>WAAF01020764.1:0-21211 GCA_013400475.1 Tricholaema leucomelas
GCGGGGGACACCCAAACCACCACAGCAGCTGAGAAGATAAGCAAGAGGGAGCATTTGCAGACACCATGCAGGGCTGTGCCCAGCCCTTAAGGCTCCTGGCAGCCTCTTCCCCAGCCTGTTCCAACTTTGGACAGAGCTCTGAGGCCCAAACCAGACCCAGCATCCACACAGCGTAATGCTTTAGCTAACCCAGTGCCACAGCCATGATGCTCAACACCCCTACCCCTACTGCATGGCACTTTCCAGGCCTGCCAGTTCTGCTGTGCTCACCAGACAGAGACACTTCTGCTGCAGAGACCTGCTGCCTCCCAGCCAGGACCCACAGCCTCCTCCCACTACAGCAGCACAGCTCTGCTCAGCTAACCCAGTGCCACAGCCATGATGCTCAACGAATTACAAGTCCACTTTGCTCCTAGATTACTAAATGCCTGCACTTGCTGCTGGGTTGAAGATGTCCATAGCTGCTGTGGCTCTGCAAAGGGCCTGGATGGCCAGCAGAGGAAAGCGGAGAGCATTCAGACCAGCGGGCAAAGCTGCAGGCAGTCGCACACAGCTTCTTCTCTGCCTGCTGCTGGGACAGCCAGAGTGCCCTGACAAGCTTCACCTTGGCAAACACCACCTCCCTGGCAGCTGGGGTGGTGGCAGCATGGGGGTGTGGTGAAACAGATGTGCCAGGCACTGTGAGCTCCTGGAGTATACAGACTCATGTCAGCTCATTAGACCTCCTCCAGAGCTGGCAGACCAAATGACCCCCTCTGCCCATAGTGCCAGGGCTGATGTGGACTTGGGAGCTAATATGCAGCTTCCCCTGAGCATGGGAAGAGCCTTGCTCACTCCACCAGTTTCCAGCCACAGCAGAGGCTGGCACTCAAGCTAACTAATGTTCCTGAGCTTGGTGAGATAGCCAGAGAGACAAGAGACCAGAGCTGGCACCTGGATGGCAGCACAGGACTATTCTGGTACTGCTCCAGATAGAGTGCCAGCTGTCTGGGCTGCCAGCACCCAGCCTGACTGGCAGCAGAGGGCATTCTGCCTGCCTGTGCTGTGGGAAACTCCAGCAGTGCCAGCTCACTCAGAGGCTCACCCTGACCACTGGGTTCACAGACATGCCACCACACAGGGCACTGCAGCCTCAGCACCCCTCACATGCTGCCAGCCCTAGCTGTTACCCCTTAACCAGGCCTGGGCGCTGCTGGGAACACAGAATGAGAACCCTGGAGAAGCAGGCAGGAGGCACAGCCTGGCATGTGCCTAAAGCAACTGGGGCTTTAGCCTGCAGTAACCCCTGATGCCCAAGGTGTCCCTTCAGGAGCCCAGCGCAAGCACACAGGTCCTGCCTGGGGACCTCACCACATGGCATCGTCTCAGAGGTGGGCAAAAGTGCCTCGAGCTGGATCCTACCTTCTCGTTCTTGGCATCTGTGTCAAGCTCTGCTATCTTGGCCCACTTCTGCCAGAAGTTGGGGTCATCTAAGGAAATGTCAGTTCTGTTTCCTGATGCTACGAAGCTGGCCTGTAAGAGAAGAGGAGTGAAGAGGGTGCAGCCCACCCCCAGATGTGCCTTCCCCCATGCACAGATCCCCCCTACATCTGCCTGCAGCACAACCTCACCGCCATGGGCTGTTACACCCCATGCTCAACATTCCAGAGGGCTTTCTGTGCTGAAGGGAGCTGAACCTCTCTCTTCTCCAGTCCTGCCTGACCTACTGCAAGTGGGAGCCTGGACTGCACCACCCACAAGAGGAGGAGGGACAGACGGCCCTTGGTGGCCCTAAAGGACACCAGTCATGAGCGTGGCACAGGGCTGGCTCCTTGGGCTCTCTCATGCAAGGATGTCAGGGCCCCATGGCACACAGCTTTCCATGGCACAGCAGTACCCAGAATTGGGCATCAACTGAGTCCCACCACCATGCTGGGGTCTCCCTGCAGAGTCAGGTCCCATGGCAGCACGAGAACAAGGCTGGAGACAGCGATGGGCTGTGCTGCAGAAGGGCTGTGCTGCAGGGCCCACAACTTCTCACCCCAGGGGCAGCCCAGGTCTCCACCTGCATTTGTGCTCAGCAAAGCTCCACATAGAGGTAGTGCCTGTGGCCAGGAGGGCAGGGGACAGGCTGCTGACCAAATAAGCTCAGCCCCTGAGCAGATCAGCCCAGCTCAGGGACTAGATCTCACCCAGCTCTGAACTCATCCTTCCTCCCCAAGGATAGGCCTGACCCTGCCCAGAACAGCTCTGTGCATGGCCTGCTGCCACAGTCACGAGTCCTCATCCCACCAGAGAAGCAAGTCCTCCACCCTGCAGTGCCCTGGCTGGGACACAAGAGCAGCTCTGCATCTGTTCACACTACCAGCCAGTGTGGGCTCAGCACCCAGAGAACTGCCCAGCTCTGCCTCCTCACCACACTGAGCCGGCTGCAAAGGGAAAGCAGAAGCTGGCACACTGAACCCTCTGGGCAGCCTCACACCACCCACCCAGGCTGGTGGCTCCCTCCTCAGTGCTCTGCTGATCACCAGTGAGACAAGAGACCACACTGCTGCAGTGCCCCAGCAAAGCCTCACTCCTGGGTGCCATGGGACAGGCAGGGGTTTGGTCTCCGTGTGGATGTCTCAATGCAGGGCTAAGAGGTCAGCCCACAACTACTGTCTTGCGTGCTCCCAGCATGGCCCTCACCACCCCAGGGGCAAGTCCCACTTCCCTCTCAGCGGGGCACAGCAGACCTTGGCAAAGGTGGAGCCCTTCCCCTCAGACTGAATGGTGATGGTCTGTGTCCTGCGCTGGAGGATCTGGTCAATGTCTTCCTCACAAAACTTGGATCCCTCATCCTCCTCATCCATGAGAGCACCATAGGCACCCTTCCGCAGCAGGTCCTCCACCTCCATCTTTGAGAGCTGCTGAACCTGCACAAGGCATGGGCACATCACAGGCCTGGCCAGGCTCTCTGGGCACCGCACAGCAGGACCAGGCTCTTCCCTGGCCAGGGCACCCCAAACCAACCCAGCTGCTGCTGCCAGAGCAAAGAGGTCACTTCAAAATGCTGCCTCAGGGACTGCCAGGAGCTTCACCCCAAGACACCCAGACACAGCACCATGTGTCTCCCAGCCCCACAGCAGTGCAGAAACAGCCTGCCTGGACAAACAGTGGCAATGTGAGCATGTGGCACCCAAGCAGCCTGCCCAGGTCTCTGCTCCAACATGGCAGTGTCTTGCAGGAGAGAGGTGAGCTCTCTGCCTGGCCCTGCTCTGCCAGCCAGCCTACCCCGTTGGTGCTGCCCTTGCGGTTGATGTCCTGCAACACAGCCTTATCCAGGCCCAGCTTCAGGCTGGCCTTGTCGAACATCTCACGCTCGTAGGAGTTCCTGGTGATGAGCCGATAGACCTTCACCGCCTTGCTCTGCCCGATGCGGTGGCAGCGAGCCTGTGCCTGCAGGGGCACAGGGCACAGCATCAGGCACAGAGACCTCAGCAAGCTGGGGAATGCACCCTGCACCCATGCCCGCCACTCGCCCATCGGAGCTAGCATCGCCCACCACAGCATTCTCATCCAGTGCCTGTGGCTGAGCTGGCAGAGCACTGCCAGCAGGTTCTGGGTGGTGCCAGCCCTGCACATCTGTGGAGCAGGAACCAGAGAACCCTGCAGCCCAGACAAGGATGTGGGGCTCGAGCTGGAACTGTGGCTCTCTGCAGGTGGGGCCACTCAACTCCCAGTACCTCCTCCAACACCAGGTACAGAGTGTGGCCTGGTCTGTTGCCCACCCATGCTTTTAGAGCCTCACCATGACCTCCCATACAATGCCATTGCCCACAATCCCACCGGCTCTCCCTGCACAGCACCCACGCCCTGCAGCACCAGGGTGTTGCTGCCCTCCCCAGCCAAGAGGAGGTGCAGGGCCGTACAGGGCTGCCGGCAGCTCAGCCCTCACCTGGAGGTCGTTCTGTGGGTTCCAATCAGAGTCAAAGATGATGCAGGTGTCGGCAGCAGTCAGGTTGATGCCCAGCCCGCCCGCCCGCGTGCACAGCAGGAAGACGAAGCGGTCTGAGTCGGGCTTGCAGAAGCGGTCGATGGCAGCCTGCCGCAGGTTGCCGCGCACCCGCCCGTCGATGCGTTCATAGGTGTACCTGCGGCACAGGCACGGCAGCGTCACAGCCCGGCCTCAGCACCCCCCCAGGCTCCAGGCTGGGTGTGGGCGGGCACGCAGCTGGCACCCACCGGTGGGACCTGCGCACAGAGGGTGCTCAGGCCCCGTCAGTCCATATGCACCGTGGCTGTGCCCAGAAGTTCTTCCTCTAACTATGGCAAAACCATCGCGACCCTGAGCGGGGTGCAGGGACGTGGGGAAGGGCCTGTTTCCGTTCGGGCACTACTAGGACCAGCCCGTGGCAACACAGAATGGACAGGTCAGGGCTGCCCAGCTTTGGGGTCTCTGCACCTATCAGCAGTAGCCTGTAACTCAGATCCTCTGGTACGCGGGCACAGCATAGCTCAACCCCCACCCCACTTCCGCTGGATCTCGGGTGCAGGGTGGAGGTGGCACGGGTAGCTGTGGTGAGTGCTGCAGCCCATACTAACCGTCTCTGAATGAGATAGTCCTCCAGGATGTCGAGGCATCGCACCATCTGCGAGAAGATCAGCACCTTGTGCCCGCCAGCGATCAGCTTAGGCAGCAGCTTGTCGATCAGCACCAGCTTCCCGGCCGCCTGGATCATGGCCTGCAGCTGGAAGTCTGGCGCCTCGGGGCTGTGCGTCTTACGGAAGTCCTCCAGGATCTTCTCCTCTGCCCCTGCCAGGCAAAAAGGGAGCTGAGCTCTTGGCGAGGCTGGCAAAGCAACTGCACCCAGCCTCCCGTGAGGGCAACAGCAAGCCCCCGCGTGAGGATCCGCCCCCGTACGGTCCATCAGATCTAGGGAGGTCGGACAGGGACCTCCGCATGCCCCTCCACTCTGTGACTTTATTTCTTCAGGGCTTGCACCAGCTCTTGGCAGAACAAGCCAGGCTGGCTTGCTGGAAAGGGTCCCATGCCAGAACAACCCCAATCGCAGTGAGCTTTGCAAGACCCTGAGGTGCCCACCAGCCAGCAGCACTGGCAGAAAGCTGGGCTGCCCATGAGAGCAACAAGGCAGTTGACTGCCTCCTGAACTGGGCCTGGATACATGATCACACCAGCAGCAGATGGCAGGAGGGCCTGAACTGGCTCCCAGGCCACATGAGCTCTGCAGGCAGTGCCCAGGAAATGCTGCAGCGACCTCCACTCCTCCTTCTAGAGCACAGCCCTCACCATTGATGAGGTAGGGGTGATTGCAGCACTTCCGCAGTTCCATCATGGTGTTGATGAGGTTGGGCATATTGTGCTGGTTGGCACCCTTGGAGAGGAAGGAGAAGTTCTTCTCCAGGATGGCTCGGTAGTATTTCTTCTGAATATTGGTCAGCTCCACCTCAATGATAGTCTCCTGCTTGGGTGCCAGATTCTTCTCCACATCATCCTTCAGCCGTCGCAGCATCATGGGCTTCAGGATGGACTGCAGCTTCTTCACCTGCCAGAGCAAGCACAGGGACTCACTGCCCTGCCTGCATGGCAAACACAGGGTGACAATGGCAGAGCCACTCTGGGCTGCAAACCCATGACCAATGTCCTGAAGCAGCTGCTCTGCTGACAGCCAGGACAGCTACAGGGTCTGGATTCCTTGGGGCAGGCAGGTGAGTGACCAGTCCTTGGCCATGAACTCCACAGGCCAACAACCTTGGGTCAATATGTCTGCTGCAGGGGAGCTTCACCAGCACCTGAGCTGATGGCTGGTCCACCTGTGCCTGCTCCCTCACAACAGCAATCTTGGTGCAGTCTCCCCTTAGCCCAGACTTCTACATGGCAGCCAGACAGCCCTGGGGACCTCACTGCTCTCCATGACTCATGCTCAAGGGGAATTTTAGAGGACAGCTCCGCAGCACCCAACAGGCTCACAGATGTCAGAGGTTGGAAGGGACCCAAGGAGATCATCGAGTCCAACCCCTCTGCCAGAGCAGGACCATACAATCTAGCTCAGGTCACACAGGAACACATCCAGACAGGCCTTGAAAGGCTCCAGAGAAGGAGACTCCATAACCTCTCTGGGCAGCCTGTGCCAGTGCTTTGGGACCCTTACAGTAAAGAAGTTCCCCCTTGTGTTGAGCTGAAACCTCCTGTGCTGCAGCTTCCATCCATTGCTCCTTGTCCTATCCCAGGGAGCAGTGAGCAGAGCCTGTCCCCCTGCTCCTGACCCCCAGCCCTCAGATACTTATAAACATTGATTAAATCCTCTCTCAGTCTTCTCTTCTCCAGACTAGGCAGCCCCAGGTCCCTCAGCCTCTCCTCATCAGCCATGCCCTCCAAGCCCATCATCATCCTCCTAGCCCTCTGCTGGACCCTCTCCAGCAGATCCCTGTCCCTCTTCAACTGGGGNCAGCTTGGTGTCAGCAGCAAACTTGCTGAGCAGATTCTGTCTGTGCCCTCAGCAATGTCACTGATGATGTTGAACAGGACTGGCCCCAGCACTGATCCCTGGGGGACTCCACTGGTCACAGCTCTCCAGCTGGACCTGGCACCATTGCTCACCACCCTCTGAACTCTGTCTTGTAACCAGTTCCTAACCCACCTCACTGCCTGCTCTTCCATCCCACACTTTCTCAGCTTGCTCACTAAACTCTCATGGGAGATGGTGTCAAAGGCCTTGCTAAGGCCAAGGTAGGCTACATCTACTGCTCTCCCTGAGTCTACTCATTCAGTTATGGCATCCCAGAATGCTATCAGGTTAGCCAAGCATGACTTCCCCTTTGTAAATCCATGCTGACTACTCCTGATAACCTTTTTCTCTCCCAAGTGCCTTGAGATGCCCTCCAGAATGAGCTGCTCCACCATTTTTCCAGGGATGGAGGTGAGCTGCCTGGTCTATAGTTCCCTGGAACCTCTTCCTTGCCCTTTCTGAAGACTGGAGTGCCATTGGCTCTCCTCCAGCTCTCAGGCACCTCTCCTGCCTGCCACAAGTTGGCAAAGATGATGGAGAGTGGCAGAGCAAATAACCTCAGGCAGTTCTCTCAGCACCCTTGGGTGCAGCTCATCAGGGCCCAGGGACTTGTGAATGTTCAATTTGTGTACACAGGTTCTTACTGATCTCCTCACCCTCCCTACACTCCTGTTAGTTTCAAGGCAGAGCAGGGAGGAGAACCACATGAGCTCTGCTGTCCAGGCATGGAAGGGATGGTGGGCATCAGCCCACTGCCTTGGCATAGGCTGGTCTCCTCTCTCCAGAGCAGCTCTAGCGACTCTATGACACATAAGGAGTTCTGTTCACCTCCGCGAAGCACGTGTCAGAGTGCACGTCTGGCTGGGCTGGCCATATGTCCCTGTGGCCTGTGCCAACCAGCACCACTCTTCTAGGTACCTGCTCCTCTGTCTTCAGGTCTCCAAACTCCTCCAGGAAAGCTGTCTCTGAAGGAAACTGCTGTGGCTCCAGAAAATTCAGAAGGCTGAAGAGCTCCTCCACTGAATTCTGCAGGGGGGTCCCAGTCAGCAGCACCTTGTGCTCCTGGGCACACACAGAAAACAGCTTGAGGGCTCAGAGTCACTGGCTGGGTCCAAGGAGCACAATGCTCCCAGCCTTCCAGCCTCAGGAGCACTCTGGGTGCCCTGAGGGCATGCACATTCCCTCAAAGGCTCCCCTGGCCATGATGCCAACCTTGAGCAGTTACAGTCACAGAACACTCTAGTGGCTCCCAGGGTTTGCTCTGCTCCAGCTCTGTGCAGCATTGACAGCCAAACCCAAGTTCCTCCTGTCCTTAGGTTTCAGCCCTGTCCTAGCACAAGCTCCACAGGCAGGGCTGTGCATGGACTGGCATGCCAGGCTACTGGCACTGGACTGGCAGAGCCCAAGCCTCCAAGCACCTTCAGGGCTCAAGAAGGACAAGACAGAACACAGCCCAGTGCCATGTGATACTGAGGGGCATCTGGGCCCTTCTGCTAGGGCAAGCATGAGCAGAGTGCTCCACAGTCATCAGAGGCACCTCTGATGTTGTCAAGTGTGCATGGGGAAGAAGAAGGAGCCTTGTGGCACATAGGTACGTGCACAGCAAAAGGAGATGAGGGTCCAGACAACCCCCAGGACGTGGGGGTGTGAAAAGTGGATGACTCCTCCAGGGCACATACTTCCCATGTGCTCCATAGGCTCCAGCTTCAGGCACCACCACGTGCTGCCTGCTGGGCTGCACCAGCTGCTCTGTCTCAGCAAAGCCAGAACCTGGGCACCTGCTTACTGCTCAGGCAGATCCTCTTGCCCAGCCTAATGCAGGGAGCATCCCGAGGGTCACCAGTTAGACAGGGAGGGCAACTGTAAGGTGGGAGGCTCCCACGGGGCTTGTACAAAGGAAGGCGATGATGACAAAAGGGTGTCAGTTGAAACCCTGCTTTGTCCTAGGCTGCCCACAGCCCAGCAGGCACCTGCACAAGATACAAGTTCACAGGCAAACAGCAGAGGCTTTGGGAACTGTCAGCCTAAGGCTAACTATTTCTAGAGGCCTGGAAGCTGAGTGTGCTGGAGGCTGGGCAGGGCTGGGAGATCCAGCGTGCCTGAAACCTCTGCCCAGCAAACAGCAGCGCTGCCGTGCCCCAGGCTGGAGAAGAGCTGCACATCCAAATTCAAGGAGCTCCTTGATCCCTTTTTCAGCACACACAGTCCTGCATCCCCATCCCTGGCACAGACTGGTCCCATGTGGGCAGAGCAGAACGAAAGGAGTGTGAACACTGCACCCTGCTTGCTGCAAGGCACAGGCTGGCCACAGCAAGAGGCTGTGCATAGCAGGTCAGCAACCATCCGTGTGTGCTGCTGCAGCCTGAGCGGCACTGCCAGGCCAGGCTGAGCTCTGCCAGGGAGCACACACAGATGTGGGGGCCTGCTCTGCTGTGGGTCAATATCCCACCTCAGCAACAAGGAGTCTGTGACAGTTGCAGGCCACCAGTGCCCCATCCATCAAAGGGCTCCACCACTGGCACTGTTTAAGCAATCTGATGGGTACTGGACAATGACAATATTCCTTCCGACAGGGAACTCCTAGCCCTGGCACTGGGCAGCTGACAGTGACATCTGACTGCTAGGCATGGCCATTTCTGGCCCACCCTGCTCTCTCATGAAGCTGGCAAGATGTGCTCACCAGGGCCATGAGCTTCAGCCCCTCCAGCAGCTTGCAGTTCCTGTTCTTCAGGCGATGTGCCTCATCGATGACCACGCAGCGCCACTGGATCTTCTTCAGCTCTGGACAGTCAGCAAGGATCATCTCAAAGGTGGTGATAACCACCTGAAACTTGAAGATCCCAGGGAGAGGGTTACCCTAGGGAGACACAAACCACATGCAGTGCTTGGTTTCTGCAGGGTGGCAGGACACTGTCGAGCCATCTTGTCAATGTACCAATGTCAGCCTCTGGCTCCTAGCTGGGATTTCCTCAGATTCATCTCTCTCAGACAGGCTCCTGCAAGCCTCCTCTCCAAACCAAACACTGCCTCGGGGCAAAGCACACAGGCCTGGACAAGAACTATGTCTGGGGCTCTGCTGCGTCTTCCCTCTTCTGCATGAGCTAGGCCTGCTCTTCACTCATACATGGTGCAGCCTGAGCCCATGGCAGCAAAGGGGTCTTGAAAGATGACCTTTCCCTCTCCAGGTGAGCCACGAGATATATCCAAATATATATCCAAATACAGGAGATATATCCAATATATATCCAAATACAGGAAGCCATGGCTAAGGGACATGTTATAGAACTATAGAATGGTTTGGGTTGGAAGGGACCTCCAAAGGTCATCCAGTCCAACCCCCCTGCGGTCAGCAGGGACATCCTCAACTTGGTCAAGCTGCCCAAAACACTGTCCAGCCTCACCTTGAATATCTCCAGGGATGGGGCCTCAACCACCTCCCTGGGCAACCTGCTGCCGTGTTGCACTGCCCTGCTGGTGCAGCAGTGGGAGGCCTGCGCGCAGCACTCACCTGCGGGTCCCTGTAGACCATCTCGTACTGCTGGATCATCTGGCGGCTGATCTGGCTGCCGTGGTACACGATGGCGTTCATCTCCGTCCAGGTGCGGAACTCCCGCTCCCAGTTGGTGATGGTGGAGAGAGGTGCAATGATGAGGAAGGGGCCATGGATGCCCATCAGAAAGATTTCTGAGAGGAAGGTGATTGACTGGATTGTCTTCCCCAGCCCCATCTCGTCTGCCAGGATGCAGTTCTTCCTGCAGAGATGGACAGGGGCGTGTGAAGGTGGCTCTCTGGAGCAGGGACTACCCTCTTGCCAACTCCTCGGCAGGGCACCAGACACATCACCTGCACCCACTCCTCTGGCTCTGCAGCATGGAGGGTGGGGGGACGCTGGTACAGTGGCCTGAACCAATCTGGGTAAGCCAGAAAATCCATCCCCTTGCAAGATGATGGCCTCAAGCATGCAGTCCTTTGGGTGCTAGTGAAAGCTACACCTACTGGCCTGCTGCACCTGAGACTATTGCTGTTCCTTCACTGCTGCCACAGCAGTGGCTCAGCAGCAGCCTGGCCACTGGTACACCCCAGGGCTAAGCCCTGCTGTCACTAAGCCTCATCAGCATTTACCAGGCAGAAACATTCCTGGAGAGACCGTTTCAGACCCAAACCAAACACAGTTTTCCTGGCAGCTGCCTGCCAGCTGCAGCTCTGTCAGGGCCCTCTTTGCCAGCTCTGCTCCTCCAGCTGTGCTGCTCCTGGGAATGCACACACCTCGGCCACACTGCCAGCAGGATTCTGTGTGGGAGCACAGGGCCTCAGCCCCTCCTCACCTGTTGTACCAGTTAAAGAGCAGCCAGTTCATGCCCTCCAGCTGGTACTCCCGCAGCTGGTTGCTGTTCTTGTACTCCCGGGACTTCTCCAGCTTCTGCCAGGACTCGGACGCGGGGCGCTCCTGTCAGACAGCAGCAGCAAGGTCCGTGGAGAGGCCAACACTCACAGCAAGGTCTTGGCCTCCAGACCTCATCCTCAGCCCCTGCTAACTAACCCACCTGCAGGGGAGGATATGGGGCTTGTACTGCAGTAACAAGGCCAAGAAGGTCAGTACTGATGAACCTTGACAAGACACAGCCAGGCCCTGCCTGCCCAGGGCAGTGAGCTGCCAGCTGAGTACGTTACCTCTGGGTACGTTACCGTGTGCTTGATCTCTGGAGGGATTTGGAGGGCTTCAAACTCTTTAATTTTCCCTGGGTCGACATCCTCCTCCAACTCCCAAGTGCTCTCCTCATAGGGCAGCGAGCACCACTTCACCAGGTAATGAGTCACCTCCTGCAGTGCAGAGAATTGGGTTCAGAGGCAGCTTGGGGCTCAGGGACAGTGTTGGGGCTCAGGGACAGTGTTGGGGCTCACAGGCAGCTTGGGACTCAGGGGCAGTGTTGGGGCTCAGGAGCGGTGTTGGGGCTCACAGGCAGTGTCGGGGCTCAAGGGCAGTGTTGGGGCTCACAGGCAGCTTGGGACTCAGGGGTAGTGTTGGGGCTCAGGGGCACTGTTGGGGCTCACGGGCAGCTTGGGAGTCAGGGGTAGTGTTGGGGCTCAGGGGCAGTGCTGGGGCTCACAGCTGCTCAGCCCCAGCTTGTGGCACAGGCTGCCACCATGAGCCAGTTCTGGTGAGTCAGCACACCTCCATTTAGCCCTCTGCCAAGGGGCCCCAGTGGCAGGACCCAGGCTGTGCAGAACCCGTGAGGCCCCATGGTGCCCAGAGATGCCAGGTGCTGCTCTGGGGCTTCTGCCAAGCCTCCCTCCCTCCAGGGGTAGCACAGCTGCTCACCTCCCCGGTGTCAGGGTCCTTTGTGTGGGCCACCTCCAGAATCCGATCAACCTCCACGTAGTCTGGGTTGAACAAATCCTCATCAGGCTGTGACAGCAACAAGAGAGGTAAGCTCAAGGTGACCACAGGATCACCCAGATGGCTGGCAGAGCACACAGCTGTGGGGCATCTGTGCTCAGGATGCTGCTAGCTGGGTGCAGCACACCAAGCGCCTCGGACAAAGGGACTTGACATCTGTCTCTGGGCAGGGAGGATGCTTCAGAGTGGCCGTGGGCTCCATGCTGCCCTTGCTGGGAGGCAGGGACAGATTCTCCAGCCCATCAGTCCACAAACTGTCAGCTCCAGCTTGTGTGCAGCACATGGAGCCACGCACAGCACCTGAGGAACTCTACTGCTCTGCCAGGGCTGACACCTCTGTCGTGGAAGGCAAACATAGGCCTAAACATGTCCTGCCATGACTTTTTCTTCCCCCTCCTGCTGTTGAGGGAAGCAGCCACGGGAAAGGAAGACAAAAGGCCCTGGTGCCTCCAGAGTCTCCTGCTCTCCTTCTAAACCTGCAAACAGGGTACCTTCACCTGTTTAAATACTTGTTTGTGTTCTGCCCTAACAGGTAAAAGTAAGCCCTGACTTTACCTGATATGGTTAAGTTTGGCAAACTGCCATTCTGATTGGCTAATCTGTGGCAAATGACCCTTGGGCCACACTGGGCTTGGGCTACATTGGATAAAAAGAGATGAGCAGGTAAACACAACCTGCTCTGCCCTGCCTGATTATGTGCAGAGTAATGGTACTCTGCCTCGCTGCGCTCACTGCCCTGGCATCCTGCCATGCTTTGCTAAGCTAGAACCCAGCTCTGCTACAGAAGAATAAGCCCTGGCACTTCAGGTTTGTCTACCTGGAAACTGCTGTGTCTCCAGTCTACCAGGATTAGCACGAAGTGCCTTCAGGTGGTAGGCTCGCTCAGCCATCACCATATGGTGCCCATCTGCACACCTGCAAGCCATCTGTGCGAACACTGCACACCTGCAAGTCTTCTGCCCAGACTGGGAGGCCTGGAAGGGACATAGATCGTCTAAGAGGAACCAGGATCAGGCCAGATCATCTGCCTCTCTCCCAGCACCTTATTAGAGCCTGGGAAGGTTCAGAAGCCTCAATGGCTGACAAGACGTCGGCAGAACTCCCTGCAAGCATTTGGGTACTGCCTGGAAGCTGTAGTTAGCTCCAGGAACCTGGAGATAACTCTTGTGAGTAAATACTTAAGAGCCTCTTTGCGAAACTCTGTAAGAAACTCTGTAATTGAATGCAAGTCCCTTCTGCCGTAAGCAAAGCAGAGCTTCTCCAGTCCCTCTAATGGGCATGCGGCATAACCGACCACAAGGGCCTCCTGCCAGTTCTAATGGTGTAATGCTGCATCCTGCCAGTTACTTCTTAAGTGTTGTAGGTGCTGGTTTCCTACGTGGAATGTTTTCACGACCCTTGCAAAGAACCTGTTATTAAAATTATCCTGAACACCAACATTCATAAACAATATTAATGTTGAACAAATCCTGCCACTACAACCTCCTCTGTCTCTGCCTCTCTCCCACCTTCAGCTCAGCACCTGCTCATGAGGCAGAGGTTGCTTCTCCTGCCAGGAACCCCTGGGGAGCAGTGGGCTTTGGGCTGGAGTGATCCCTGGCAGACACATTGTCTTGGGAAGAAACAGGCCTCTGTGTTCACAGTTCCCCAAGCCCAGGCAGGCACAGGCAGAGTGTTTGCTCCTTGCTAAATGCACAGTCAACACCATCTGCTTCTCTGCATCCTGGGAAAGACCCCAAACAGACTGGGAGTGAGAAATGTGAGACCTACCCCCAGCCCTGCAGCTACCTGCAAAGAGAAGTGTTCACAGCCTACTGGTCTGATTTACACTTGTGAGCAGCAGCTGGAGGAGATCCAATAGCTACCTGCAGAGCAGCAAGACAGATTCCAGAACCCTTCTGGTGTGAAACAAGATGATGCAGCTTCAGGAGCTGCCCTGAGCCCAGGTATCTGGGGCTTCCCTTCTCCCATGGCAGCTCTGCTCCAGCACTGCATGCTGTGCTCCCTCCTGCTGAGCAATGCTTCACAGGTTGGCAGTGCCTGGCAAGTGGCATTTGTCACCCTACCCATACCTCTGCCAGTGACACTGCAGGTGCTCAGGGCACTGCCATGGCCCCTTGGCTCCAGCATCTGCCTCCAGCCACTCACCCTCTTGTGCCGTGCCCTGGTTCAAACCAGCCTGGAAGCTCAAGGTGCCACACTGCTACCTGGGCACTGCCACACTGTCAGTGAGGAGGCAGAGGTGGGGCTCTAGGTAGCTCCCTGGCACTTCTGAGCCTGGCAGAGCTCAGGCAGCACAGGCACAGCTGCACTGTGAGCCCTGCCCACTGCCCGAATCTTGGTCCTGTAGCTGGGCTCAGTGGGGAATGAAGGCTTTTGGCTAGCTCAGAAACTGCCAGTGCCCAGCCCAAATGTTCCAGGGCTGGGCACAGTGCCTGCCATGCCCAGCTCTCACCTCAGTGAAAATATGCTTCATCTGGGCCTGCTTGTTCCGGAAGCGCTTTATCTTCTGGGAGATCCTGGGGTCCTTCTCCAGCTCCTCCAGAGTTGCCCACTTGCAGTGGAGGTAGGAGCTGCAGAGGGGAAAAAAGAGCAATATGTGGCCCACAAGGCCTCTGGCCCTGATCCAGCCACAACACAGGGACCTCCCCGGGACCACCCAGCCTGCAGAGGAAGCTGTGGCCCAGATCCAGGCCAAGGCTGATCACTGCAGCTGCAGTAACTTTCCTGCTTCCCAGGATAGGGAGACAGGACTGCTGGGGGCGCAGACGTGGGGGTGCAGCCCTTACTGCTGCATGGCACAGGGCACCAGGACATGGCACCTACAAGTTCCTGTACTTGACGTAGAACTCCTCCATCTCGAATGCCAGGCCTCCGGGATGAGCCTAAGCCAAGGGAAGGAGAGGAAGAGACAGTTAGAGCCTGTGCAGGAGTTGGGGGCACCCTCTGTGCCATGGGCACATAGGCACACCCTGCCTGGCCACAGGCTCCGGGCAGCTGGGCCCCATGGGCTGTGAGGATGGCAGGCACTCAGCTTGACACCTGGACTGGAGGCTCAGCAGCCCTGAGGAGTGTGGTGTGAGACCACCCCTGAGCAAAGGGACCTCAAACACCTCCTGCACACCAGCCCAAGTCTGGCTCCTCTCCAGATGTTTTCTGGTGCACTACAGTGATCTCCAACCCAGAAAGGTGCCAGTCTGGGCATACACCAGCAGCACCCTGCAAATAGTGAGTGTGAGGAATGCTGCACAAGGTAGCCAGGTCCCATCTCTCCTCTGCCCGGGGACCTCCAGCCCCACTGACATCTTTGCCACTCACCTCCTTCTGCACCATCCTGGAGGCAAGGATCTTCTCAATGATATTGGCATCATCCTCAGGAGGCTCCTGGGGACAGGAGAGCAGAGCACAATGTTTCTAGCTCCTTGGCATGGCTTGGACCCTGGCATTCTCCCAGTACAGAACAGCTGCTTGCTCCTCTCCCTACCCACCAGCTGGGCAGGTGCAGTGGGAGCTGGGAGAGCTGCACCTGGGGAACCCTTGCTGAGTGTGAGGGTGAAGGTGCTGCCAGCCCAGCTACGCTTGCCCTCTGCCCACGCTCCATGGACCAGCAAGCCCACAGCACTGTCCTGGTCAGCTGCGTGGGTCCTTCCAGGTAGACCAAGGCAGGGAGAGTGGCAAGTCTCACAGAAAAGAGGAGGGAGCTTGGGCACTTCTACCTTAAGACTGAAGGAAAGAAATATGCCCAGAGGTGCCCATTTTCTCCCAGCCATGTTCCATGCTAGGTCTCTGACCTGCCCTGGCATTTAAACAACCCCACAGTGCTGGACATCCCCAGTGTCCCAGCACAGCTGCAGTAGGGCTGCTGGGCCCTGCTCATGGTCACAGGACACAGACAACACTCAGACCCACACTGCTGTCCATGCAGCTCCTCCTGGCACTCAAAGCACCACCTCCACAGGCTTCAGCTCTGCCATGAGGAAGTCACAAGGCTGCAGAGCCCTTCTGCTGGCCACCCACGGGCAGCCAGCCCACTCCCTCACCTTCAGAACATGAACTCTGATGGAGGTGGCCCTAACTCTGTCCTGCTTCCAGCTCTGAGAAGCCAGCACAGAGCAAGTGGGGAGGTCTGGGCTGTCCTGGCCATGAGACAGGAGAGTGAGGCTTGTGCCTGTGCTGAAGCAGGAGACATGGAAGTGCTGAGGGGAGAGGACAGAAGCAACAATGTGGAGCTTGCCTGAGCATTTGGAATGTCAGTTCTGCTCTGGCTGGAAGATGGTTTGGAAGCAGGAGGAAGAGCAAAGGGCAGAGCAGAAAGGAGAAGGATTTTGTTCATCCTCTTCAGACAGGGGCAGAGACTGGTGAAGACAAAGCAGCCCTAAGATGTCCTACTCACCCAAAAGGCCGAGGTGGTGCCCAGGGCTGCAGCAGCCCCTCCATGCCCCAGCCCTCACTCTTGGCACACCCGTGGCAGCGTGGGGCAGGATGCTGAACCCAGCAGCGTTACACAGTGAGCAGGGTAATAGCAGCTTTCTGGGCCCCTCAGCTGCAGTCCTGTGGCCCAGAGGAAGATTCCTGTCCTCTTCAGGGAGCTCTGCCCCGCTCAAGAGTAACACAGCCAAGGGCAGCACACAGAGATGCTCCTGCTGCAGCCACTGTGCAGTGCCTGTTTCCTCACACGTGGGCATCTACCCTGGCATGCTGAGCTCCAGCTTGACTCTGACTACAAAGAGTTTGTGTGAACATGGCCAGGGGCTGCCATCTCAGCCAGCTCCAGCACCCTGTGGCTGGGAGCTCGCAGGCTGACCTGGAGCCCAGCCAGCTTAAGCAGGGCCATGGCTCATCCCTGGCAGCCTGCAAACTGTGAGGGAAGCCCTGCACTACCCCAAGGAGTTGTTAAGGAACATTGCCAGGATATAGAGGGGAAAGCTGCAAGTGCAGGCCACGGGGACCACAGCCCTGAGGCCTCAGCACTCCCATCTTGCCCTGCTGGGTCAGTCCTGGTCTGCTGGCAGGAACCCAGCACAGCAGCTCACTCATGTCCCTTGCTGCTGTCAGCCACCAGCCTCCAGAACTTACGTGGAGCACAACAACTTGAGGTGGAAGTCCAGGACTGGGGAGAGAGCAGGGTGGCAGCAGGAACACATGCCAAGGGCAACTCACTCCCACTTTGAAGAGATGCCTGCCAGAAGCCCAGCTGGGACACAGCCCAGGCAGCAGCTGAAACATCACCAGGCACGTCCCAGGGTGTGTGGCAGCCTCTGCCCAGGAAAGGCAAGGAGCACCAGGCCAGCTCTCCCGTACTGCCTTGCTGAGCAGCACCCATACAGAGCCCTGTGAAGAGGGGGCTGGAGCGGGACAGGGGAACAGTATCTGGCAGCTTGTTAGCGACCAAGTGAGGGGGAGGAGCTGCAAGATCCACCGCACAAAGCAGTAGGAAGGAGCTGCCCGCACTTAGCAGGAGCCAGCACTGAAGGAATGGGCAGAGGAGGCAGAGCAGTGAGGCCCAAATTGCAATGGCACCAGCTGGTCCCTGCCATGCTGCCTGCAGGTCAACTTGGCTGGCTGGTGTTGGGCTGGGCATCTCCACACTCTGTGGCACTGAGGGAGAGCAGCAATGTGGGCAGAAAACGATGGCCTGGCACCTACAAAGCCCTTGGCTGGCAGAGCCAAAACCAGCTTAACCTCGTGGACTTGAGCTAGAGAGACAGCAGCCAAAGGTGGGCAAGGGCAGTGCATGGGTCATGTCTTCAGGGGCACACCCAGCCACATACATGTTCCAGAGGCCTCAGGCTCCAAGCCAGAGGGGAGCAGCTGGACCTGCACAAACCCTGCCCACCCCTTAGTGCACAGCCAGCCTGCAGCTTCTCAGACTGGCGCACTCACCCTTGTGCTGGGACCCCCCTTCCTCTGACACCTTGAGACACCCTGCGGGAGGCAGGAGGCCCCCTGAGCCCAGTCCCACCCCCAGCCCTACCTCTGCCTGCCAGGCCAGGGTGGAGGCAGAGAGCGCGGAGGTGCGGCCGGCACCCAGCACGGCAATGGTCTCCCCATCGTCATCCACCACCTTGAAATCCAGGTCCTCGTTGTACTTCCTCCTCTTCACCTGCCGGCCAGAGCGACGCTTCTGTGGGACACAAAGGGCAGTCATGGCCCTGCTCCTGCTCTGCCAGCCAGAACCTGCCCTCTGGCTCTTGTCCCACCTAGAGGCAGCTGGCATCTGCCCCCTGGCAGCCAGCTGAGGGCTCTGAACCTACTTGGCTGTCAGCTGACTCCCCAGACTCCTCTGGGCTCTGCGCAGATGGGCTCAGGAGATCCTGATCCAGATCCAGACTGTCCACTGGGATCTCATTTTTCCTCTTTCCTTTCTTCTTCTTCTCCACAGGGGTGTCCTTGCTGCCAAGATGGGCTGACAGTTAGAGTTGTCCTAGGAATTGTGGGGGAGAGCCAGCAGGCACCCACACAGGGCTCTCCTTCCCCTGGCCCACCCAGAGGCTGCTCAAGGCTCCTGGGGCCTCTCTTAGCATTGGGGATCCCCAGCTGGTAATGCTGATTGATCACCATCAACTGCTTCTCCATCAATTCCAGTGCAATGGGATGAAAGGGTCCACTGCTCTGGCCTGGCCTGGAGCAAAAAGGGGCTGGGGGCTCCAAGAGCCAGGGGAGCAGCCCCACAGAAGCTGAAGGAGATAGGATTCAGCTCCTGGTGAGCCCTCACCTCTTTGGCATGGGCAACCTGGATGAGTGAGGTCAGGGCACTCTAGACAGTCGCTCAAGTGTGGTAATGAGCTGGAAGGAACCAGTCCAGACTCTCCCCTCTATGCAGGGTGACCCTTCCTCAGGCAATCGAGTCTCCACAGTGAAGGCAGGTCCTGCACCAGAGTGCAGCAGACTCTGCATCAGCTGGGAGACGAGACAAGGAGGATCTCCCACCACCAGCCCCAGCAGGCCAGGGCAATGAGGTGCCTGCTCCGAGTAGAGGCCATCACAAACACATCCTGCACCATCAAAAGTCAGGAGCAGAGTTCAGCAGCCCCAGAGGCAACCTGAGTCCTGCACCCCAGAGGTGAAGCTGGCTGCCAGGCTCACTAAAGCTCTGCAGCAGTGCTGAGGCAGAAGCTGCTTCAGCTCATGGTTTATCTTCCCTGACTCACAGCACCAACTGCCCTCCTGGGACAGCAGCCAAGCCACTGCTGGCCTTTGCCCTCAGACAGAGGGAGTTCAGCCCTGTTAGCACTAAACACAGGGAGCACACAGGTCCCTCTGTCCCACCAGTGCAATAGGCCACCATGGCAGTCACCACCTCTCCACAAGCCCACAGGAGGCTCTGTCCCATCTGGTGCCTGTCCTCCACGCTCAGTGGCAGCAGGATCTGGGATCAGCTCCCAGTGATCCCATCGCATTCCTGTAAACACAAGCTGTGCAAACAGGAAGCCCAACCCTGCAGCATGCTCCTGGGGTCAGGGCCACCCTGTTCCCCATGGCACCCAGCACAACCTGCCTGCACAAGGCAAGCACTGGGGCAAGCAACAAGCACTGCAAACGTGCAAGTCCATTCTCACCCTCTGCAAGGGAAAGATCCCAAAGAGCTAGTGCCTGTTCCTGAGCTCAGCAACACAGCCCTGCCATCCATCCCTCTACATCCCTCCCTGCCTCCCTCACCCACAGCCCTGCCATCCATCCCTCTACATCCCTCCCTGCCTCCTTCACCCACAGCCCTGCCATCCATCCCTTCTACATCCCTCCCTGCCTCCCTCACCCACAGCCCTGCCATCCATCCCTTCTACATCCCTCCCTGCCTCCCTCACTGTGCTAGTTTGAAGCTAGCTAGAATGTTTTGGTGAGAAGAACTAGATTACAGGCTGTGAAAGGAAAACAATGGTGATGTCTACTTCACTCATAGGCTTACTGAGAGACACAAGAACAAGAAGTAAAAACATAGATAACCACTCTCACTTGGGCTGCTGGCTGAGCTGCATCTTACTCTCTAACCTCACCCTCCGTTTTTTTTTTCTTTGGCTAATCCACTTTGCTTCCTAACCCCCTGGCCGAACCTCCATTCTTCCTTGGGACTGGGGTAAGGTCGAGAGGGGTAGAGGGAAGGTGAAGGGGTGGTTGACAGCCCCTCCTGGGGACTCAGGTTTCTGGGAGGGGAGTTGTGTGTCTGTATTACCTTTTACCTTGTCTATTNTGTTAATTAACTCTGGGAATCAGAATGAAGTTAATGAAGTTATTTTACTTAGTGGGGGCTCTTGTGTGGCCTATTTTCAGTTTTCTTGTTTATAATTGGATCAAAGCACAAATTGGTTACCTTTTGTTTAATATAATTCTGAAGAAGATCAAAGCTAAATTTACATCCATTTTCTGGAGTTGGGGAGATTTCATCCTTGGCTACACTGGCTTCAACTTCACTGAGTCTTTTACAAGTAACATTACGGGGGCATTCACCAGTAACATTACAGGCAATGGTAGTACTTCTACTGCTTTATCTACAGCCCTCATGAGAGTTATTTTACCGAAAAGTCAGGCAAATCCTTGTTCAGAATTGTATTCACGTCAGACTGTGGCATTTCTGTCATGTGTGATTTTATGTCTTGTAATTTTGATTTTCATATTAATTCTGGCATTATGTGAGAAAAGCTCGAGTGTGGTGCTAGTAAGAACTAAAAGAAAATGTTCTGTCTCCCAGAAAGATAAACAATGTACCAGTGTAAATCAAAACAAAGATAAACAAGGCGCTCTAAGCCAAAACAATGATAACACAGGGGCACAGCAAGAACAACCACTACACCACCTTCCCAAGATTCTGGGAATGCTGCCAGTGTTCTAACCGGGAATGATAACATGGCAGGATGCCCAGGAACACAGGGCCAAGATGTTCCCTCAACTAATAACACTAGCTTAGCCAGTTCAAATCCCCAGGCAGCTGACAAAAGAGATCCTGCCTCAAAGGCAGATCTGAATTCACAGGCCTCAGGCCAGACCCCCAATAACTCAAACCCCCACAGTGGACTCATCAAAGTCTGTCGCTGTGCAAGCCCTTTGGGCACCTCCTAAGGTGAAAGCTAAGACACAACATCTGACAAAGAGTGATTCAAAAGAGGACGTAGGACAGGGGACCTCTGGTGAGCAAGAGGAGGAAGAGGAGACCTATAGTCTTCGAGACTTGGCAAACTTGCTTAGAGCCCAGTACTCTGATGAGAGGAGTGCTGTGAGGTTGGCTGCCAAGAAAGAGGATGGTTCTGATGAGTTTAAGAGTGCTCTTAGGAAAGTTCTGTTTCTAGGCAAGGGATAACAAGAACAAGAGAAAGAGGAGGAGGATGACATC
>WAAF01020765.1:0-33137 GCA_013400475.1 Tricholaema leucomelas
CCAACCTGCCTGAGTCTATGATTCTATGATAATGATGAGCAGGTTGAGTGCCTATGGGCAAAAATCAGAGGGCAGCCCAATAAGACTGACCCACTGGTTGGAGTCTGTTCCAGGCCACCCAACAGGAAGAGGAGGTGGATGTGTTATTCTGTAAACAACTGTAGAGTGTTTCCAGACTGCCAGCCCTTGTTCTTGCAGGTGACTTTAACCTACCAGACATCTGCTGGGAACTCAACACAGCAGAGAGCAGGCAGTCTAGAAGGTTTTTAGAGAGCGTAGAGGATAGCTTCCTGACACAGCTGCTGTGCAGCCTGCCAGGGTGAGGCTCTGCTCAACCTGCTGTTTACACAGAGAGAAGGGCTGGTGGGAGCTGTGGTGGTTGGAGGCTTCCTGGGGTGCAGTGACCACGAAATAACAAAGTTTTCAATGTGCAGTGAAGCTGGGAGGGGCACCAACAAATCACCCACACTGGACTGCCAGGGGGCAGACTTTGGCTTACTCAAAGAGCCCTGAAAAATAAAAAGGTCCAGGAAGGTTGGGCCTATTTCCAGAAAGAAATCTTGAAGGCACAGGAAGAAGCTGAAAGCAGAGCTGCTGGGGCAGATGACCTGCCTGGATGGGTGAGGGCCTTGTGAAGGGTGGTTGTAGCCAGGAGGAGGTTGCACTCTTCTCTCAGGCAGCCAGCACCAGAACAAGAGGACACAGCCTCAAGCTGCACCAGGGGAAATTTAGGCTTGAGGTGAGGAGAAAGTTCTTCAGTGAGAGAGTCATTGGCTACTGGAATGGGCTGCCCAGGGAGGTGGTGGAGTCGCCGTCCCTGGAGCTGTTCAAGGCAGGACTGGACGTGGCACTTGGTGCCATGGTCTAGCCTTGAGCTCTGTGATAACAGCTTGGACTTGATGATCTGTGAGGTCTCTTCCAACCTTGGTAATACTCTGATACTGTGATACTGTGAAGGGATTAAGGGAAAAAAAAGAGGGCAGATCACCTTGGGAAGAGGGGAAGGCAACTCAGGAAAATTTTAAAGATGTTGCTAGGTCATGTAGGAGGCCAAAGCCCAGATAGAACTTAGCCTGGCCACTGCTGGGAATGATAACAAGGAGTGTTTCTATAAACACATTAATGACAAAAAGAGAGGCAGGGACAACCTCCACTCTGTATTGGACAAGGAGGGGAATGGAGGGAGTGGAGATGAGGAAAAGGCAGAGGTGCTTAACACCTTCTGTGCCTCAGCTTTCAATAGCAAGGCAGGTTGTCCTCAGGTCAGCTGCCTCCGGAGCTGTAGGTGGGGTCAGGGCGCAGAGAAGCCTCCCTGTAATCCAGGAAGAAGTAGTTAGGGACTTGTTGAGCCTCTTGAACCCTCACAAGTCCATGGGGCCAGATGGGATCCATCCTAGGGTGCTGAGAGAGCTGCAGATGAGCTGGCCAAAACACTCCCCATCATTTGTCAGCAGCCTTGGCTCACTGAAGAGGTCCCTGAAGACTGGAAGTTGTCAGTGTGGTGCCCATCCACAATAAGGGTTGGAAGGAGGAACCAGGAAATTCCAGACCTGTCAGCCTGACCTCAGTGCCAGGCAAGATAATGGAGCAGATCATCCTGAGTGCAAGCACACAGCACCTACAGGATGGGCACCTACAGGATGTGCACCTACAGGGGATCAGGCCCAGCCAGCACAGATTTAGGAGGGTCAGGTCCTGCTTGACCAACCTGATCTCTTTTTATGACCAGGTGACCACTTGGTGGACGTGGGGCAGGCTGTGGATGTAGTCTGCCTGGACTTCAGCAAGGCCTTTGATGCTGTCTGCCACAGCCAACTCTTGGCCAAGCTGGCACCCCTTGGCTTGGGCAGGGGCACTCTGCTGGGTTAAGAACTGCCTGGAAGGCCAAGCCCAGAGAGTAGTGGTGAATGGTGCCACATCCATCTGGCAGCTGGCACTGGTGGTGTGCCCCAGGGATCAGTGCTGGGCCTGCTTCTGTTCGGTATCTTTACTGATGATCTGGACCAGGGGACTGAGTACAGCATCAGTGAGTTTGCACATGACACCAAGTTGGGACCACATGTGGAGCTGTTAGAGGGCGGAAGGGCTTTGCAGAGGGACCTGGACAGGCTGGACAGATGGGCACAGTCCAGTGCCATGAGTTTTAACAAGTCCAAATGCCAGGTTCTGTACTTCGACCACAATGAGCTCATGCAGTGCTACAGGCTGGGGACAGAGTGGCTGAGAGTAGCCAGGCAGAGAGGGAGCTGGGGGTGCTGGTTGACAGGCAACTGAAGACAAGGCAGCAGTGTGCCCAGGTGGACAGGAGAGCCAATGGCATCCTGGGCTGGCTCAGGAAGAGTGTGGCCAGCAGAACAAGGAAGGTTACTCTGCCCATGTACTCAGCACTGCTCAGGCCACACCTGAGAGACACTGAGATGCTGGAAGGTGTGGAGAGAAGGGCAGCAAGGCTGGGGAGGGGCCTGTAACACAGCCCTGTGAGGAGAGGCTGAGGGAGCTGGGGGTGTGCAGCCTGCAGAAGAAGAGGCTCAGGGCAGAGCTCACTGCTGTCTGCAACTACCTGAAGGGAGGCTGTAGCCAGGTGAGGTTGGGCTCTGCTGCCAGGCACCCAGCAACAGAACAAGGAGACACAGTCTCAAGCTGTGCCAGGGCAGGTTCAGGACCGATGTTAGGAGGAAGAAATCTTCACAGGAAGACTGACTGGCCTTGGAATGGGCTGCCCAGGGAGGTGGTGGAATCCCCATTCCTGGAGGTGTTTAAGAGGAGGCTGGATGAGGCACTTAGTGCCAGGGTTTAGTTAATTAGAAGGGTTAGGTGATAGGTTGGACTCGATGGCCCCAGAGGTCTTTTCCAACCTGCTTAATTTTGTGGTTCTGTGATTCTGTAAGTTCAGAATGGCGAAAAGGAAGAACCTGAAGTCCAAGCTGAGGCAGAAGAGCATTAAGACAGTGCCAAACAAAGCAGAGGGAGTGCAGGGTGTATTTATCTTCAGATTCAAAGCTGTTATTGATAGACCAATTGAATCCAGTGTGATCATTCAGGTAAGGAAAACAAGGCTGTGAAAGGGGCAGGTTTTTCCTCAAGTACTGTGGTATAAGGAAGCAGTGCAATCTGCTCTTGCAGACCAGATGCTGCTCTCACTGAAGCTGGGCCTCCAGCATCTGCTTCCTCAATGCACAGTATGCAGCAAATTCCACTGCAGCAACTTCAGAGCCAAGAATAATAATAGAATGCTGCACAATGATCTGTCACTTGCATTGTCAGACAGCCTACAGACATGCTCAGGACAAGTCTGGCTAGGGAATTTTAAAAGGACAGGTCACTTGACAGGTGAGCAGTATTTTTAGGCACAGCAATCGATACAGTGGTGTTGGACAGTCAGCTTGACACTCCAGAAACCCTCTTTCGCCCATGCAGGCAGCACTTTGCAACCCCAACAGATGATACAGAAGATGTTGATGCAGGCAGACATTCCGAGGCAAGGATAAGACACTGATGAGCAAAGGAAGGTGGCAGATGAAGCAGCTCAGCCTGCATCAGCTGCTCAGAACTAAGTCCTCCTTACAGAAATAGAATTTAACAATTCTGTTAAGAATTGGAGAAGAATTCAGTTCTCCTTCAAGCAAGAGGCAGAAATGGATTAGATCTCCTCCCCAGTTCAAGAGGGACAGAGATTTACTGGAGGGAGTCCAAGGGAGAGCTACAAAATCTGGAGCACTGCCTGATGAGGAGAGGCTGAGGGCCCTGGGGCTGGGCAGTCTGCAGAGGAGAAATCTGAGAGAGGATCTGAGCAATGTCTATCAAGAGCTGAGGGCTGGGGGGCAGGAAGGAAGGGACAGGGACAGCCTCTGTTCACTTGTGCCCTGCCATAGGATAAGGGGCAAGGGATGGACACTGCAGCACAGCAAGTTCCAGCTCAACAGGAGCAACAACTTCTTGGCTGCCCAGAGAGGTTGTGGAGTCTCCTTCTGTGGAGCCTTTGCAGCCCTGTCTGGATGTGTGACCTGTGCTAGATTCTCTGGTCCTGTTCTGGCAGGAGTTGGACCTGAAGATCTCCAGAGGTCCCTTCCAACCCTTACCATCCTGGGATCTGTGGTCCTGGAATCTCCCTGAAACATGTTTTTTATCAGAGCTTCCCTTCCCTTGGCTGAAGCATGTGATTTATGTTGTCTCTCAGTTCATCTTGGGGGGGAGTCGTTTGGTTTTTAGATTGTTCTACACTTAGTAAGTTCTGATCCCTTCTCATAGAAGAAAAATGCTTTAGAATCAGCCTGGGGGGATATTGAGGAAGATCTGATGCCAACAGAACAGCATGAAGCAGAGAAATGTGACAGATAGGTACAGCATGGAGAATGCACAGAGAAGGGCACAGTGTCTGTTAACTCTACCCAAGAGTTAACAGCCACTGGGTCACAGTAAGGCCTCAGACCACAGGTGCCTCAAGGCATGGCTCTTGCACAATGCTGAGACTCCCAGTAAGGGACACACAGCAACCATCTCCATTTTGCAGCCTGCGAGCAAGCAAGCACTGTCAGTGATACAAACCAGCGGTGATTCTTGTTCCACGTGCAAGAGCTGCAAAGCATTTTACTCGCTGACACATGCAGCCAGCATTTTTCCACCAGCATTTGGTGTCTAGCAGTAACACTGAAAGATTTATGGATTTCTTAGAAGAAAACCAGTCAGCAGCAGCCAAGGTTTCTCCAGCTTGATATCTTAGGAGAAGGAAGGCAGAAAATTGCTGCAGAGAGACCTAAGTACTTTAAACTATTAACAAACATGTCCAGGCCAAGTTTTTCCAGTCTGTCAAGTTTGGCTGCAACTGCTTAATGTACTCCAAGTCATCCAAAGATCAGCAACAGTTCAAGGGATTCTGAAGTTCCCTAGATACCCACCTTACATGAACCTGCTGCATGTCTTCCCTTTCTCCTCTCTTTAGCCAGTGGAATGAGGTTGGAATACAACTAGAAGTAAGAGTTCTTAGTGTCTGCCCAAACCTGCCTTTCCTTTTGCTAAGACTCTCCAGTAGAGGAACTATTTTTGGCTTGCACAATGGTAGAACTTTGGTTCAAAGCCTGTTGGTAATGCTTAGGTTTCAGTATTTTAAGACTGAAAAAAAAATCCAGTAACCACAAAGTGAAATAACCTCAACCTCAGCTGAAAGCAAACAGGATGGGCTACGAATTTACATCCAGACTGCCATAGCTCAGTCTTCCCATACCACAGAATCATAGAATCAACCAGGTTGGAAGAGACCTCTAAGATCATCCAGTCCAACCCATCTTGTCCTTACTTAATTACTAATTAGTTCAATTACGAACATCCACATCAATATATTTGTGTTGTGTTTAGAGGTGTACATGACATACAAATTCTCTACAAGGGAAGAGGTTTCCAATCACATGAAGCATGTCATAAAAGTACAGAATTAAGCAGAATGGGCTACATCCATATCTGGCATAAACTGAGAAGCCTCCTGCCCAGCCACCATGGCCAGATGGAGTTGCATGACAACTTAGTTACTAACAAGAGTTGAAAAAGAGAAATTTATACATACCACACAGGAAGCTTCATATTGTTTCCCCAGTTTAGGTCTTAAAAATGCACTGGAGGAAGGGAGGAAAAAAAACATGTTAGAGGCTCAGTACTTCAACAGTGGATTTTTGCTTAGTTGTTTTTTGGTTTTCTTACATCAGAAGGTTGGCAAAAGGCTAAGTAACTTGATGTAAAGGAAGACACAAGGCCAAAACAACATTCAGATACCTGTTGATGACATCTGGCAGAATGCTATTGCATTTTCTAGCAAGGAAAGGTACCCAGGCTGGTATGCCAAGAGGTGCATCACCCACCCTCAAGAAAACTCTTGTTCATGATGGATAAAACCTTCCATCAGGCAGTTTTCAGCCATTTTACCTCCATGAAAGACTTGCAAAGTATTCTGTCTAAACCTTGTGAAACGTTACTGACCTTCACCTTGCGTCTCTATGTCTATAAACATCTGCGGGGTGGGTGTCAAGTGGAGGGGGCCAAGCTCTTTTTGGTGGCGCATAGCAATAAGCCAAGAAGCAATGGATACAAACTGGAACATGAGGAGAAACTTCTTTGCAGTGAGGGTGCTGGAGCCCTGGAGCAGGCTGCCCAGAGAGGTTGTGGAGTCTCCTGCTCTGGAGACTTTCAAAACCTGGCTGGATGTGTTCCTCTGCAGACTACTCTGGGTGATGCTGCTTTTGGCAGGGGGGAGGGGGTTGGGCTGGATGATCTCTGGAGGTCCCTTCCATTTGATTTGAAGCCAGAGCTCCATTTACCAGTTTTGTATTAAGTATTTTCCTCCATGACTGCTGACGTGGAAGGCTTATGATGAAAAGCAGGCCTGTACCCTGGAGGCAGAGAACACCCACCCTCTGCCGTCATTCCCCTCCCGAGTGGGATCAGAGTTAAAGATTAAAAACGAAATATGTTTAAAAAAATAATGAATCAGGTCACATAGTACAGCCTTTTTTGTTGTTGTTGTTGTTTCCAGGACACTGAACCTGTGGAATAAAGGGATTTTGTGACTGAGGCCTTAAATTAGAGCTACAACCTTCAAATCTTCCAACCTCCTCCCACAGCCCCCGCAATGTTTTCTGTTAAGACAGGAGGAACATAAAGCCTCAGCCATACATTCAGCCTGCTCCTCACACATCATTGCTCTCCAATCCAATGAAATAAGGTGAGACTTTGACGTATCTGTTTGCATGCTGACATCTCAAGGCATAGATTACACTTCCAGAAGGGCTGCGTATAAAGACACAAGCAAAACTGCATGTCCGATGCAGCACTGAGGGATGCTGCCTCTGGTACCGAAGCTCCGGGAGCCCTCTTAAAAGTGGGGGTGGAGGAAGGGGACACGCAGGACAGGGAGGAGGGGCAAGGTACATAAACACAAATACAGACGGATGTTTAAAGTCAAATCAAGAAGCTGTCGGGGCTGCCACTGGGTACATCTGCCTCCAGACCTTCCCCCACTCCCGATACACAGAGATCGCTCTGTATCGATCGCAGGGAACCAGCTCGTTTCACGCCTTGGTGGTGGTGCAGCTGCAGCGACCGCTTCCTCCGCGCCAGCGGGCAGGAGCGGGACCACCCCCTCCCCACTTCCACTGCCCTGTTGCAGCTCTCCCAAGTACCCAGGGCTCGCTGCTCTCACCTGGTTTGCCTCCAGAGGAAGGTCTGGATGGGCAGAGGGATGCCGCGGCCGCTCTCCTGCTCCTGGCCCTCCGAGCTTTTCCTTTTCACCATGATGCTGATGACAGCTGCTGCCGTGAGCCAGTCTTAGTAGACATACCAGCCAGGATCTCCCATGGCCGCCTCTTTGCTCTCCGTAACTCTGTACTCCCTTGCCTTCATTCTCTGCAGCCCACCCCCTGCCAACCCCCTCACACCTCCCTTCAGCTCTGCCGGTGCAAAATGGCTGCAGAAGGCAGGGAGGAAATTAGGGGAGCGAAGATGTCCGCGTCCCTCCGCTTCCTCCCTGCCTTCAGCACCTCCCTCTGAGGACAGCTCCCAGCCCGGCAGCCGCGCCGGCAGGCGGTGACAGGGGAGGCGGGGGCGGCACCGCCCGGCCCGGCCCGGCCTACCGCCCGCGGGGCTCCCGCTCAACTTCCAGCCGCGGCAAGGCGCTCGGGGCAGCTCTCCCGGCCGGCCCCGCAGCAACAGGCCCGCTGCCACCTCCCTCCGGCGCGGCAAAGTTTGGAAGCTCCGGCGCAGTGAGGGGCAGCGGCAGCGCAGGCAGCAGGCGGCCGGCTGGGGAGCGCCGCGGCGCCTGCCCGCCCGCCCGCCCGCTGCGGCAGGGACGCGTTCAAACGGGCCGCTCCTGCCGCCGGGTGGGGCCTGGCCCTGCTGCCCCAAACCGCAGAGCAGAACCGAAAGAGGGCTTTTCCAGGTGCCGCTGGAGGGGCGTGCATCGGCAGGTGGCAAAGCCAGCTTCGCTTCTTCAATCTACAGTGCAGGAGCCCTCGAAGCGCCTAGTACGGCACAGAGCAAGGCTGCTGAAGGGGGAGATGCTCGTGGATCACCAGAGTGGGGAGAGAAGGGAAACAAGTCTGAGAGGGAAGGTTGGTGGCAGGAGCAGGGGAGGTTTGGGGTAGTTATTCCTTAAGCTTTTCTTACGGCAGAGGTGGAAGGGATGGCGAGTGCCGAAGCAGATTCACGTGTGTTTCCAGCTGGACGCTGGGCTGGTTTGACTAAAGCAAGGATATATCCGAGTTGGGGCTCCTGGAAATATTTGTCAGTCACCATTAGATTAGCAGTCCTTATACTCTTACACATCTAAGGACACCAGAAGGTAGCACACTACTACAGGTGAAAGACTGATGCAAATTCCCCCTCATCAGTTAGTTTAGTTTGTTTGTCTGTTGAAAAAAAGTGATATCTCATTATTTACATCAGATTGCAAGTTTAAAGACAGATGCTCCAACAAACCAAGACCATATTTCTTCCTGTCCTGCAATCTTCCTGCTTAGTTACCAATGGCATTCCTTCCTGGAACAGGAGCTGAACTGAGTCACACCATCTGCCTCCTCCCTTAAGGGTACTGGTTTGCTGAAAACCCAGTGGTAATCTGCATTTACTCCCACTTGGAATAAAGGTTTTTCTGGTGTCCAACCCAAAACTTCCTTGCAGTGGTCTTGCTGTGCACTTACACAGAACAGGATCCTACTGGTCTACATTTCACTACAGTCCCTCTTTTGTACAAGGAAAAGCTTCTTTACTGTAAGGGTCCCAGAGCCCTGGCACAGGCTGCCCAGAGAGGTTGTGGAGTCTCCTACTCTGGAGCCTTTCCAGCCCTGTCTGGATGTGTTCCTGTGCGACCTGCGCTGGATTCTCTGGTCCTGCTCTGACAGGGGCTGGACTGGAAGATCTCCAGAGGTCCATTCCAACCCCTAACATGCTGGGATGCTGTGTGTTTAACTGTGAGTTTTCATACTTACCAAGCAGAAGAATAACTCTTCTTCCAAGACAAGTATGAGGACTAAAGTTTTAATGCTATTTGCAATTAAAGAAAAAAAAAAAGGCAACTGAACTGTTAAGGCCTCAAAAAGTACAAAGTCATTGTCCCTTTCACAGCCCTTCATAACATGAATAACTACAGCTCCTAACTTCACCCTAAGAGGACTGATAACCCTCAGCCAGGGATGAGGGTTACAGGCTAGGGGGGTGGTTTAATGGCCAAGTCAGTTACAGTATTGAACTGGTTTAACACTCTGATCCTCTGAGTGATTGACAAGGACAGCTCAGATCTGGTTTGGTTTGATTTGTGATGAGTGTCTCATTGCCACATTCAAGAAGCAGCTCACTTACAATAGCTTCCAGTTTGCTGCTCTAAACCCAAGATTATTATTTCCATGCTCTGCTATACCACAGGGAGCACGAGCAACAAAAGAGCATCATGACTTGCTCAGAGACTACAGCTGCAATCTCCTGGTAGTCAGGGACACCAGAGACACTTGGTGCAGTCAGTGGGACAAGCAGGGATGGGGGAGTAGTTTTCTGTCTGATTTCACTCAGTAAACTCTATTTTTATAGCTTTCTCCCTCTTCTTCTGTTGTCTCCCCTGCCTCCAACCAGATGGAGAAGAGGTACATCTAGGCTTATTGGACTGTATGGAACCAGTGGCTTGGCAAGTTGATGGGGTAAAACCCATCTGCATCTCTGCTGTGACAGGGGAGGTCTTCACTCCTGGATGTGTTGGGAGCTGAGCACTGGAATGCAAGCCACAGTTTGCTTTCATTTGGAGAGCTGGAAGAAGTCACTGCCCTGGGGATGGAAACAAAGCTCCAGGATTTGGACTGGTCATGGACTGATCCAGTCTGTAGTGGAATAGTGGAGCTCCAGATCACCTGCAGTGTGAAGTCTTCTCATTTGGGGTGAGAATGGACTGAGGTATGATATATACTGTGTAATGCTGATTGCTACTGGGCATGATGCAGACGGTATGGAATAAGGGGTGGAGAATGTCAGGGGCTGAGTTGAACCACGCTGCTGTTACCTGCACCGTGCTGCAGCCAGCTTCAAAAATGAAAGCATGGCTCAAGCAGTGTTATGGAGCTTGAAGTTCAGACAGCAACATGGGAGGCTTCCTCTGCTGGTTGCTGCTTTTGGGTTCTGGGTTTTTGGGTATGGGCTGGGATGGCAGAGGGATGGGAGAGTAGTTTTTTGGCTTGGGCTTTTGGGTTGCTTGCAGTGTGCTTTGTCTGCAAACAGACTGAGGGAATCATGCATTTTGTACTGTAATTGGCTAATTCTGCTCAGGAAACTATTCTTAGCTCACTTTTTTTTGTTGTCTGAATCATGATTTTTTGGTGTGTTGGTTTTCTCTCGCTTCTGTGTCGGGAAAATAGAGAGGTTAACCTGCTGGGTCGGTTTAGCCTGTTGATTTTTTGCTTTAAACCCTTACACCCATTTCTCTTCCTAGAAAGTCTTGGAATCCTAAGTAACACACTAGGACACTGCAGGAGCATCAGCAGAGAGTGGGCACAGAGGGCTATTTCATTGGCAGTCACATAGAGACTGTCACTCACAGCCCTGTAAAGAGCAGATCAAAGGCTGCTGTTTCAGTGGCAACTACATACATCCCTTTGGTGCCATCGCCAACCACACAAAACAAAGACTCAATCTTCTCTTTCCTGGGTGTTTTGTAAAAATTAAAGAAAGCTATGAAGGCTCTGGGTTGTTGTTGGTTTTTTTTGTTTTGTTTTGTTTTTTTTTTTTTTTAAATTTAAGGGCTTTTACCCTCAGCATGAAAACATTTCAGCAAAGGTCCTTCAGAAGTCTCATCCACAGCGCCTCTTGCCAGCCCTTCCCTAAGTAGAACACAACCTGTGCTCAGAAACTGGGACCAATGCACCTCCTAAAACTACACAATGAACCCCTAATACTGTTGCCATGTGAATTTGGGTAAGAACAGCCTAGCTACAGATGCCATAAGGACATTCTGACATTTAATTGTAGGACCACATGTAGCTGGAATCAGTAGGAGTGGCACAGCACTTGTGCATCTGAGAAACCCATGTTTCTGATCTGTTTTGAAATAGATCCTGCACAGTCACTGCAGAATGAGAGGCACTGCCTTTGCACAAGGTTCCAGCAACAAATCACATTCACTGAGCCATTTAATTGCAAATAAATACATAATAGGCAGGAGGAGATGGACCAAAATCCAGGAGGTAACACAGGGAGATGTCATGGATTGAGTTAAAGCTGCTGTCATAGAATCACAGAATTGTAGGATCAACCAGGTTGGAAGAGACCTCCAAGCTCAACCACTCCAACCTGACCAACCAACCAGACCATGGCACTAAGTGCCCCAGCCAGGCTTGGCTTCAACACCTCCAGGCACGGCCACTCTACCACCTCCCTGGGCAGCCCATTCCAATGCCAATCACTCTCTCTAACAACAACTTCCTCATCACATCCAGCCTAGACCTGCCCTGCCACAGCTTCAGACTGTGTCCCCTTGTTCTGTTGCTGGGTGCCTGGCAGCAGAGCCCAACCCCACCTGGCCACAGCCTCCCTTCAGGGAGCTGCAGACAGCAATGAGCTCTGCCCTGAGCCTCCTCTTCTGCAGGCTGCACACCCCCAGCTCCCTCAGCCTCTCCTCACAGGGCTGTGCTCCAGGCCCCTCCCGAGCCTTGCTGCCCTTCTTTGGACACCTTCCAGCACCTCAACATCTCTCTTGAATGGAGGAGCCCAGAACTGGACACAGCATTCAAGGTGTGTTCATGCCAGCTTCAAAATCAAAACGCTGGCTGGAGCAAAGTATCACAGGGCTCGAAGTTCAGACTGTAACATGAAAGGTTTCCTGCTCTGGTTGCTGCTTTTGGTTTCCTGGTTTGGGGTGTTGGGTCTTTTCTGCAGAGCTGGCTGCTGAGTGCTACAGCCATTTTATTGCTGCCTTCTGTTGCTGCTTTTGCATTTGCTAATTGTACAGTGTATGATCTCATTACAACTCATCAGCTCAACCCAAATGGGGTTTCTTTTGTGTGTTACTTTCCCTCCCATCTGTGTGGGGAGAAGGGGGGGTTTGTGAAAGCAGGCTGTGCTAACTGAGGACAGGTGGGTCTAGGAAATAAAACCCCACAGATTTCACTGTCAGGGTATCACACCTCCCTTTGGATCAAGAAGCCCCAAGCTTCTGCTTTGGNAAGGGCTTTTACCCTCAGCATGAAAACATTTCAGCAAAGGTCCTTCAGAAGTCTCATCCACAGCGCCTCTTGCCAGCCCTTCCCTAAGTAGAACACAACCTGTGCTCAGAAACTGGGACCAATGCACCTCCTAAAACTACACAATGAACCCCTAATACTGTTGCCATGTGAATTTGGGTAAGAACAGCCTAGCTACAGATGCCATAAGGACATTCAGACATTTAATTGTAGGACCACATGTAGCTGGAATCAGTAGGAGTGGCACAGCACTTGTGCATCTGAGAATCCTATGTTTCTGCTCTGTTTTGAAATAGATCCTGCACAGTCACTGCAGAATGAGAGGCACTGCCTTTGCACAAGGTTCCAGCAACAAATCACATTCACTGAGCCATTTAATTGCAAATAAATACATAATAGGCAGGAGGAGATGGACCAAAATCCAGGAGGTAACACAGGGAGATGTCATGGATTGAGTTAAAGCTGCTGTCATAGAATCACAGAATTGTAGGATCAACCAGGTTGGAAGAGACCTCCAAGCTCAACCACTCCAACCTGACCAACCAACCAGACCATGGCACTAAGTGCCCCAGCCAGGCTTGGCTTCAACACCTCCAGGCACGGCCACTCCACCACCTCCCTGGGCAGCCCATTCCAATGCCAATCACTCTCTCTGACAACAACTTCCTCATCACATCCAGCCTAGACCTGCCCTGCCACAGCTTCAGGCTGTGTCCCCTTCTTCTGNAAAGGTTTCCTGCTCTGGTTGCTGCTTTTGGTTTCCTGGTTTGGGGTGTTGGGTCTTTTCTGCAGAGCTGGCTGCTGAGTGCTACAGCCATTTTATTGCTGCCTTCTGTTGCTGCTTTTGCATTTGCTAATTGTACAGTGTATGATCTCATTACAACTCATCAGCTCAACCCAAATGGGGTTTCTTTTGTGTGTTACTTTCCCTCCCATCTGTGTGGGGAGAAGGGGGGGTTTGTGAAAGCAGGCTGTGCTAACTGAGGACAGGTGGGTCTAGGAAATAAAACCCCACAGATTTCACTGTCAGGGTATCACACCTCCCTTTGGATCAAGAAGCCCCAAGCTTCTGCTTTGGTAGTAGCTGCAAAACTTTTGCTTCCTTTTGGGTAGAAAGACAAGAAAACCTCTTCCCTACCCCCCCAAAACACCTTTTTTAACCTTCTTCCTGGAGAAGAAAGTGGGGATCTCTTGTTACCAAGCATGTCTGTCTTTCCATCACTCAGCTGAGCTGAGAACTGCCTCCACCACATGCTTCTCTGTCCACAGAATCACAGAATCAGTCAGGGTTGGAATGGACCACAAGGACCATCTAATTCAAACCTCCCTGCCCTGGGCAGGGACACCCTGTCCTAGAGCAGGCTGCCCACAGCCTCAGCCAGCCTGGCCTGAAACACCTCCAGCCATGGGGCCTCAGCCACCTCCCTGGGCAACCCATTCCAGCCTCTCACCACTCTCATGATGAGCAACTTTCTCCTCATGTCCAGTCTGAATCTCCCCACCTCCAGCTCTATTCCATTCCCCCCAGTCCTGGCACATTCTGAGAGCCTAAAAAGTCCCTCCTCAGCTTTTCTGTAGGCCCTCTTCAGATCCTGGCAGGCCACAAGAAGCTCACCTGGGAGCCTCGCCTTCTCCAGCCTGCACAGCCCCAACTCTTCCAGTCTGTGCTCATAGGAGAGGTGCTGCAGCCCTCTGAGCGTCCTCTTGGCCCTCGTGTTCCAGAAGAAAGGTGTTCACAGAGTCCCAGTCTGGGAGCCTCTCCATCAGGGCCACATCATCTTTCAACTTCAAACCAGCCCACTGGGACTTCTGCATGGCAATACAGCTCTAAGTGACAGCCCTGCCTGCCATCTGACCTGGCCCAGTACTTCGACTCGCCCATACAATGCAAGGAGTACACCAGGAGCTGTGACAGGCAGAGAATGCGCAGCAAACATTCCAGCTCTGGGCTGACTTTGTTCACCTACCATATGCTGCTGAGAAGACACACCAACCACAGAAATGTCAGCTCTTCCTTCCCTTCTGTCGTGGAGGGCCCATGGGCCCAAAACAGGCTTATTCATGCTCTGCCTTGCCTGGACACGTTTACCTACCTGCCACACCAGAGGTAAGAGCAGAAACGGACACAAAGGGACACAAAAGACCTGGCGCCATAAAGTCTGGCCTGCCCAGGCTGTGTGTGGCTGTTGCGTAAGCCCAGGCGCCTGGCTTACGGCCTGCCGGCGCAAGGCCTGCGCTCTCCCCATGTTTGGGGGAGCCAGGCCTGTGGACTGCCTAATTTGGTATGTTTTGGCCGACTGCCAAAGCCAACTGGATAATATCGCGGCCAAAGGACCACTTATCTCGGCCCACATCTGATAAGTAGGAGAACACAGCTAAACAACATGCTCACCTCTCCCTGCTAGTTCGCCGCCTGCTGCTGCTGCCTTTGTTTGCCGCTGCCATCGCTTTACGTGCTCCTGTGCGCTACGACACTTTGCATCGTAATCGGGGCTGGATACAGGCAACGATCCAGCGGACGATCGAACCACGCGTTCCTGCCCGCCCGCCGCTCCAGCCTGCCCTGCCGGCCCGGGAGCTGCCGAAGCCCCTGCTACAGAGCGCCCCGTCCGAGAATTTCCAGCCTGCCAGCCCGGCCCCTGCTTTTGCCCAGCCGGCTGCTGACTATCCGAGGACCTCCTGAGAGCCACGGAAGATCCCTCTCGTGCCCGTGAACCATCCTCAGGCGGCGCGCCCCAATCTGGACTGAACTGGCAACAAGCCACATGGCAGCAGCCACACAGGTGAAGCCTCAGCCACACGGCTCTCACCATGTATCTATATCTATATATATCTCCCTGCGTATGCTCTTGGAACGCAGCTATTAAGACTTCTGACCAGTGAGTATCTGAACTGTCTTTATTCGAGTTAACCTTACCAGCGGCAGCTTATGCTGTAAGATTCTCTAGTTAGAAACACTTCCCAAAACCTCTTCCAAATGGCATCATTTGATTGCACGCAGACATTCTGCAACAGTAGTCCTACCAACCGCACCGCAGAATTTGTGTGGCTTAGTTATAAGTTTGGGGAAGTTTTCTTTGTATATATTAATAAATGATTTAGTAACTTCTACATCCACCTCATGGCATTTCACCCCAAACCCAGGTTCAAACCTAATCCCTTCCTTAACACCTCCAACGGGAGGAAACAGGTTCTTAGCAGCTGTCTTCAACCACTGTTCTCGCTGTCAGTGCTTAAAGCAGGATTCGCCCTTTTGTTCTCCTTCTTAATCCTTTTCCTTTTAGCAGATGATACATTAGTTCTGCCTTGTGCCTAAGCACCCTTAGGAGGGTGCTTCTAATGGATAATTAGCAGCACTTAATTATTCCTCCAGGTAGTTTGACTGCATTTATTTGCAATATTTATGAATATTGCAGCGTTATGTGAAAACTCCAGCTCGCTCAGGGACTGGGAAACTAAAGGCAGCCCACTCGGTTGTATCCCTCTTACAGCTCAGGCTCCCAGCCACGTTCAGAGCAAGTCTCGCTGCTGCTGTGCTACTGCAGAACGCGCAGAGCTCACGCAGTGGCTCTCATTTCCTGTGTCTCTTTGTACCTACCTCTGCACCACAGAGGCTTGAAACCCCTCCGGAGCAGGAGGAAGCACCAGAAGCAGCGTTGCCCGAGAAGGCCCAGCGCAGGCAGTGCCTGGGTGGAGAAGTGAGAGGGGAGACCTCCTTGCTTCCCCACACCGCAGCCCCACGCTGAGCCCGCAAGCTATGGGCTGCTTCCTTGTCAGCTTTCAGCACGGCCCCAGAAGCTCGCCACTCGCAGCTCCCATTAACTGTCGTCCGCACCACCTCGCCGTCCCGAGCGCGCTGCGTGCGGCCCCGGCTGTGCTGAGCACCGGGCTGCGAGGGCAGGCAGGCTGCGAGGGCGGCGCTGGCCTCTCTGGCGCCACCAGCCTGGCGCTGAGCGGAGAGCGCCGTTTCCCTGAGGAGGGATGGCATGGCACGGCTGCCCTCAGGCCCGTCACAGGCAGCGGCCGGGGAAGCAGAGCAGCAGAGAGGCTGCCCCTCGGGCGAAGTGCTGGAGCCGTGGCCCAAAACCGTGACACGTCCCAGCAGGCGACACAACTTGTAACAAAGGGATGGCTGTGGCCACTGGTGATGCCTTCGCTGCAACCTCCGCGCTGAAGGTGGTCAGACCTGTGTCCAGTTCTGGGCTCCTCCATTCAAGAGAGATGTTGAGGTGCTGGAAGGTGTCCAAAGAAGGGCAGTGAAGCTGGGGAGGGGCCTGGAGCACAGCCCTGTGAGGAGAGGCTGAGGGAGCTGGGGGTGTGCAGCCTGCAGAAGAGGAGGCTCAGGGCAGAGCTCATTCCGGCAGTGTGCATGTGCAGCCCAGAGAGCAACCGTGTGCTGGGCTGCATCAAGAACAGTGTGGGCCAGCAGGGCAAGGGAGGGGATTCTCCTCCTTTACTGTGCTCTCCTCAGACCCCACCTGGAGCACTGTGTGCAGTTCTGGAGCCCCCAACACAAGAGGGACATGGAACTGTTGGAGCCAGTCCAGAGGACGGCCCACAAAGATGCTCAGAGGGCTGCAGCAGCTCTGCTATGAGGACAGGCTGAGAGAGTTGGGGCTCTGCAGTCTGGATAAGAGAAGGATTTGAAGAGACCTTATAGTAGCCTTCCAGTATCTGAAGGGGGCCTACAGGAAGGCTGGGAGGGACTATTTCAGGGTTCCTTCCAGTCGCTAACAATCTGATTCTCCACCACATCTCACATCTCATCTAAAGCTGTCCCTACTCCCCCCTACTCTTACCTTCTTACCTTTCACTCTGCCTGAAGAGCTCTTCTTCTCCACCACCATTTTTGCAGTCATCTCAGAGCCTGAGGCAATAGCCTCAAACAACTAAAATACCCTACAAAAGAAATCAGCTCCAGCAAGGACACACACCCAGCACCCGTGAAGGATGTTGTATGTTGCAGTGGTTATAGAGCCTAACCCTAGCGAGCCAGGGGGCCACCAGGCCCCCCGGCCTTTGAAATCCTCCACCAATTCACCCGGTGCACACCACAAGGACTCAGCAGGGATGCCAGGCAGAGGATGCCTTGGCCCACAATGGGCCTAACTTAGGGGCTCTGGTTTTCCTGGGGCTGAATATAAAGGGGAATGGGCAGAGAGGGCAAAGGGGCTGCACCTGGGGTAGGAGGAAACTCCAATAGCCAGCTAATAGCAAACGGCAATCACATGGCGGCAACACATCTGATGTGTTACAATAGGAAATGAATTAAATGGTGATTGATTAATTAATTGCAGGCATAACAGATGATAGCAATATCTCTAATCAAAGCTGATCACATTATGGCCAGATCAAATAGCACAATGAAGATATGTATTTGAACAAATAATGCCGGCTAAAGCACATCATTTAATTTATTTGCTGAAGGGGGCAATGCAGTGACTGACAAAATATCCTGTGTTAAAAGTGGAGCTGTTCCAAAAAAGCCTGGATGAGGCACTTCATACCATGGTCTATTTGATTGGACAGGGCTGGGTGCTAGGTTGGAGTGGATGAGCTTGGAGGTCTCTTCTAACCTGGTTGATTGTATTGTATTGTATTGTATTGTATTGTATTGTATTGTATTGTATTGTATTGTATTGTACTCTGTTCTGTTCTATTCAAAGGAAAGCACCGTGATGAGGGAGGAGAAGCTGGCTCCTGCCGTGGGCCGCCTCTGCCCCCAGGGGCTGACTGCTTAGTGTAGGGTGATGCTAAACCTCACCTCCAGGCTGTCACCCAGGATAAGGCAGGCTGGCATATACACACACAGCAGGGCAGCATCGCTCCACAGTAGAGGACGTTAGTTGGAAAAAAGGATTCTTTTGGCAAGAAGTAGCAGGGATTATCTGAGAAATAGAGCTTCGTTTGGTCTGTCTCCTGGTGAGACAGGCTGTGCAACACCAGTAGGTGCAGGATGCTCTTCTCCTCGTGCCCAGTGGTGGAATGTATCACAAAGGGTGGAAACAGACACCAGCAATTAGATGACAAGCAATTTTATTTTGCAAAACAATCACTATACAGCAACAAATACAATTGCAAATCGGATTGAAAAACATGAACTACCTACCACCAGCCATTCAAGAAATGCCTCTTTTATGGTAACAGGCTCTAGAATTACCAGAAAATAACACAGGTTTGTAACAGCAGACTGTATTCCTTGACATCCAGCATACAGCATCTTTATCTGTTGGCTTTTTTCTCTTTGCTAAAGTTGAAGTGGCTTTTAGATGCTTGACTTTTCCCAGCGTGAAACTAATTTACCTTCCTGCAGTGGGAATTGCTGGACTTGCAGAGGGAGCTGCTTTAGCAATCTGACTAGCGAGTGAACTCGACACACACCTAGGCTAGAACTCTACCTGCGTCGGTTTTCATAGCGAATGTGCTCTACTCTTCAAGGCCTTTGCCTTTGAAGGGCTATTTGTACTTGAGTTTCAAACAGTATTAGGTCCAGCACAGAGGGAAAAAAAACCCTGCTGCTCACGTGTGGCAGTCCACACAGGCTGCCTTTGGACGCCCTTTGGGGCGTGTGTGCAGGCAAGCTTAGGTTTGTAAGCAGTCACGATGAGGTCGCTACTGTACCTTAGCAGAGCTTTGAATGGGGAATACCATTTCCTGCTGTACAGCGAGAGTAGACAGCCCTCCTGGGCACATGCTCTCCCTCATCACTATTAGTTTTCCCTTTACTGTTGCTGGACAGAGGCTTGCTCCTTTCTTTCTGCTTGTGGTTACAGAGCAACGGACCTCTGCAGACAGGGCAGAAGCACTTTTTCTTTCGTCTCTACAACTCGATGGATTATTCACTTGGGGCTCTCCCCCTAGCAATCCAAACAAGGTTTCACCGTTCCTTTTGTCTGGATTATCTCTGCTTTGTTACGGAGTTGGGTCTCAGGCACCCAACACACCTGTGGGCTCAACAGGCCTGTGGAAAAGAAACACAACGGATGCAGTTTGCAGGAAGCTGGCTCTGTCTCCTTCAGGTGGGCATTCCATATTTACAAACCCCATCATTTTTAAAACCAACACACTTCTGGAGAAGTCAGGGTTAATATGAGCTTTTCTGAGTGAACATCTAGAGTCATGTGATGTAAGCTGTTTATTTAGGTATGTGTTTATTCATTTATTGTACTGAATGGCACAAAACTCTTGGGTTTCTTTTCATCTAACTCCACAGCGGTCTAGGATTCTTTCTAGGGAGGGATGATGACGATTACAAAGGTCTTTGCTTGAATCAAGACAAGAAAGCTCTTATTTTTTTCAATGCATGAAATAAATGACTCGAGTGTGTTACACCACTCTAACTTTGGACTCGTAGGTGGATTAACTAAGCTTCATGTACTAGAGTATGTAAAATTCAAAAGCAGAATAAACACCCCCACCCCCAGCCTGCCTAAAGTCTCAGGTTAACACTGTTCTCAACCAGCTGGCATTCAGCTTCAGGGAAGCTGGGGTTCAGCAGTACCGTGGACTCTCTCCCACACTGGCAAAAGACATTCAAGAAAACCACCACTGCAACACTAATTTGTATTAATTGATAGGGATGAGCAGAGCAATGTGACATAAAAACTGTGGGGTTTTTTTTCTTTCTGCCTGTTGTCTTTCTGGAAAAATGGGAAGAGACTTTTAATGCACCTCACTTCACGCTGCTTCCACGTGAGTTCTTAGGGTTACTCTAAGAAATAATACAAGGCAGGAATCAGCTTGGAGAAGAGAAGGCTGTGACCTCACTGCAGTCTACAGCTTCCTCAAGGAGGGCACTGGAGGGGAAGGTGACCAGCGATAGGACACTAGGAAATGGAATGAAGCTGCATCATGGGAAGTTCAGATTGGGCATTAGGAAGAAAGTTCTTCGCTAAGAGGGTGATGAGTCACTGGATAGGCTCCCTGGGAAAAGTGGTCAGAGCTCAGACAGCATCTGGATGATGTTCATAGTCATAGAGTTTAGTTTTAGACAGTCCTAAAACTCTGTGAGGGAGCAGGGGGTTGGACTCAATGATCCCTATGGGTCCCTTCCAACTATGATTTTATGATCCTCCAGCTAGACTTAGCATGGTTCTAAATTCACTGTCCTTTGGCTAAAACAACCTACTTACAAATGGTATTAGCTAGTTTCTAGTGTGAAAAAGCTTTCTGCAGAGCTGAAATGTCACGTGTGGGCTGTTAGGAGTTCATCTTAGGAAATTTTTTGGAGATGCAACCATTTTGTGTTGTCTTTGCATTGCTGCGACACCTTGGCTGAAATCCCCCTCTGGGCCACTGAATATTCATTGTCTGCTAACTGTGCACTTACTACCAGAATTCAACAATGTGGATTCCTGGGCTATCAATTGTGAGACTTCTTCTACAAGCCAGAAAAATCTCCTCTCTGAGTCTTTTCAGATCAAACCCCAACACACACACACACACACACACACATACATGTGCACATACAAATTAAGAAGAAAAAGCAACCAAAACCAACTCCAAAACAGATCGAAAGCTTTCGACACACAACGTTAACCTAATACATGTATCAGGCGTAGCTCAACTGACAGCGCCAAGAGATTTCAAAAGGAAAAGATCAAACAATCTGCAGGACTGCAAGCTGGTCAGCTCCTAGCGTTCACTACACATGGAGTAGCAGCGGAGTAGCACCCGCTGATGAGTAGCGCAACAGTATCACCTTCCGTGTTCTCTTAGTGTCCGTGAGACAGTGCTGCAGCTGCCTTAGATCAGCTGTTTAGATGTCTCTGCCCTTTCTCTTTTTAGACTTCGTACAGTCAGTCCCACTTTGCTCAGCTTTTAGGATGCCCTATTTATTGAGGAGTCACTGCAGCAACCCAGGCTGTAGCTGACAGGCATCTCTGTTGTCTTTATTGCTGCTACCTGGGCTGCCTCTGCCTACAGGAGACATCGCTAGAGGAGTGGAAACATCTCCATACCTTTTTGGTTTTTCTGTCTTTCAACTTTAGCAAAAGAAAAAAAATAAAATCTAACATTCATTGCTGCTAAAAAAAAACAAAAACAAAAAAGGAAAGGAAAGGAAAAAAGAGATAAAGAAAGAAAGAACAGCCAGAAACAAAGTGGATATTTTAGAAAGCAGAATCCAAACTCAGCCATCTTTGGAGACCCTTTTCCAAACCATCTGGACCCCACAAAACTCCTAACTTTGTGAAGAAAGGGAGAGAAGGGAAGAGGGAAGGAATCCTTTTCCTAGCATCACAGAAGAGAACTGCATCTGGCACTAAAACAGGGTCACGGCTTGTAGTTGTTACAGAAAGCAACTTCATGCTGAGAATTTTCATCTCTTAAATGTATTCTTATGAATAGGGAAAAAAACTCCCAAACAAACAAACCCCCTGCTAACATCAACTTTTACATACCTAAAATTGCAACACCAAAGGGTGCAAGAGACACAGATACTGTGAATAAAGAAGTAGAATATTCAAGTATATGAGGAGGAAGAGGGCATATCACAAATGGCCACAGAGAAATATATATATATATATCTATAATACTGTATCAAACAGATGGAAGAGGGGTGCAGGACCAACTGCCTAATTGGACACAGGCCTGTTGGGGAGCAAGTGCTTGCTTTCAGCAGCTTTCTTACCTCACATCCCCAAGCATGGTTCAAACGGTTTTCAAACTACTCTTTTTGTTTGTTTGTTTGTTTGTTTTAGTTATTAGTTAAATAATTTATTGGCTTTTTCAGCTATACACTGACATCATCAACCAGCTCTGAAAAAAAAGAATCAACCAACGACCAAACCCAAAAACATGTTAATAACTTAACTTTTGTTCTACTCATTTATACAAAATAACACCTTTCTTTTTTTAATTAAACTTGAATTTCTCTATGTGCCCTTCCTTCTGGTGAGCAGACCCTTAGTTGAACCTGTCATAACTTACAATGGGCAACTTTGCTTTGTGGGGTTTTTTTTTTGTTTCTTTCTGGCTGTTGCTGTTGTTTGTTGTTGTTGAATTCCCCCAGTTACGAACGGAACAGTGAAATGAGCAATGAGCAGCTTGGGATTATCAACAAGGCTCTTGAGAAAGAGGTGGATGGCCTTCAGGCACGTGAAAGGTAAAAATGCGTTTTATCATAGTACAGTACTCCATGCAAGACAGAGCAGAGCAACAAGAACTGTCCAATACTGCAGTTGGATACCCATATAAAGCCAGTGTCTTCCTGTTGGCAATGGAGATCAGGCCAATTGCTGCATCTAGGGAAAATTCTGACTTTTTTTTCTTTTTTTTTTTTAGTTTTTTTCCCCTAAACTGTATGGTAACTACAAGTCTTGGGAGGTGACTTAGTTTTAGACATGGTAAAGAATGAATGTAACACCTGCTCTGAGCCCATTCCTGCCAAGAGCTCATGCCTAAATGTTATTACTTCATACAACGCAAAATGAGCACATTCATAAGCCCTGCTTAGCAAGGGCTGCTGTGACATCTTCAGCCAGGGTAGCAAGCTGGGGAGATTCAAGCAGGTTGATGCTTCCAGAAGAGGAGACGTTGCTGAGTCTGCGTGGCGAAGCCACACTGGACCTGCCCGGTGACTGCGTGATGATCTCAGCCCCGTGATCCACACGGGCTTTGGCATGCTCTCTGAAGTTCAGCTTCTGGCTGTCGATCTGCCCCAGAAAGCAAGCAGTTAAACACATCACACAGGCACCCTACTGTCTTGGTAGAGAGCAGCATTGGGCTCTCAGTTAACAAACTCCTAACAGCTCCTAAAAAGCCTGAAGCTTCTTTCACTCCTTAAAATTGCTCACTGTACTGTCTTGGTAGAGAGCAGCATTCGGCTCTTAGTTAACAAACTCCTAACAGTTCTTAAAAAGCCTGAAGCTTCCTTCACTCCTTAAAATTGGTCACTGTACTGTCTTGGTAGAGAGCAGCATTTGGCTCTCAGTTAACAAACTCCTAACAGCTCCTAAAAAGCCTGAAGCTTCTTCACGCCTTAGAAGTGGTCACTGTATTGTCCTGTTAGAGAGCAGCATTCCTTGTTAGAGAGCATGGGATCCTGAGGTGTATTAGGAGGAGTGTGTCCAGCAGATCAAGAGAGGTTCTCATCCCCCTCTGCTCTGCCCTGCTGAGACCTCATCTTGAATACTGTGCTCAGTTTTGGGCTCCCCAGTTTCAAAGGGACAGAGATCTGCTGGAGAAGGTCCAGTGGAGGGCTACAAGGATGATGAGGGGACAGGAGGGCATGGCTGATGGGGAGAGGCTGAGGGACCTGGGGCTTTTTAGTCTGGAGAAAAGAAGACTGAGAGGGGATTGGATAAATGTTTGTAAGTATCTGAGGGCTGCCAGGAGTGGGGGGACAGGCTCTGCTCACTGCTCCTGGGACAGGACAAGGAGCAATGGGTGTAAGTTGCAGCAAAAGAGGTTCTGCCTCAACACAAGGGGGAACTTCTTGACTGTAAGGATCCCAGGGCACTGGCACAGGCTGCCCAGAGAGGTTGTGGAATCTCCTTCTCTGGAGCCTTTCAAGGCCTGTCTGGATGTGTTCCTCTGTGATCTGTGTTAGATAGCATTGTCCTGCTCTGGCAGGGGGTTGGAGTTGATGATCTCCTTGGGTCCCTTCCAACCCCTAACATCCTGTGATCCTATGATGATCCTATGATGATCCTATGATTTGGCTCTCAGTTAACAAAGCCTAACAGCTCTTAAAAGAACTGAAATTTCTTCACACCTTAGAATTGTATTGTCTTGTTTTGTATTGTCTTGTTAGAGAGCAGCACTCAGCTCTTAGTTAACAAACTCCTAACAGCTGTTACAAGGACTGAAGCTTCTTCACTCCTTAGAATGAGTCACTACATAGTCTTGGTAGAGAGCAGCATTTGGCTCCCAGTTAACGGACTCCCAACAGCTATTACAAAGATTGAAGCTTCTTCCTTCACTCCTCAGAATTGGTCACTGTTTTGGTAAAGAGCAGCATTCAGCTTTCAGTTAACAAACTCCTAACAGCTCTTACAAGGTCTGAAGCTTCTTCACTCGTTAGAATAATGGGAACTGATGATTTTTTAGCTCTTGTTAAATATATAGAGGCTTACTAGGTAACATTGTCCTACTATTTCCCTCTCTGATGGGTGCTTCAAGGAGCAGTGCCATTGTTCCTAGCAGTGCCTTTGTTCCTAGCTGTCTGAGTTTAGCAGACACAGGCACTGTGATTTGTTTCTGAATCTGTGTTCTTCAAAAATTCCTGGAAGTGGTCTTACTGTCAAGATGTTTTCCTTCTGTTTCACAAAGGAGTCCTGACCCTCTGGGATACTCATACTACAAACCTAACAGATCACACCTATGCTGTACTTCAAACTAGAGCAGAGCAGATTTAGATTGGATGTTAAGAGCAATGTCTGCACGGTGAGGGGGGTGGAACACTGCAGCAGGTTGCCCTGGGAGGTGTTTGGGGCCCATTGCTAGAGATCTTCAAGGTAATCTGGCTAGATAGGGCTGAGGGCAACCTGATCTAGTTGAGGCTGTGCAGAGGGTCTGGATGAGCTTTGGAGGGCCCTTCCAAGCCAGACCATTCTGTGGCTCTGTGATTCTGTGTACAACAGTTCCAACCAAGGGGAAAGCCACTGCACACACCACAGCTCCACTCTCAGCTGAGAAGTGCATGTGAGACTGGTCATGCAGATCACAAAGGGAACAACCAGCATGTGCCTCTGCTCAGAGCAGAACAAACAGTTGTTCCCTCCTCGAATCAGAGCCATGACTGAATTCACAGCTTTAATGATTTCACTGGGCCAGGGACACAGCAGAAGGCATTTCTCTGGCAGCTGTCCCCTTACCTTGACGTTACCACCGCCAGGGACGTGGTGAGCGTTCTCCAGTGACCCAACTTTAGCCTGAGCCTTCTCTTTGAAATCCAGTTTCACGCTCTCGATTTTCACACGCCCGCCTCCTGCACAGGAACAGCAAATGCAGACTGAGAACCTGCAGTGGTTCAGGAGAGACTCTGACCTGATGCACATGGGTGCTCTTGCACAACTTCCCTTTTGGCTGAGGTCTGATGGTTTGGGAGAAGCACAGATTCAGTCCTCAGAACATACTCAAACTGTAGGCACATGCCAAGGCACAGTTTGAAATGAATCTAGCCAGGGAAGGCAAAGGCAACACCAAGAGTTTCCACAGGTATATTAGGGCCAGGAGGATGCTCAGAGGGCTGCAGCAGCTCTCCTATGAGGACAGACTGAAAGAGTTGGGGCTGTGCAGGCTGGAGAAGAGGAGGCTTCCAGGTGACTATCTTGTGGCCTTTCAGGATCTGAAGGGGGCTACAAAAAAGCTGGGGAGGGACTTTTTAGGCTCTCAAGGAGTGGCAGAACTGGGGGGAACAGAGCAAAGCTGGAGGTGGGGAGAGTGAGGCTGGAGGTGAGGAGGAAGTTGCTGAGCATGAGAGTGGTGAGAGGCTGGAATGGGTTGCTCAGGGAGGTGGTTGAGGCCCCATGGCTGGAGGTGTTTCAGGCCAGGCTGGCTGAGGCTGTGTGCAGCCTGCTCTAGGGTAGAGTGTCCCTGGGCACGGCAGGGGGGTTGGAACTGGTTGATCCTTGTGCTCCCTTCCAACCTATGATTCTGTGCTGCAGTCTGATTTTCAGCTGCTTTAAATATATGCATTATTTTCTTACCTCCTCTCCAAACTAGGTGGTCCCAAACCTTTCTATATAGTTACAGCTCTATATATTTATTTAAAGTCTTTATATTATCTATGCCCTACTGAGGCTCCACCTGGAATACTGCATCCAGTTCTGGACTCCCCAGTCCCAGAGGGGCAGGGATCAACTGGAGAGAGTTTAAGGCAAGGCTACAGGGATGCTGAAGGGACTGCAGCACTGCCTGATGAGGAGAGGCTGAGAGCCCTGGGGCTGCTTAGTCTGCAGAGGAGAAGACTGAGAGGGGATCTGAGCAATGTCTGTCAAGAGCTGAGGACTGGGGGGCAGGAAGGAAGGGACAGGGACAGCCTCTGCTCACTTGTGCCCTGCCACAGGAGAAGGATGAGAAATAGGCTTGATATTAGGAGGAAGTTCTTCACAGAGAGTGAAGAATTGGAATGGGCTGCCCAGGGAGGTGGTGGAGCTGCCATCCCTGGAGGTGTTGAAGCCAAGCCTGGCTGGGGCACTTAGTGCCATGGTCTGGTTGATTGGATAGGGCTGGGTGCTAGGTGGGACTGGCTGAGCTTGGAGGTCTCTTCCAACCTGGCTGATTCTCTGATTCTAAGAGGCAAGGGATGGACACTGCAGCACAGCAAGTTCCACCTCAATATGAGCAACAACACAGTCAAGAAGCAACTGTGAGGGTCCCCGAGCCCTGGCACAGGCTGCCCAGAGAAGTTGTGGAGTCTCCTTCTCTGGAGCCTTTCCAGCCCTGTCTGGATGTGTTCCTGTTTGACCTGTGCTGGATTCTCTGGTCCTGCTGTGGCAGGAGGGTTGGGATGGAACATCTGCAGAGGTCCCTCCCAGCCCCTAACATCCTGGGATCTGTGATCGATTTAGTCAAGCAGAGCTAAAGATGTTATTTTTATTACCAAAGTGCATTTTCTTTCTCTTGGACAATAAAAGAGCTTGGCATAATGCATGATTTCTCCTTCAAGTAACAGGCTTAGGCCTGTGCCTTGTCCCCCATCCCAGAAACCCCTACCATACCTGGCTTGTGGTGGATATTCTTGAGCGAGCCGCACTTGGAAGTGACATGACTCAAGTCGATCTTCTTGGTTACAATTTGCACCTGTCAGAAGCACACACACACAAATTAGAGGCAATGGAGAGGGCAGAGCAAAGGAAAGCCAGGCCCTGCAGAGGAAGAACCCCAGCCTCTACAAGCCACTGGAAAAGCAGAGCTGGTTAGTAGAAACCACACCACGGCACAGAGGAGGAAAGCCCTGGATTAATACAGCAAGCTCCCTTCCCACCTAGGGGAACGGCAGAGCTGGGTTAAGTGCTACGATGAGCAAAACCAGGAGGAGCAGAAAGCAGGTCAGCTGGTGGGTTCTTTTGAGAATGTCTCTCAGGGTGGGAGCCTTGAAGCCCTGCACGCTGCAGGACCCATCCTGTTTGCTCTTGCAGAAGTTGCATCCTGGTAACTAGGAATCTTTTGGTGCCTCGTTTCTCTGCTGCCCATTTCCCTCCATTTCGTCTGTGTCTCACTTCCACGTACGGTATGTGTGCGCTTGGTGCCGAGCCACCCTCAGGAGGCTGATGAAGACTTGCTGAGCTGCATGAGAGAGCAGTGGAAGGGTTCTGCTCAGCCAGGCAACAGCAGGGGCAGGCTCTCTCCTCCTGCTGCTCTCTGCCCTGCTGCCAGCTGCATTGCCATGACCACACCGAGCCTGGCTCCACTGCCCTCCCAGTCAGATCCCAGATATGGCTCTCTTAGCAGGTCTTACAAAGGCACAGCCCCTCCAGGCCAGACAGGATCTCCAGGATGAATGCAATGCCACTGGTCTGACCACAGCAGCAGCAGCCAGAACTCAAACCTTGATCAACCTCATCTGTTAGACTGGAACAATGCTGTGGCATTAGCATTTGGTGTGCTGGCTGATGACAAAAAGCTCTCTGGGCTTTCTTCGTCCTCATGTTTCCTTTCTCCTCTGCTGAAGGCATGTGAGTGAGAGGTTAGCTGAGGAAGGAGTGATGCTCTGGGAGATGCCCACCTGGGTGGCTGCAGTCTCACAGTCAGCTGCAGCCTCTTTCTAGAAATTACTCTCTTGGGTGGCTCCCACAAAAGGCAGTGGACATTTGGGCTCACGCTGGGCTTTCACTGTCGGTGCCTCAGGCATTGAGGGATAAGCCTTCCTTTCTCCTTGATTGCTCCTGTCCAGGTTTTGGGAATGTGCTGTGCTCTGGGGAGAAAGATCAGGAGGCCACCACTGCATAGACAGCACTCACAGAACTAGCAGCCCAGACTCACAGGTGAAACGGCAGCAGGAAGGAAAGCAGCGCTCTAAGGAAGGGAGACAGAGAGGTCTGGCTGCGCAAGGTGGGTCACCGCAGTGGAGATGCCTGCTCAGGTCCATACTACTTACATTTCCTCCCCCTGCAGAGTGTTTGATGTTATCTCTGGAGCCACACCGGGACTGAATATCGCTAAAATCGATCTTCTTGTTTAAAATCCTAACCTAAAAGGAATCGGAGGCAACTTACTACAGACCACACACACTGGCCATCAGAGGGCAGGGTGAGGCAGCCGCCGGCTCTCCCTCCCTCTGCCGCTTGCACTGAAATGTGGGAAGGTCACCAGGCCAATCTCTATGCTTAGCATCCTAACCCAGCATATGCAAGCTCACAGTGCTGCTCTGCTACCGCACAACGTGGTGGTGCTGGAACACAAGGGGGAAAGTTTTCATGCTGGCAGGTGTGCGAGGTGGCTTCTCCCTGCAAAGCTCCAGGAACACCTTGCTTGCCTCGGCTGGGCATAGTCCTTGGACGGCCTGTCAGTTTTTCTGCTCAGCTGGCTGCAAGGAGGTTGGAAGCTCCTTCCCACAGCTCAGCACTCCAGCCTTTGATGCAGAAAACCCAGAACCAGCCAGCTCAGGCACAAGTGGAAATCCTGAGGCGTTTCACCCTTCACAGTTGAGTACTGTGTCCAGTTCTGGGCCCCCCAGTTTAAGAGGGACATTGAGATGCTTGAACATGTCCAGAGAAGGGCAACGAGGCTGAGGAGAGGCTGAGGGAGCTGGGATTGTTTAGCCTGGAGAAGAGGAGGCTCAGGGCAGAGCTCATTGCTGTCTGCAGCTCCCTGAAGGGAGGCTGTAGCCAGGTGGGGTTGGGCTCTGCTGCCAGGCAGCCAGCAACAGAAGAAGGGGACAGAGTCTGAAGCTGTGCCAGGGCAGGTCTAGGCTGGATGTGATGAGGAAGTTGTTGTCAGAGAGAGTGATTGGCATTGGAATGGGCTGCCCAGGGAGGTGGTGGAGTGGCTGTGCCTGGAGGTGTTGAAGCCAAGCCTGGCTGGGGCACTTAGTGGCATGGTCTGGTTGGTTGGGCAGGGCTGAGTGCTAGGTTGGGCTGGCTGAGCTTGGAGCTCTCTTCCAACCTGCCTGATTCTATGATTCTATGAATTTGATCTCTTTTGCCTCCTCCACTCCTGCACATCGATCTATTCTCTCATCTCTAATCTCTTTCACTAAGCCCAGCTAACATTTCCAGGTAACAAATAAACTTTGCTGATTCGTTTTCTGCCTGGGAAAGAGAGGGAGAGAGAGAGGGAGGCTTTGAGCCCCTGCTGGGCTTCTTTTGTGTGTCCAGGAGGGCATTTGGCTTTCTATATTATTTCTAAATTGTATCTGCTTGTGAATACTTTAAAATATATTGTGTCTATATGCTTGTAAACTTGGCTTTGCTGTAAGGAGAGCTTCATCTTACTTCCAAGCAGTCTGAGCTGGTCTGGTATATTTCAGTAGTGGGAGGGTGGAACTTCCTGAACCCACTGCACTTACTCAGAGTGCCACCCATGCAGCATATTTTCCCTCTGAGTTAGATATGAAGATCTTGTCCAGAAGTTATGTTGCATTTTATTTATTGTTATGTTATTCATGTAGCTGCTCTGCTATGGGACAGGCTGAGAGAGCTGGGGCTGTTCAGTCTGGAGAGAAGAAGGCTCCAAGGTGACTTTATTGTGGCTTTCCAGGATCTGAAGGCTGCTACAAGAAGGCTGCTGAGGGACTTGTTAGGTGTCAGGTAGTGACAGGCCTGGGGGGAATGGATCCAAGCTAGAGGAGGGCAGATTGAGACTGGATGTTAGGAAGTTCTTCCCGGTGAGGGTGGTGAGACACTGGCACAGGCTGCCCAGGGAGGCGGTGGAAGCCTCATCCCTGGAAGTGTTTAAGGCCAGGCTGGATGTGGCTGTGGCAACCTGATCTGGTGTGAGGTGTCCCTGCCCATGGCAGGGGGGTTGGAACTGGCTGATCCTTGAGGTCTCTTCCAGCCCTGGCAATTCTGTGATTCTGTGAATATGAATTTTCACTCAAAGCTATAGAATTTGGGGCATTGTCTGTTCTTTTTGCTACTTGACACTTGTAGAACCTTCACTGACATATTACTTGGCAGCATCCTGATGGCTGTTGTTATAGGTAAACCTACAGAGAGTAGGCAATGCTGAGATGAGAGAGGGAAAGATACACTGAGGTGCCTTAATGCAGCTTCACAGAATCATAGAATCAGCCAGGCTGGAAGAGACCTCCAAGCTCATCCAGTCCAACCTATCGCCCAGCCCTATCCAATCAACCAGACCCCATCCAGACTGTTCTTGAACACCTCCAGAGATGGTGACAGGACCACAAAGCAGCTGCAAACCAGCTGAAGTGGTCAGCAGGAGGAAAAAGAACCCTGTGCAATTTCTGCTCTCCTGGCTTCATGTTTCCATACTGCCCTGGGCTCCCTGATACACCTGAGACGAGTCACTGCCTCCAGCTCTGACGTCTCCCAGCTAGGTAAAGACTATTTGCCCCCTTACAGGGTACCAGATTTAGCAGCTCTTGGCTCCTACAGTGGTGACAATGCCACATTCAGATAATGAGTCCAGTCCTGGGGCACCTGGACTGCAGCCTTGACTTACACCCAGGAAATTCCAAGAATACATTTTCAGAGAGTCAAGCTTTGGAGGTGCCAGGAAAAATCTCTTCACAGCAAGCTGCTTTGTGAGCCCTCCTTGCACACAACCACTCCATCACTCAAACTATTAAGATGTCACTTTAATTGGTAAAGATCTGTGATGAGGGCAAGATCAGCAGTAGGTGATCTGAAAGGGGCAAAGATCTGTGATGAGGGCAAGATCAGCAGCGAGGGCACCAGAAAACCCCACAACTGTTAGGTCACCTTCAGTAAGAAAACTGGTTTCTTTCTCCCCCCCTATCTGCTTAATCAGTCCAAGTAAACCAAAGTACACTGAAACATGAAAGCAAAATGATTAAGTTGGAGCAGCTCTGCTAGGAGGGAGCTGGGGGTGTGCAGCCTGGAGAAGAGAAGGCTCTGGGGAGACCTAATAATGACCTGCCAGTACCTGAAGAGGGCTACAAGAAGGCTGCAGAGAGACTGTTTGCAAAGGCCTGCAGGGACAGGACGAGGGCATTGGCTGCAAACTGGAGCAGAGCAGATGGAGATTGGATGTGAGGAACAAGTTTTGCTCCATGAAAGTGGTGGAACAGTGCAGCAGGTTGCCCAGGGAGGTGGTTGAGGTCTCGTCCTTGGAGATCTTCAAGGTGAGGCTGGACAGGGCTGTGGGCAACCTGATCTAGTTGAGGATGTCCCTGCTGAGTGCAGAGGGGGCTGGATTGGATGAGCTTTGGAGGTCCTTTCCAGCCCAGATCCTTCTGTGATTCCATGAAATGCCTGTGCTTGTGCTTTCTCCCAGGACAGCGTTTGCTCCCCAGTGACATCCCCCAGTACCCTACAGGACAAGTGTCACATTGCTTACAGAGCCACACGTCAGATGTGCACTCACGGCTGGGTCCCAGGCAGCTTCAGGCCAGACAGAGTGGGGCAAACCAGCCAGCAGCACCTCTCAGCAATGGCCACAGGGGTGCATCTGCTCCGAAATTGCTGACTTAGCAGTCATGACAAGAGCTCAGTGCTTAAAATGGAGCAAAAGCAAGGTGAAAAGTTGAGAGGGTGCCTTTGATCCAGTGCCTAAAGGTGGATTTGCACTCAGAAGTCTGACAGTTCATGAGACTCATGGCCCATGGTCCTGGCTAGCAGATATGTGAAGGACCAATCACTCCAATTATCCTCTGTGTCTCCCTGGGTGAAATGTGACCCTGTGTGGAGGGGTCAGCAGGAGGCCTATGTATCACTTATGTCCTGTGCCCAGGGCTTAAGTTAGCTGAGTGATGTGGATGTGTTGTACTGGTCATAGCATCACAGAATGAGAGGGGTTGGAAGGGAGCTCCAGAGATCATCTAGTCCAACCCCCCTGCAGGGTTGCACAGGATGGCATCCAGGCTGGTTTTGAATGATTCCAGACTCCACCACTTCTCTGGGCAGCCTGCTTCAGTGCTACACCATCCTCAAAGCAAGGAAGCTCCTCCTCATGTTTAGATGGAACTTCCCACGCTGAAGTTTGTGCCTGCTACCTCACGTCCTGTCACTGGGCACCACTGCAAAAAGCCTGGCCCCATGCTCCTGACAGCCACCTTCCATGTATTTATAAGCACTGAGAAGATCACCTCTCAGGCTTCTCCAGGCTAAAAAGCCCTAATTCCCCCAGCTTTCCTTCAGAGAGACTTTCTAGTCCCCTCACCACCTTCACAGTCCTTCTCTGTGTCCTCTGAAGCAGTTCCCTGTCCTTCTTGAGCAGGGAGCCCAGAACTGGACACAGCACTCCCCTTGCTGGTGCTGTGTTGGAGCTCAACCTGGCTGCCAGTGGCCTCCATTCTTCCCTCAGTCTTTGCTGTCATCTGGCACAGGGAAGATCTGCACAGATCCAGGTTTTCCCTGATGATCTGTTTCTCCCTTTCTTGGAATGTGTCTCTGCAGCTAAGTGACAACTGCCCTCTATAACTAAGTGCTCCACAAAGTAAGGGGGCCTTGTATCCTAGGGATTAAGGCTTTAATCTAGGTAATTCCTCCATCCTACAGTCTTCAGCAAGTCCTGTGTGGCACAGTCGCCTTGCTAGAGGGCAGGATCCATCCAGAGGGACCTGCGCAGGCTGCAGAGCTGTGCCCAGGCCAACCTCATGGCATTCCACAAGGCCAAGTGTAAGGTCCTGCACCTGGGTGGGTGCAGTCCCAAGCACAGCTCCAGACTGGGTGGGGAATGGCTGAGAGCAGCCCTGAGGGACAGGCCCTGGGGGTCTGGGCTGATGAAAAGCTCCACAGGAGCCTGCAGGGTGAGTGCAGCCCAGACAGCAACCCTGTGCTGGGCTGCAGCAAGAGCAGTGTGGGCAGCAGGGCAAGGGAGGGGATTCTGCCTCTTGGCTCTGCT
>WAAF01020765.1:34642-104995 GCA_013400475.1 Tricholaema leucomelas
CTGACCTGGTGCTGGACAGGGCCCACGAATCAGTATTTCCATCAGGACCAAGCATTTGTCACATTCATGTAAAGTAAGTCAAAGTGAAAAATTCATCCTTGCAGACAATGCTGTGTTTGTGCCACAAAACCACACTGCCCAAGGCAAAACTGGCTTCTGTCTGAAGCACTGTTGGTCTGACAGGCCTTCCCCCAGCTCTGTCCTCAGGTGACTCCCCAGCAATGGTCCAGAATGGAAGCCCTGGGCAGACCATGTGCCAGTGTGCACACAGTACAGCCGCACTGACTCATGCTGCTTGCAGGTTGTCCTCAGCATGACTCAGATATGGCAGTATCCATCTGAATGCTGTCTGTCAGAGCACTGGGAGATGCAGAGCATTTATGGGCAGCCTGATAGCAAACTAAGTGCTGAGATGAGTCACATATTGATCTGCATTCAAACAGCATAAACCAGCTCCCTTCCTACATAGTGTCCTGACCATATAGTGCCAATCTGGACAGGAAGGGGCTGTGGTCCAAAGGCAACATCCACACTTGACCAGAGGGAGAGTGTCCTGACCATATAGTGGCAATCTGGACAGGAAGGGGCTGTGGTCCAAAGGCAACATCCACACTTGACCAGAGGGAGAGTGTCCTGACCATATAGTGGCAATCTGGACAGGAAGGGGCTGTGGTCCAAAGGCAACATCCACACTTGACCAGAGGGAGAGTGTCCTGACCATATAGTGGCAATCTGGACAGGAAGGGGCTGTGGTCCAAAGGCAACAGCCACACTTGACCAGAGGGAGAGTGTTTTTCACTGGTGTTGGCTGACATGAGGAGAAGACACAGGCCAGCAGTACCTGTGAATCCCCAGGTTAGACAGATGCCTACCCAAGCCTGTTCACAGAAAGGGAAATTGGATTCCAAAGCCTCTAAGTACAACCACGTCCAGTCCCAGGGCCCCGAGCAGGCTCTGTGCTGCTGGGCTCAAGAGGTGCAGGCACCTGTGGCAGGCAAGGAAGCCCAAGAGGCAGTTCAGGTCGGTTGTGCCCCACTGCCAAAGGCAGCATGGAGGACTGAAAGCTCCCTATGAGAGTTCTGTCCCATTGCTGCCTGGAGTCATTCAGTTCAGCAGAGGGAAGGGGCCTAAATCCCAGCATTTGGGTAGAGAATCCACAAACAGCTTTCTTCCTGCACTGTACTACACTGCTACAAACAAAGCTACTCCAAGAACAAAACACCTGTGGTGATGCTGATGAAATTACAGGCTCTGAAGTTATCTTCCAAGGAACTGATGATTTCTGTTCTCCCTGCCCTGCAATTATGGCCTCTAAGAAGCTCTGGCACAAACACTTAAAGCACTTAAAAATACTCCAGCTTGGCTCCAGTTGCCATTGGAACATGCTGCAGGGCTGTGATACTGGCAAAAGCTCATCCAAAAGGGTAGGTTCCTCTTGCTTACCAGAGCATCACAGTCATCTGACAGAGCTACATCCCAGGAACTAGGCAGCCATACCCTGGGCTGCATCCAGAGCACTGTGGGCAGCAGGGCCAGGAGGGGATTCTGCCCCTCTGCACTGCTCTGCTGAGACCCTACCTAGAGCAGTGTGTCCAGTTCTGGAGCCCCTGGGACAGGAAAGGTCTGGAGGTGCTGGAAGGTGCCCAGAGAAGGGCCACGGGGATGATCAGAGGGCTGGAGCTGCTCTGCTGTGGGGACAGGCTGAGAGAGTTGGGGCTGTCCAGTCTGGAGAAGAGAATGCTCCAAGGAGACCTTATTGTGTCCTTTCAGTGTCTGAAGGGGGCTACAAGAAAGTCCTGGGGAGGGACTTGTTTGGGTGTCAGGTGATAGGATAGGGGGAATGGATCCAAGCTAGAGGAGGGGAGATTTGTATTGGATATTCAGAAGTTCTTCCTCATGAGGGTGGTGAGACACTGGCACAGGCTGCCCAGGGAGGTGGTGGAAGCTCCATTCCTGGAGGTTCTCAAGGCCAGGCTGGATGTGGCTCTGGGCAAGCTGATCCAGTGTGAGGTGTCCCTGCCTATGGCAGGGGGCTTGGAACTGGATGACCCTTGAGGTCCCTTCCAACCCTTACAATTCTGTGATTCTGAGATGTCAGTGTTTGGCCTCCTGGTTAACATAGGGATTGAGTGAGACAAGAATTGGGCTTGCAGAGGAAGCAAGGTCAAGGATAAAACCCAGATAGAATCAAGAGGCAGTGCCAAGTGCTTTGACTTGCTGTGAGGAAAGAGCAAACAAGCTGGGTTCATTGCTGGGCACCCAGAGGCAGGCTAACCATGGAACATTTCAGCCTGAAGAGTGACACAACTGCCAACAACTGGGAAAAGGGACTTCGAATGGGAAGGCTCAGTGAGAGAGATGCCTTGCAATCAGGCATGTCTTTAGTACTTGTACAGGACAGTGATGGCTGATTGATCATCTTCTTCCTACCTACCTGCAAAGCACTGCCCTCATCTGCTCACTCAGGTGACCAGACTGAACTAGGCATGTCCACACCACACAGGCACACAGGCAAACACTGAGAGGTGCTGGGAAATACCAAGTGAAATGACTGCTTCCTCTGCCAAGGAGTTGGCAGTCAATAGATGACAGCTCAAGGAAGTGCAGGATCCATGGCTGATGAACTGCACTGTGTTCTGCAACACTACAGCTGAGGAGCTGGTCAGGAGTGCTGAAAGAAACTGAAGGAGACTCATACACCTCAAATAAAGATCCTAGGAGCTAAATGAATTCATTTGTCCCCTTGAACAAAAATAACCCCAACCAAGCAGCTCTTGCTAAATTAGAGAGTTTGATGTTTGATCAAACAACAACCCCAAGCAGTGCTGCAGGCTGGGGACAGAGTGGCTGAGAGCAGGCAGGCAGAGAGGGAGCTGGGGGTGCTGGGAGAGAGGAGCTGAAGAGGAGGCAGCAGTGCCCAGGTGGGCAGCAGAGCCAATGGCATCCTGGGCTGGCTCAGGAGCAGTGTGGGCAGCAGGACAAGGGAGGTTCTTGTGCCCCTGTGCTCAGCCCTGCTCAGGCCACAGCTTGAGTGCTGTGTCCAGTTGTGGGCTCCTGAATTGCAGAGAGATGTTGAGGTGCTGGAAGGTGTGGAGAGAAGGGCAGCAAGGCTGGGGAGGGGCCTGGAGCACAGCCCTGTGAGGAGAGGCTGAGGGAGCTGGGGGTGTGCAGCCTGCAGCAGAGGAGGCTCAGGGCAGAGCTCATTGCTGTCTGCAGCTCCCTGCAGGGAGGCTGTAGCCAGGTGGGGTTGGGCTCTGCTGCCAGGCAGCCAGGGACAGAAGAAGGGGACACAGCCTCAAGCTGTGCCAGGGCAGGTCTAGGCTGGATGTGATGAGGAAGTTGTTGTCAGAGAGAGTGATTGGCATTGGAAGGGGCTGCCCAGGGAGGTGGTGGAGTGGCTGTGCCTGGAGGTGTTGAAGCCAAGCCTGGCTGGGGCACTTAGTGCCATGGTCTGGTTGCTTGGGCAGGGCTGGGTGCTAGGTTGGGCTGGCTGAGCTTGGAGCTCTCTTCCAACCTGCTTGTTTCTATGGTTGTATGACTGTAGAGGCAGGAGTCCTTAAGTCATTGAAAGAGTGCTGTGAGCTTCAGGTAGCAAACGCAGAGCACCAAGGACTGCAGTGTGCAAACAGGCTTCCTTGCCTTCAGGAAGGGGTAGGTTTGGATCACTGTGTCTGGCTTTCCTTTACCCCACTCTAATAAGGAAATGCAGGTTGTTCTGTTGGAATGAAAAGAGACTCTGTAACTTCTGCTGTTCTATCTGTGCAAGCTGTCTTTCCCAAAGCTCGCCAGGTCTGCCCCTTAGCAGCTCTCCTTGCTGCTCAAATCCAGACTTTCTCTGGTAAGAATGAAGGTTTGAATCTTATTCCTTCCCATTTAGCAGTTAACCCTTTTCTCACCTTTCTGTGCAGGACAGAACACAGCTCTGATCCAGACTAGGCACTGCCTGAACACCTTCCCCCCAACAGAACAACCTCCTCCATTTTTTTGCCTAGATTTGAGCTAATTAGAGCTCAGCTGGAAGTGCCTCCTCTGCCTCACTTGCTGCTGGGATGACTCAGACTCCTACAGGAAGTTGTGTCCTGGTAATTTCAGCCTGCTCTAAGATAAAATGCAGCTTCTCCCCTTGCTAGTATCAAGAGATGAGCAACATGTGGCATGTCCCAGCTGGGGTTTGTCTTCTCTAACCATAGCCAGCTAAAGGTTGGAACTAGTTGCTTAAGGTGCCACTGCAGCTCGTGACAAGACACTGAGTACTTCACAAAGTCTAGATGTCAAATCCAGATAGACAGAGTCACACAATCACAGAATGTTAGAGGCTGGAAGGGACCTGCAGAGATCACCCAGCCCATCCCCCTGCCAAAAGCAGCATCACCCAGGGGAGTCCACACAGGAATGCACCCAGGTGGGCTCTGACAGTCTCCAGAGCAGGAGACTCCACAGCCTCTCTGGGCAGCCTGCTCCAGGGCTCCTGCACCCTCACTGCAAAGAAGTTTCTCCTCATGCTGAGGTGAAACCTTCTCTGTTCCACTTTGTGTCCATTGCTCCTTGGCTCATTGCTGTGCACCACCCAAAAGAGCTTGGCCCCCTGCCCTTGACACTGTGGTGTCCAGCAGGAGCAGGGAGGGGATTGTCCCCTTGGACTCTGCTCTGGTGAGGACACACCTCGAGGGCTGTGTCCAGTTTTGGGCACCTCAGTACAAGAGAGACATGGAGGTGCTGGAGCCAGTGCAGAGGAGGGCAAGGAAGCTGTGAAGGGCCTGCAGAATAAATCTGGTGAAGAGAGACTGAAGGAGCTGGGGATGGTTAGTGTGAAGAAGAGGAGGCTGAGGGGAGACCTCCTGGCTCTGTACAGCTCCCTGAAAGGCCCTTGTGGAGAGGTTGGTGCTGGTCTCTTCTCACAGGGCATTAGCCAGAGAACAAGAGGCAATGGCCTCAGGCTGCAGCAGGGCAGGTTTAGTCTGGACATGAGGAAGGATTTTTCCCCAGCAAGAGTGGTGAGGCACTGGAATGTGCTGCCCAGGGAGGTGGTGGAGTGCCCAAGCCTGGCTGTGTTTGAAGGTGGTTTGGCTGTGGTGCTTGGGGTGAACCTTGCAGAGCAGGGTTCTGGGCTGGACTTGGTGATTGTTTCTGTGATTCTGTGAGCCCTCAGGTATCTATAGGCATTAATCAGATCCCCTCTCAGCCTTCTCCTCTCAAGACTAAGCAGAACTCCCTGACTGGCAGAAATCAGGGCACTGCTGCTAGCTGCCTTCAAAAGAGGGAGAAGCACCTGGTGATGGCTGCTGCAGTTGGTGAAAGTTTTGTCAGTGGCTATAGCCCCATGAGGGAGCTTGAGACCTTCTGACTGGCACACAGTTTGTGCTCAGTGAACACACTGCAGGTGGCAGGGAGGGCAGAGGCAGAGCAGTGACCTCACTCTGTCCCAGTCCAACAGAACGTGAATGTCACATGGGGACAGAAAGTCCTGATCCACAGAATCACAGAGCTGTCAGGGCTGGGAGGCACCTCAAGGATCAGCCAGTTCCAAGCCCTCTGCCATAGGCAGGGACACCTCACACCAGATCAGGTTGCCCACAGCCACATCCAGCCTGGCCTTAAACACCTCCAGGGATGAGGCTTCCACCCCTTCTTGGGCAGCCTGTACCAGTGTCTCACCACCCTCATGGAAAAGAGCTTCTTCCTAACATCCAATCTCAATCTGCCCTCCTCCAGCTTGGATCCATCCCCCCAGTACCCTAAAAATTCCCTGAGAAGCTTTCTCATAGGCCCCCTGCTCATTTCCACCTACTAAACACTTTCCAGCCAAGAAACCTTTCGAGCCTGGCAGTGATTGCTTCATTTTGTCTAAGATAGGAGTCAGGAAGCAAATCTTGCTTTATATCCAGACTAATTCAAGGCTTAACTGTACAGACTGTACTGGGGCAAGCCTTCCACTGAGTGAATGTGGTCTGAACACAGGAGCTGCAAGATGTTTCTGTACAATCTGCAGCCATCAGCCAAAATTCTACATTTCAGAGACATGAACATTCTGGGTTTGAGCTGTGACAGAGCTTGGAAGGAGTGCCTGAAACACACAAACCCTCTCTGCATTTGTAGCTGTGCAGTTAAGCCCTATGAGGAGAGGCTGAGGGAGCTGGGGGTGTGCAGCCTGGAGAAGAGGAGGCTGAGGGCAGAGCTCTCTCTCAGATTAGTCAAGCCTGATTTCCCCTTGGTAAATCCATGCTGACCACTCCTGATAACCTTCTTCCCTTCCAAGTGCCTTGAGATGCCCTCCAGCAGGAGCTGCTCCATCATTTTTCCAGGGATGGAGGTGAGGCTGCCTGGTCTATAGCTCCCTGGAACCTCTTTCTTGCCCTTTTGAAGGCTGGAGTGACATTGGCTCTGTTCCAGTCCTCAGGCACCTCTCCTGTCTGCCACGAGTTGGCAAAGATGATGGAGAGTGGCAGAGCAACAACCTCAGGCAGCTCTCTCAGCACCCTTGGGTGCATCTCATCAGGGCCCAGGGACTTGTGAATGTTCAATGTGTGTCCCTGAAGGGAGGCTGTAGCCAGCTGGGGTTGGGCTCTGCTNCTGTAGTTCTCCCAAGTGACAAATCCATAAATCCATAAATTGTAAGTTTCTTCCCTCCCTGAGATGTCCTTCAGGAGCTCCTTGCTCAGCCATGCAGGTCTCCTAGCATGACTACCTGATTTTTTACTCAAGCTGATTTTTCACTGAAGCTACACTGACTCATGTCTGCTGAAGTTTTTACCATGAGGGTGCTGGAACACTGCAACAGGTTGCCCAGGGAGGTGGTTGTGACCCCATCAGGTGGGCAACCTGATCTAGCTGAGGATGTCCCTGCTGAGTGCAGAGGGGCTTGGGCTGGGTGAGCTTTGGAGGTCCCTTCCAACCCAGACCATTCTGTAAGTTGTTGCCCATGGCTGAGATTTTAGGTATACCACTTAAGTCCAAAGAACTCCAGGTTGGTTTTCTCCTTGCTGCTGGCCTGTGTTGCTTTACAAATACTCTGTCTGGTCAGTAATGAACCGATTCAGTGAACGTACTGACCACATCCCTAGGGAGAGTTTCAAGCAGAAAACAAACCCAAACAGAAAACAAAAGCCCAGTCTTGGTATCTGAGACAGATTTCCAACCCCTTCTCCCAGTTCCCCCATGATCCCCTCAGGCTGTCTGAGAAGTCAGAGAGGCAGAAGGGCTGCTTGTGAAAGCAGAGCCTTTCCTCCACAGCTGATGCGCTGCAGAAATCCATCTGCAGCCCAGCAGACGTCTGTGAGCAAGTTGCCTGTGAGCTTTGCCAGGCATGATCTATTTCACCACCCTCTGGAGGGGAAACCTACTGGCAGCAGCAGCCAGCAGAGAAGCCATTTCTCTTAGATCACATTCTGTGCTTCTGTGCTCCACAACCTCCCTGGAGGTCTTTAGGACCAGGTTGGATGAGGCCTTGAGTAACCTCAAGGTTAGTGGGAGGTGTCCCTGCCTATGGCAGGGGGTTGGAGCTGGATGATCCTTGAGGTCCCTTCCAACCTAAACCATTCTGTGATCCTGTGATCACTTAACCAATTGTGCTAGTTTGAGCCTAGCTGGGATGTTTTGGTGAGAAGGACTAGATCATAGGCTGAGAAATGAAAACAATGGTGTCTACTTCCCTCACAGTCTTGCTGAGATGTGTACAAAGGAAAAGCAAAACACTTTTGCTTGGGCACTTTGCTCTGCACTTGGCTCTGGGCTGTTCTCTTCTGCTTTGCCTGCTGAGAAGCTGAAGCTGCTGGCTGGACTCCATCTTGCTTTCTAACCTCACCCTCCTTTTGCTTGGCTGCTTCACCTTGCTTTTTAACCCTCTTGGCCGAGCCTCCATTCTTCCTTAGGACTGGGGTAAGGTTGAGAGGGGTAGGGGGAAGGTGAGGGGTGGTTGAGAGCCCCTCCTGGGGACTCAGGTTTCTGGGAGGAGAGTTGTGTCTGTATTACCTTTTCCCTTGTCTACTTCTGTCTATCACTGTACATACTGTAACTATCTGCTTGTACATTGTGCCAGCTGTAAATATAAGCTTCATTCAATTTCCAGAGCTGACTGAGTCTAGTCTGGGTGATTTCTAAAGTGTGGGGGGCAGGGGACACCCAAACCATCACACCAATGCATCTGGGCAACAGAAGCAGCATCTGCAAAGCAACCCAAAACAGCTCCCGTCCTATACCCACCCCGAAGGTGCACACAGGAGCCTAAATCACATTGGGATGGACATGAAGTGTGGACCTCCTTACCTGCCCCCCTTTAGGCTGGTATTTGATGTTATCTGTTGATCCAATCTTGGACCTGACATTCTTGAGGTCAGGCAGAGGCTGGTTGATGACTCTCAGCTGCTTGGGAGTTGCTGGGGACTTGGGAGGAGTGCGGATTATGGCGACTTTTTTCTCCGTAGGTACCAGTATGGCAGATTTTGGGGTGCCAGGGGTGTGTGGGGTTCTGGAGTAGCTGGGAGTCCCCGGGGTGCCTGGGGTACGGGAGGCGTAGCTTGGTGGTGTCCCTGGAGTGATGGCAGTGGAACCAGGAGTAGTGGGGGTAGAAGTTCCACTCTTTCCTGCTCTGCTCCGAATTGGCTCCGATCCTGCGTGCCAGAAACAAAGCAGCGTTTAGACCCATGGCCATACAGGTAGCTCTTCTTCCCTCTGCTCCTCCCCAGTGTGCAGCTCACTGTGCTCAGGGAGATCCAGCTCCAAGATGGCTGTGCTGGTGCTGGAACAGCAGACTGCATGTCTGTCTGTGTCTTTGCTAAGCCACCTGCCAGAAGGTACCTTGTGACGTGTGGCTGAGCTGGGGAATTGCCCTTATGGTGACTGAGCTCTGTTCTGTAGCAGAGGTGTGTGCCCCACAGCACCTAGGCTGCTTGCAAGGCTCCCTGAGCAAGGCACAACTTCACACTTCAACTCTCTTTTGGGGAAGGGATGAGAAGCACCCTTGGAATCCAACCTTTGGGACTTCATCCCAAAGCCAGAAGAAATGCAATGGATTGGGACAACAGCCAGAGAGTGGGAAAAATCCTGACTGTAATCCTGACACCCAAGGCTGTGAGTTGGTCCTGCTCTGGCAGGGGGCTGGACTGGAAGATCTCCAGAGGTCCCTTCCATCCCCTAACAACCTGGGATCCTGTGAGTTCCTGGCTGGTCACATACCACTGCTGGTAACGTAGTGCCTGCACTACTCAGTTAAACCTTGGGTGAGCACTGAGCTGATGAGCAAGTGACAGCTCTGTCGCATGGAGGGGCAGAAGTGCCTCACCTGCAAGTGCTGTTTGTCATTTAATGCAGTGAAAGAAAGCAATAGCAGGAGGCAGCCTGGATTGGGAACCCCATTCTGGTTACATCTGGCTGCAAGTCCAAAACAAAGCAAGGTTGCAAGACTCCCAGCAGCCCATGCAGTGTGTCTGTGGCACTGCTGGTGCTTTGCACCGAGCACCAGAGCCACTTCAGCAAGGCCTTTGACATCACCTGCCACAAGCAGCTCCTGGCACAGCTGGCAGCTCATGGCTGGGACAGATTCACTGTGATGTGGGTCAAGAACTGGCTGGAGGGCTGGGCCCAGAGAGTGGTGGTGAATGGTGCCACATCCAGCTGGCAGCTGGCACTGGTGCTGTGCCCCAGGGATCAGTGCTGGGCACAGTCCTGTTCAGTATCCTTATTGATGATGTGGAGCAGGGGATTGAGTGCAGCATCAGTGACTTTGCTTACACAAAGCTAGGAGCAGCTGCTCCTAGCCCTGCAGAGGGACCTGGCCAGGCTGGATGGGTGGGCAGAGGCCAATGGGATGAGACTGAGCAAGGCCAAGTGCAGGGTTCTACACTTTGGCCACAACAACCCCAAGCAGCACTACAGGATGGGGACAGAGTGTCTGAGAGCAGCCAGGCAGAGACGGAGCTGGGGGTGCTGGGAGAGAGGAGCTGAAGGTGAGCCATCAGTGTGCCCAGGTGGGCAGCAGAGCCAATGGCATCCTGGGCTGGCTGAGGAGCAGTGTGGGCAGCAGGACAAGGGAGGTTCTTGTGCCCCTGTGCTCAGCACTGCTCAGGCCACCCCTGGAGTGCTGTGTCCAGTTCTGGGCTCCTCCATTGCAGAGAGATGTTGAGGTGCTGGAAGGTGTTGAGAGAAGGGCAGCAAGGCTGGGGAGGGGCCTGGAGCACAGCCCTGTGAGGAGAGGCTGAGGGAGCTGGGGGTGTGCAGCCTGCAGAAGAGGAGGCTCAGGGCAGAGCTCATTGCTGTCTGCAGCTCCCTGCAGGGAGGCTGTAGCCAGCTGGGGTTGGGCTCTGCTGCCAGGCAGCCAGCAACAGAAGAAGGGGACACAGCCTGAAGCTGTGCCAGGGCTGGTCTAGGCTGGATGTGATGAGGAAGTTGTTGTCAGAGAGAGTGATTGGCATTGGAATGGGCTGCCCAGGGAGGTGGTGGAGTGGCCGTGCCTGGAGGTGTTGAAGCCAAGCCTGGCTGGGGCACTTAGTGCCATGGTCTGGTTGGTTGGGCAGGGCTGGGTGCTAGGTTGGGCTGGCTGAGCTTGGAGCTCTCTTCCAACCTGCCTGATTCTATGATTCTATGATTCAGTGGTGGCATTCTGCTTCCTGCAGCCAGCTCTGCTGCTGAGTCTGACAGGCACACAGAAGCTGAGAGAGCTCTGCATGGTGCTGGAAGCTGAGCTTCTCTAGCAGCACTCAGGTAAAGACCAACCCAAGCCCCAGAGCTTCGGCACTCTGGCACTGAATGGATATTATGTTCAGGAATCATAAATCCAGTGGGGCCTCTCTAGAGCATCCAAAGGGACTAATGAATATCTGAAGTTATGTGCTAATTATTCTGTGGGCCAACCCAATGCACTGCTGGCCCTGGGGTCGAGGAGAACCTTTCTTGCTCTACATGACACATTGCACTGAACATACTCCACTCAGCTCCAGTTTCCCTCAACAGTTCCTTTCTTTCCAAGGCAACTCTAACCCAGAATTTCCTCACTACCCCAGCAGAAATTGAATGATTTCCTCCCCACTCCCCCTCCCCAGCTCCCTGCTGCTTTGGTATATTTATTTTTCATTCCTTAGCCCTTCACCACATGGCAAATGCTCAATGGCCTCTCACTCCCAGCCAGCAGAACGTGCTGCTGTGCCAGCTGCAGGTCACTCTGCTTACAGAGGGTCTCTGTTTTAGCCTTGCAGCATCACCCAAGAATTTTAAAAAGCCTTTTTTTGTGTTTGTTTGTGTAATTTAATCATCTATTTCTCTTAAGCTGTCTTAGAAAGGGCTGAGGTTGGTTTCTAAAGAGAGAGAGAAACCAGGGGAATTCCTAATGGGAAGCAGGGAGCCACATCCAGGTTCTGAGGCCTGAACTGAATACAAATCTAGCCAGAAGTTCTGGGCTGTTTGGTAAAATTTTCTTTGTCCTCTAAGTTCTTTTGGCTTGTGAGCCCCTGCTGCAGGAGAGTTCAATGACCTTGGAGTGGCTGTGCCTGGAGGTGTTGAAGCCAAGCCTGGCTGGGGCACTTAGTGCCATGGTCTGGTTGGTTGGGCAGGGCTGGGTGCTAGGTTGGGCTGGCTGAGCTTGGAGCTCTCTCCCAAGCTGCTTGATTCTATGATATACTGGAGAGAGGATGCTCAGAGGGCTGGAGCACCTCTCCTGTGGAGACAGGCTGAGAGAGTTGGGGCTGTGCTGTCTAGAGAAGAAGAAGGCTCCAAAGAGACCTTATTGTGGCCTTCCAGTATCTGAAGGGGCTGCAAGAAAGCTGCTGAGGGACTTTTTAGGCTGTCAGGTAGGGATAGAACTGGAGGGAATGGATCCAAGATAGAGGAGAGGAGATTGAGATTGAATGTTAGGAAGAAGTTCTTCCCCATGAGGGTGGTGAGACACTGGCACAGGTTGCCCAGGGAGGTGGTGGAAGCCTCATCCCTGGAAGGTTTTAAGGCCAGGCTGGATGTGGCTCTGGGCAAGCTGATCAGTGTGAGGTGTAGGCAGGGAGGCTGGAGCTGAATGATCCTTGAGGTGCCTTCCAGCCCTGACAGTTCTGTGATTTGCTAGCATTGGTTCTCATGCAAGGAGCTTTGTGGCTTACTATCCTAACTTCCCCCGGGCTGTAGTGGCTCCAGTAGCTCACATCTCCATTCTCTGCAAGTTTTCACTCTAGGCTTAGGGCACAACAGGGAGATCATCACTGTGCAATGGCAAATTAATGACTCTAACTATTACATTCACTTTTCCAGGATCCATTGCAATATTTTCCTGCTCCAAGTGTGCATCATTTGCCCTGCTGCTGTTTGTGTACAGCCTGTGTCAAATACCTCACCCTGCTGTGAGCTCCCTGCCAAAGGCATTTTCTGACACCAGAGGTGAGTCTGAGCAGCAGCCCTAACCCCAGGAGCTCCACAGCATGCCCCTGCTTTCGAGCTCTTGCTGCTCAGCACTCAGCCCCTTAACACAAGCACTCTGTGGGGCTCTAATTTCCACATGCCAGCCCTACCCCTGTCTGTGCACAGGATGCTGTGGCACTGTGAGCAATCTGTGGAGGCTGGGGGTCACCCACAGCAGCAGGAGAGGGTTACTGTGCAAAACACCTACGTGTGGTCCGTCGTACTGAAGAGGAAAGAGAAGCTGTGAGGGACAGAGAGTTCTCCTCCCTGTCTCGCTCTCCTGAGACACCTCTCCGAGGGGGAAGGATAGAGGAAGGCCTTGGGAGAGAGGAACGCTTCTCAGGACTCTTGCTCACTCCATCCTACAAACAGAGCAATGAAAAAGGAAGGTTTAGTTTCTCAAAACTCTTAACCTGTATGCAGAGGGGGAAACCTCATCCCCTGGGCCCAGTTTACTACTGACACAACCACCTGTAGGAAACCAGCCACCTCCCATGGACTCCTTAGCTCCCTGGGGCTGCTTCAGAGCACCCAAACACCCAACAGGCATTTTCTGAGCTGCTTCAGACAGGCAGAGATGCTCTTGGATAGAAATACAGATGGATTCCACATCTGGGTCTTAATAAGGAAGCAGGTTGGGGATTTTAGTGCAAGTCAGAAGTAAAAGAATCCTCTGGACCTCAGCTGTGAAATTCTTACATGAGTTTCCCTCCAAAGTGACTTTCATGGTGGTGCCCAGAAGAGGCCCAAGTGCATCCTTAGCTGCTGGGTGATTGCTGCATTTTAAAGCACTAACCCTGCAGGGGCTTTTTACAGGTTAAAAACCTTTAGCTACAGCTTATTTTCTGAGTGCAGGACTCTTAACCTTGATGCCTTATTCCCTTCCATACTCCTCTTTTTACTTTCTGAAACGAGGCCCATACCTTCTTTTTATCATGGTCAGAGCAATGGCCACATCCAGTAGAACATTCTGGAACCGAATGGGATGGGCAGCCACAGACAGTCTTGCACACAGACCCCCCAGAGACAAACGTGATGATGGTCCCAGCCAGTGAAGGACACAGTGGTGGCAGAGAATGGACACAGGAAATGGAAACTGAGAGTGAAATCACTCCTTCAATCACCACCTCAGCACCAAGTGGATTTGAAGCGCGAGTGAAATGGGACCCTGGGGAAGCTGGGCTGGACTGCCCAACAGCTCTTGACCGTTTTTCCTGCAGCTTTTGCAGCGTGGGCCCAGGCACTGGGCAGGTTTGGTTCCCAGAGCGTTTGGTTTCTGCCCTTGCTGCTGGCGGTGAGGACTGCAGTGGCCTTTGCTGGGGGTTGGCTTTGTTTTCAGAGGGCATTCACTGGTTGAGCATCAAAGATTTGAAACTCAGCAGGAAAACCAATGCTGCTGCTCCTTGCCACCTACCCACGTGCAACTGGGGGCAACTTCTCAGCTGCCCATGCCACCCCCAGCACAAAAGAGCTGTGCTTTGGCTCAGGACTCACTGCACTTATGCTGCCTCTGGAGAGCCTCCTGGCTTTATCCATTCTGTAGTGCCTGCTGCTCTGTTTGCCTGCCTGTGCTAGTTTGAGCCCAGCTGGGATATTTTGGTGAGAATTAGATGCTAGGCTGTGCAGAGGAAACTGTTGTCTGCTGCACTCATAGGCTTGCTGAGATGGATAAGAACAAGAACACAAACACAGATAACAGAGCTGCTCTCTGGCTCTGGGGTTGCATGAACTTCTCTCTCTAACCTAACTTGCTGCCTGACTAATCCTTCTGCTTCCTAACCCCCCTGGCTGACCCTCCAAACTCACCTTGAATGTAAGGCAAAGTCTGGGGTAAGGTAGAGGGGTGGGGAGAAGGTGTCAGGGTGGCTGGGAGCCCCTCCTGGGCACTCTGGTTTCTGGCAGGGCTGTTGTGTTTCTGCATTACCTTTAACTTGTCTATGTCTGTCTATAGCTGCACAGATTGTAACTATCTGCTTGGATCTCGTGCTAAGCTGTAAGTATAAAGCTTCATTCATTCAATTCCCAGCTCAGCTGAGCCTAGTCTGGGTGATTTCCTTAAGTGTGTGTGGGGGCAGGTAACACCCAAACCATCACACTGCCACTGCAGCTAAGTAATCTCACATCAGCTTTGTAGGGGATGGCTCAAATTGAGAGGGCAGAGAATAGGATCCGTGGAGTTGACCTGCAAATCTCCAAGCTAACTCTCTTGACCAACTCTGCTACCTTACCTTAGCATCTGATTTTGAGTAGGGCAAGCAGTCTCTTGGGCCTGCTGAGGAGGGCCGTACAGAGTAAGTGTCTGTATCGAGACAAGTGGCCCTTTTAGCAGGTAATGAGCAAGCTGAGCTGGGTCTTGGAGGGAGCAATGACTTTGCTCTAGACTTTGAGGCAGGAATCTTTGACAAAGAGGCAGTCTAGTCATGAGAAAACAAACAAAAGAGAACACAATGTGAAGCTGAACGAAAGAAAATACATGCAACATGGACCAGAAAAAAGCCAAGCTCCGAGTGGTACCGTCCCTGTGCCTGCTGCTGGTCGCTCTGCAGTGCTGACATGCATGGCAATTTTGGAGGTGTGTTGTTGGAAACCTTCTGGCTGTGGACAGAGTCACTGATTGTAGCAAGTGCCTTTTTTTCTGCAGATCACAGCACCACAGAATGCTCTGGGTTGAAGGGACCTCCAAAGCTCATCCAGTCCAAACCCCTCTGCAGTCAGCAGGGATGTTCTCAACCAGATCAGGTTGCCCAGAGCCCTGTCCAGCCTCACCCTGAATTTGTCCTGTGTTAATAAGGTAAAATTGGTGCCAGTCATGGCATGTAACTGCTGATTGGCTTTGTCACAAGCAAGTGTAAAACTACAGGAGCACCAAGACATCCCCAGCCCTTTAGAACTAAGTGGGGCATTTGAAATACAGCCTTCCAGGCTAGGCTCAAGAATTAACCACTGGGAATCTTGAAAGCAAAGTGACAGGAGTATTTCCACAGTGGAGGAGGATGAAGCAGTAAACTGTGTCTTGGAGCACTGTGTAGACAGGAAATCCCCAGCACACACAGGGGTCTGGAGCACAGCCCTGTGAGGAGAGGCTGAGGGAGCTGGGGGTGTGCAGCCTGCAGAAGAGGAGGCTCAGGGCAGACCTCATTGCTGTCTGCAGCTACCTGAGGGGTGGTTGTAGCCAGGAGGAGGTTGCTCTCTTCTCTCAGGCAGCCAGCACCAGAACAAGAGGACACAGCCTCAAGCTGTGCCAGGGGAAGTTTAGGCTTGAGGTGAGGAGAAAGTTCTTCAGTGAGAGAGTCATTGGCTACTGGAATGGGCTGCCCAGGGAGGTGGTGGAGTCGCCGTCCCTGGAGCTGTTCAAGGCAGGATTGGACGTGGCACTTGGTGCCATGGTCTAGCCTTGAGCTCTGTGGTAACAGCTTGGACTTGATGATCTGTGAGGTCTCTTCCAACCTTGGTGACACTCTGATACTGTGAACCTCTTCAGATTCACAAAGAATCATAGAATCATAGAATGGTTTAGGTTGGAAGGGACCTCAAGGATCATCCAGCTCCAACCCCCTGCCATAGGCAGGGACACCTCCCACTAGAGCAGGTTGCTCAAGGCCTCATCCAGCCTGGCCTTAAACACCTCCAGGGAGGAAGCATCCACAACCTCCCTGGGCAACCCGTTCCAGTGCCTTACCACCCTCACTGTAAAGAACTTCCTCCTAACATCCAGTCTAAATCTCCCCTCTGCCAGCTTAAACCCATTCCCCCTCGTCCTAACATTACTAGACCGTGTAAATAGTCCCTCCCCAGCTTTCCTGTAGGCTCCCTTCAAATACTGGAAAGCCACTATAAGGTCTCCTCGAAGCCTTCTCCTCTCCAGGCTGAAGAGCCCCAACTCTCTCAGCCTGTATGAATGTGTAGTGCTTAGGAGCCTGAGCTTTTAGAGCTCTTTTGTCTGGGCAGACAAATGAAACAAATCAGCTGTGGGATACAGTAGGAAATGCAGAGAATCCTCCAGAACTTGTCAATTGCTAATGATAGGATGAAGGCAGGCAGTGTCTTTACAGATGCAGAATGGTGGAGAGAGAGCTGAAATAAAGCAAGCAGCAGACAGTTCACCTTTTCTATGTGTATGGAAATCACAAAGGGCCTCTGCTAAGGGCCTTGTCTGGGGTTTTGCTGCAAATCAGTGGGAGCTGTCTGAAGAGAACAGGCACTGAACACTGCCTGAACTCAAGAACTTCTAGGACAGAGCAGGCTCAACACACTACTGAATATTAATTAACTTCTCCACCCAGAGATGTGAAGAACCTAATTCCAATGAACACAGGATGTGTGATGCAGGGGGGGCACGTGTGAAGGGGGCACACGGAGTTGGTGTATTGGGAAGACTGCAAATCCTGAGTACCTCAGCCAGCGGGGAAGGGGAGAGGGAAATCTGTGTCTGGGAATTTAGGATCAAAGGGAAGCTGTGCCTCCAGCCAATGGAGAGACCCCACAGGCATCTGTCCTGTGGACTCTCCCTTCATTGGAATAAAGTTTTACAGGACTGCTCTGTCTCCATTGTGACCAAACTCCCAGATCAGACTCATTTTCCTTACACTAGTGATGGCCACAAGGACAGATGTGAGTTGGCACATGTCAGTGCTGCGTCAGGCAGCTGCATAAGGGCACAGTGAAAGCAGGTTGCTTTCCTGGGACTTTTGCTGAGTGACAGAGCAGGCCGAGGGTCAGGTCTGCACGGCAGCAGGGCAGAGAGGCACCACAGCACTTGCTGAAGGCAGCTGAGCAGAGGAGAGCCAGACGTAGGGAGCAAAGCAGGCTGCAGAGCGGCTGAAAGCAGGACACAGAGTGTCACAGGAAACCTCTGACAGCTCAGAGGTGCAGGAGGTGGCCATGCAGGCAGCACCTCATCACCTAGGAAATGCTGCCAGCCAGCAATGCCTACAGAGGCATGAGCTCTGCAGAACGCATGGCTGCACAGTGGTGTCCTGGAGGAGCAGCTGAGGAAGGTGGCAGTATGAGTTGGATGCTGCAGGAAGGGCCAAGGTAGAGTTTATCCCAGAGGATGACCTGGCTGCAGCTCCTGCAGAGCCTGTGTGCCCACTTTGGATCTGCAAACTGTCATCATCTACTAGCCAGGACTGTAACTCAGAGGTTACTCAGGTGAGGTGGCTTTAATGAGTAATGGACATGGCAAACAAACGAGAAATGGAACACACATTTTCAACAGGACACACAGTTACTGAACTCACACAGAACGCTCTGAAACAAGGACGAAAAGGAGATGATAAAGGCGATTGAGAAGATTTTACTCACTGAGAGTCTTTCCTTTGCTTGTTTAAATACACCAGGAGCCTGGTTTGTTTCACCACCTGCTGCTGAGAGACCCAAAGAAAGACCTGATAGTTAAAAACAGTTACAACAAGCATTTCCACTTAGCACACTTGTTAGAACAAAGCAGTGCCTTGGAGCTACTGTGCCCAGCAGTTACTTGGTGAGTTACTCTTAGTGAACTGTATGCAGAAATGTGGCTGCCTTAGAAGTGTCCTGCATTCATCACACTTGAGGTAAAATGAGATCCTACATCTTTTGGACAAATCCAACTTTTGTATTCCTCTTCCTAGAGGTCTAGAAACTACAGGGGAAGGTTTTAAGACACAGCTGACAGCTCTAAGAGGCTCTAGTTCTGAAGGTCAGTCCTCCCAACACCTTAGCATCCTGATTTTCAGGACTGCCCACTAAAAGTCAGACTTCTCTAAGCACCCCACAAATGCAAGGTTTGAGAGAGGACCCCCCCAAAATCACTGCTGTTCAAAATGTTAGCCAACATTCCTCATGGAAAGAGAGAGATTCACTGCTAGGCTACCATCCTGGTTCCATCAACGAGGTCAGTGCGCCCCGGGTCAACTGAGCTCTCAGACTGGAGCAGTTGGAAGCGTAGCTGGGCCATCAAGTATCTTAGCTGGGTGACTCCTTAAGCTGATATGGCACCGATGTAAGATCTTTCTCTCCCGCTGGGATTCCTTCCTTAGGGAAAGTTTTGGAGTAGGGCTGCACTTTGGAAAGCAGCTTACTGCTTTCAGCCCAGCACCGCTGCGCGGGAAGGGACCTGCCACACGAAAACTCCAGGTGAAGTCTTGTGGCACCTGTGCCAGGATGTCCTCAGCAAATGCAGAAGCAGGACAGCAGTCACAGATGACAACCTTCTGCTGCAGACCCAACTGGCTTCTGACAGCAAACCCAGCCCTAATGTATCATGCAGGACAGAACTGATGCATCTTCTCTTTTCCCCGTGCAGTTCCCCCTAGGTGTGGTGAAGAGACCCGTGGTTTTCTGCCACACTTCCCACTCTATTTCTGCCCTCCTACATATATGTACACATAAACATATGTCTGTATGTGTACATATATTTGTAATTGAAGGAGTGGCTGAGAAAACTGCTGAGGAGGAAAGGAATATCTAGCTGAGGAAAAGAACATTCAGCTGTGTGCTTCAGTTCTTCTGGATTTGCAGTGGGGAGAAGCACAGCGCAGCCCTCTTGCATCATGTTTTACCACATCTGCTACTGCTGGTTTCAGTCTGCTTGGTGCCTCCTATAAATAATCAGCCTCTTTCCTCCTCCTCTTGGTACTGAGCCCTAAGCAGCCACCGCCATGAGGTGGAAGGAATAGTTGTGCTGCTTGTGCCGACTTACCTGAGAGCACCACAACTCCTCCCTCTGAACAAAAGCTCCCTACAGGCTCTGCTGCCAGCTTAAATACACACCAAACCACGTTCTACCTCAGGGAGTGACCCCAGAATTGAATACAAGGAACAGAGAGATATATCAGACAGGGACTCCCCCAGCTATAGCCAAAGTTGTCCTGACCTTGCCACCGTAAACACTCCTCGGATGGCACTACTACCGTGGCAGCTCACAGCCGCTAACGAAACCTGAGTCAGGCTGCAATGCCACTCATGGCTCTACAACAGTCAAGGCAAAGACTTCACAGCTCTTCCCTCACAGCTTGGCCATGCAGGTTTGTAAAACAGCAAGGCTGTCTCTCCAAAAGCACTCCCTCCCTTGCGGATACGGCACTGTAAGTTACCAGTGCTTACCAGTGACATGGGAATTTTCTTCCGGAATTGGAGAGAAATAGGGGAAAGTTGTCATTTCCTGGGCCACTATGCAGAAAATATGAGCAAATATTAACATCCTTCTTTTTTTTGTAGACACTTTTTGTTTTATGACTGGACATGGTTCATTTTTAAGTCACAGTAAATGCAACATGGAGGTTTTAACTGCCTGCAGTACACTCAAAGCTGCATTGACTACACTGCCGCGGGACTTCTGCTGGGGCTCCGTCGGCCATGTGCGGCTAAAGCTGACAAGACACTCCAAAGGGAAACTGGCTTCAAGAAACAGTACTTCATGTAGAAGGAAAATGGGAGAGAGACACAGTGTCCTTCTAAATGCCACGTCCTGAAAGAGCTGCATGACAGGCTCAGGCTCAGGAATGTGCAGGTTAACGTATGGCCACCTGCACCTCCGGTATCTCGTAGCGCTGCAGCTCCTTCTCGTGGCCTCCCCTCAAGTCCCATCAGAAAGCATAAAAAAAGAGGAGGTAGAATAAAATGAGGAATGCTGTGACTCTTCCAGCAACACTCCCTACGGTGAAACGTTCTAAAAGCTACTTTTTGTTCACTCTGTGGTGAGGTTCAAGTTCACAAAAAGAGCTTTAGAGCCCAAACCTCAGCGTTCAACCTGCACTAGTGAAAATGTTGAGACGGGTTTGGGTCCATCAGTCTGGGTGCTCCCCATCTCAAGGTTTAAATGTACTGGGAGGTCAGGTTTGTACCACGCTGTCTCCACATCAGCTAATCCATCTGCTTTACTAGGCATTGGAGTGAGAGAGAAAAGGCTCTGACAGTTGCCAGGCAGCACTCACTGAAGGCGCTGGGCAGAGCTCCTTATGCAAGTCTCTTGGTATGATTCAGGCCTCTCCTGGGTGGTAAAGGCCAGAATTGTTCAGGGGAGTTAGTGGTAGAGTATCTGAGGACAAGACAGCACTGACCACGTGGCTGTGAAATTGCAGACGGAGTTGAGAACACTGCAAAGCTGACACTTATTTTCTCCCGTTTCCATCACTTATTGAGCCCCCTGAGTCCCCCTGGGTCTTTTGAAAGAATATGTGAATCAGGGAGGATAACTTCTGAGCTGATCCAGCTCAGCAAGAGGTAGTAAGAAGAGTTGTTCTAATCCCGTTTAACAATTCCTCACTCAGGTAGTTGCAGCCCACAGTGCCAGTTAGGGCAGCCCAGAGATTGAGCTGAGGAGGAGCCCATGGCTGCCATGCCGAGGGGACTGGGCCAGCCTTTCCTTCCCTGGCTCCAGCTCCCATGGGGGTGGAAAGGGAAGAAGAGCAAATTTCCTCACAGGAGCAAAATGATGGGACTGAGTATTTGGTTCTGCAGTCCTACTGGAACACAGGCAGGGGACAATGCAGATGAGCTGTGGGACTAAAGCTACCCTCACAGAACTGTGTTTCTCTTTCAGTGTCTCTTCAGGCAGACCTGCACACTCAGGTTGCTCTAAATTCAGAAGAAGAGTGACTAAGTGGTGCCAAAGGGGATGGGAACACCTTCTGAGGAACGCTTTGGGTACTGCACTGTGTAACTCCAGGATGGGTAATAAATCCTGCTCTTAATTTCTAGGCCATAAGAAGCCTGTGCAGTTCTGCATTGCTGTGCAGGGCTCTTCCCTTCACAGCCCTGGTGTCCCTCGTGAACAGCTGCACCGCAGCATGCAGCTCTGACAGCAAAACAGGCCTCTTTCAGCAGATTTTGTTTTGAAGATCTCAGGAAAGTGAAGATGTTTCTCTTTCCACCCTGAACTCACAGGAGCAACAAATAGTATGATGGAAATGCTGAAAGTGCTCTCTTTTTTTGGTGCTCTAAACGGTACACCTATCATCAAGATGTAACAGGGGTCATTTGTTCCGTCCTTTCATCTTCCTCTACCAAATATTAAGCTTTTGGCTTGCAATGCATTCGTAGTGTGAGCCCAGAGTTCTTCTCTCTCAGCTTCATTCTGCATGTGGCTGGATTCCCCCTGTGGATTTTGACTGTACAGCATAAACATCAGTGACAGCTTGGGAAGTAGCAATGCAGATAACATCAATCAACAAAATATCAGTTCGAAACAACTTCTTATTAGGCATGAGAGTACGAACAGAAAAAAAGGCAAAATAATGGAAGTGCAAAACCATGGTTTGAGCTGTTGACATTTTCCCACCAGAGAGTTAAAAGAAGGGGAAAAAAATAAAAGAGCAATTAAAAAATAACCAAGCCAATCAACCAACCAAAGCCAAACACGTATGAAAAGAAACCAAACACAAAACCCCCAAACCAAAATGATGAGTAGAAGCTTCCTACGACACCACACTCTAAGCACGATGCCAAGTTGCAACCACAGCACTTTGGAGGTCCAAGCGATGGACAAGCAAGAAATGATCGTGGCCAAACAAATACCCGGGAGAGAAAGCAAAGGAGGATGATAGGAACCACTAAAAGAAGCAATGCTAGTGGTGAAGGCTGATATTCTCCCAGGTAAAATGAAAGAAACTAAAATAAAAGATAGAGAAGCTGCTAGAGCCATGAGAGTCACACACAGAAACAAAAACCAAACAAAGTATGTCTATGTTTGCCAGCCACATTGCATAACTGAACAGAACGCAGTCACCTGTCTGCTTCCGTTTTACACAGGCGAGATGAGTTGGTCTAGTATATTTGATAGCAGGTTTTAAAATGATTTTCCTGGAGGGAGAGTGGGCCTGAACTTCAGTTTTTTTAGCAAGTTCAGCTTTCTTATACACTGCTAGGGACACACACACACAAAAAAAAAACCAACAACAACAAAAGAAAAAAAGAACAACAACAAAAACATAGAATCAGGAAAGGAACCCAGCAAACAGTTTCATATGACAGCACATCAAAGGGCAGCCTCGCTGCTCCACAACTCCAGTTCTTTACAGTGAGGGTGGTAAGACACTGGCACAGGTTGCCCAGGGGAGGTTGTGGATGCTTCCTCCCTGGAGGCATTTAAAGCCAGGCTGGATGAGGCCTTGAGCAGCCTGCTCTAGTGGGAGGTGTCCCTGCCTGTGGCAGGGGGTTGGAGCTGGATGATCCTTGAGGTCCCTTCCAACCTAAACCATTCTATGATTCCATGATTCCAACCCCATGCCTCGCTTCCACTGGGGTGCACGAAGGGGAAGGTGGAAGGGGGGGGGGGGAAGGGAGGAGCACGGGTGTGTGCTAGCCAGGGATCAGTGGGGAAGCCTCCAGTGAAATGGGACGGGTGGAGCAGTGAGCCTTGCACGGGGCTCTTCATCCAGCCGCACAACGTCTCGCTCCAAAGCACTGCCGTTAACGCTGCTGGGGCGCGCAACGGCCGCGGCAGGGCAGCCAGGCAGGGCCGGGAGGTACTTTAAAACCAGGATCGAACAAACAGGCAAACAAAAGAAAGATATTGTAATAGGGAGTGTTAAATGAACCTTTTTTCCTTCTCACTTCATCTCTGGAGAGGGTGCTAGGTTCCTTTTTAGCTATTTTCCTTTCGGGAGTAGAAATCCTGCCTCTCCCGCTTTTAAAAGGCTTTTCTTTTTTATGCTTATCGAGAGATGGTCTTCGCAATTCTCTCTCTGCCTTCTCCTCTTTAGGAACAGTCTCTAACTGCTCAGTCATGATGCTCCTATCATCATCTGTAGGATCAGAGCAAATCATAACAACAAAAGATTAGTAACCAATGTTAGTGACACCGCTGCGGAGCAGGGGGAAAGAAATAGCTGAGGACAGAGCAGATGGATTATTAAAGAACAGGCAGGCTATGTTACTACTTCTCTGAAACATGCTGAGATTACTATTACCACTATAATAGTTTTGCTTTTTTTTTTTGGTCATTAGGGTTTGGAAGCAAAAATATGTAACAGACGAAACAGAAAGGATAATGCACACCTTGGGTATCAGCCCAGAGACTGTCTGTGTCCATGATGGAGTCGTCGATTGTTGTTTCGTCTTTGTAATCGTCGCACGTCTCTGTCTTGTAGTCGGTGAGCAGGATTTCTTCTCTCTGGGGTGAAGCAGGAGCCTCTGGGGAGCCCTCCTTTGGCTCAGCTTGAATGTCGGCCATTTCCTCAAGCTCCAGCTCCTCTTCGGCCTGGGAGTCCCCAGTTTCGATGTCTTCCTGCTGAGTGGTGGCAAAGCGCACGCTGTGAGAAGCAGACTCGCCCTCATCAACTGTGGTCTGTACCACTGTGATAAAGTCATCCTCCACTGTCACCACCGATTCAATCACACCTTTCAGTTCAGGCACTGCTTCTGGGCTACCTTTAGCTAGCATTTCTTCAGCAGTAGCTGTCCCAAAGTCTATTTCTCGGGGCATTTCTGATATAAAAGACTGCTTAACCTCTTCTTTTTCTTCTTGCCCTGCTTCTTCCTCTTCTTCCTCGTGCTCTTCCCCTTTTGTGGTCCCAGCTGACACTTCGCATGGCAGCAGCTTTTCCGTGGGTTCCACTGCTCTATCGGGAATCTTTTCAATCCCTTCTGCAGGCTGTGGTATGCTCTCCATCTGAATCTCAGCAGGCTCCTCCTGGAGAGGCTCAGCTTTTGGAAGGAGCTCCACAGAAGGCTCCTTTGCTGCTAGCTCTGCAAGCGTCTCTTCCCCAGATACAGGAGGTTTTGGAGGTTCTGCTTTGATATCCTCTGGTTTCAAGGATTCTCCATTCAAACCTTCTTGGGCTTGATCATGCTCTCCACTAGATTCATAAGACTCCTCTTTATCGACTGCTTCTTGATGCACCAGGTCAGGCTTAGTTACTTTCTCCTTAATTTCTGTTTCTGACAGTTTGGTGCTGTCTTTTGAGTAGCCAGGCTCAGCCTTGGAAAGCATCTCTGCGTCCTTCGCTTCTCTGGGCAGGACGGCCTGATCTGTCTGCTGAGTGTCCTTGGGTTCAGGCTCCGCTCTCTTAACAGAGGCTTTGTCCTTCCCTGGAGGGAGAGAAACAACCTCGCTGATTTTAGCCTCTAACTGACTCTGATATTCTTGGTCAGCTCTCCTGGCAGCCACCTCCATATCATGCTTTATAGCATTGTAATCTGGTTTAACTACAGCTTCTACCTCAGCTATTTCAGGAACAACACTCAGGGTCTTTTCCTCCTTCTCCATCAGCAAAGCAGCAGCCTCCTTTCCTATGGCTAGCTCTGAAGCTTGTATTCTGCCGTACCTGGTGTCATCAGCTACGTGAACTTTGGCGGCCACGCTTTCCTCTTTCAGTTCTAGGATGGCCTCGGGTCTTGCCTTCTCTGTCTCTGCACCCTTAACGGGAAAGACCTGTCTGGAGTCGGCGAGGGCTTCGCTGTTTTCTAGCACGGTATGCAGCTTCTCTTTCTTCTCCTGCTCCAGGTCCCTCGCCAGAAGGGACTCCACAGTGGCAGGCTGACCCAAGTCTTTCTCGCCGAGGAAGTCTTTTGACTTTTCAGCTGCGGCCAGCTTCACTTCTATTAAAGAGAGGTCTGGAGCTAGGCCACGTCTCAGTTTTTCATCCGTGCCTTCGTAAAAGGGGCAGGTTTCGCTGGTCAGGTTCTCGCTGTCCTGGACTGGAGAAGGGAGGGGGACTGTGTACTTGTTGAAAACGCAGTAGCCCAGGTCTTCCAGCTGACTTTCAGCCTTCAGAGTTACGTGGTTCTCATCCGTCACAGGGGGCAGGGCTGTGCTGCTCTCTTCCACAGCGCTCTCTGAAGGAACTGACTTCTTTCGTGCCACCTCAGTGTCTGCACTCACGGAGGCTAATCTGGATCTTGTCCCTGCCAAGTCCAACATTTCAGGCAGGTCGGGAGCCAAAACACCTCCATTTTTGTAATAATCTTTGGCCAGGAAAGGCGACTCGGCCGAGGGCTCAGGCTGGACCTTTTCTTCTGCTGTGGGTTTTTCTTCTTCAGTGTGCTCATCTTCCTCTCTACTGTCAATAGGGAAGCAGGGAGCCTTCTCCAGTGCCGGTGTAGTTGCTGGCAAGTAGTCATCACCTTCATCGATACTCCCACTGGTGTTAGTTAGAATATCTGAAGCGAGGGGAGAAAGATCATGTGCACGACCAAAGCTAAATCCTAGAGCTATTGAGTCCAGGCAGGACATAGGCAAGTTAATAGACATGCTTCTCTGCTCAATTGCAGATCTGCCCCCAAGTCCCAGGCTCCTGCTCAGAGTCAGGTCATCTTTATTTTTACTGTGGAGTTCCCTCTTGTCCCCATAGACTTTGGGGTCAATGGTGAACATTCTTTCTGTCGGGGAGCTTGGTTCATCAGATGTGTCTGCTGCAAAGCTCTGAGCCAGGGTACTGTACCCCATTTCATGAGCAGACACCCCCTGCTGCAGTTCTTCCTCCTCTTCCTCCTTGTCTTCAGGAATGAGGCGGTTTGTCCGGTAGGGCTCGTAGACACTCTCTTTGGTGTCACTTAGCTCGTAGTAGTCGCTGCCTTGTTTCAGAGCCTCTGCCTTGGAGGCTTCCTCTTTCAGAGCAGAGGTTTCAAAATACTTAGACATTCCCGACCGATCCTCCTCTTCTTTCACTTGGTAGGGAGCTGTGACACTTGTCTGATCCTGCTTGGCATCCCTTGCAACTTCCTTCTCTTGAGCAGCCTCTATAGCAGAAGCCTTGCCAGTGGTTAAGCTCGGTGCCTCCAGGGCTCTCTCTGCTGTTCCGGCTGGCTGAGCGGTATCAGGGTGCTCTGCTGTTTTCTCAAGGGGCAGTTCATGGCTTAACTTGGCTGGGGGCACCTGTGTGCTTGGCTGGGCCTCCTTTTTAATGTCCAGTGTTTCTGGGAGCCCACTTTGGTCCACTTCCTTCCCTGCTTTGAGGACATCAGGTGACTTTTTAGCTTCACTACCCTTCTGAACGTCTGTTTTGTCTAGGGTAAGTGTCTGAACTTCGGCTCTTGTGGTGTATTTACCATCATCTAGTATTCGAGCCTCCCCTTTATCATAGAAGTCATACCTCTCTTCTTCATCGCTCTCATCCTTGGTCATGTCCTTTTCCTCCCCCCAGGCAGGCATTTTTGAGGTGCTTGGAGTTTTCAGGCTATCTAAAGTTACCGCTGAGATGTCTTGCAGAGCTAGTGTCCTGCCTTTGTGGAGCTGGTCGTCTTTAGTGAGATCTTTGGCAAACAGATGGTCAGGGGGTTCCTGTTTTGTTTTGAAAGTGTCTTTGAGTGGAAGGTCCTGGGGGACAGCAGGAGATGGGCTTGAAGGAAGTTCACTTCTGGATGCTTCTGCCTTGGCTTCTGATAGCAATAGAGAACTTCCACCGTGGCTGATGGCCAGACCTTGGAGGTCTTTAAGGTCATCTTTAAATTTCATCGCTGTAACTTGGTTTGATGATGAGGGCACCTCTGCAGTCCTTTCTTCTGTTTTACTCCCTTTAGGCAGTTCAGATGACAACTCCTTTAGCTCTTGGGAAGCAGGAGGCTTGGCAGCAGGTTCTGCAAATCTGGCTTCCCCTTGCTTTTCCCAATCACTTCCCAAGAACTGTTCTGACAGAGGCGAAGGCATTTTTTCTTTGTCTTTGCTCTGTGAATCCTTTCTATCTCTAGCCTCTGTTTTTGCTGGCTGTGGAACTAAGGCATCATATTTAGGTTGCTCACCAGTCTTACTGTCTTTGCCAGACTCACGTTGCTTTGTGTCCAACGGTTCTGCTGCGAAAGGGCCTGTGCCCTCCTGGACACGGAATTCCATCTTCGTGGCTGCAAGTAAATCTGAAGTAGTTTGTTTGGGTTTGACAACAAAATTATTCAAAGCACTTACAGGCAGGCAGGCAGTCATGGAGCTCACAACAGCCTCTCGGTGTGAATGATGGAAAGGAGAAGGGAAAAAGATGCAAACATGCACAGCAAGACCATCCACCTAGAAATCTGCTTTCAAGTGTTAAACAAGGAGTTCCCTTTCACTGTATGAGGGTTTCTACTGGAAGTGGTGAGTTGTACGCACAGAAACCTGAGACCACTGAAATGAGATGATTTCACATGGATCCTTCATCTGCACGATTTGACCACAACAGCAAGCCCCCAAGTAACTCTCACTTCATTGGTGTGCTTTGCTGGACTCTGCAGCTTCTATTAGTTTCTCGCTACTACAGTCTGCCCAATCAGTTGTATCTTTGTGTGCTGCTGACATTTCAGACATCCAGAGTTATGCATCCCTGCATCCTTTAGATGTTCTTCTTCTATGTCTTGCCTAAACTAAAGAAATTATGCACGCAAAAGCCTTTGGAAGTGTCAGAAGAGGATGGGTTTTTACCTCTACGACTTCTGACATTCATTCTCTGGCAACTGACACAAATCTCACACCATCATGAAACCACTATGTGGAGATCAGCATCAGAGCTGCTAAGAGTTCCAGATCTTGAAGGTCTGGCTTCCAAAAGGCCTACCTATCTCAGCTGTAACCGAAGTCATAGAATACTTAGCACCTTCAAATGACTGTGGAGCAGGCCCTAATTAAATCCATTTGAAACAAAAAAAAAATGCTACCTTGACAGTCCACCACCGCATTTGTAGGGATTAAGATCTTTTCATGTGGGCTTTGGGGTTATTTTTTCGTTAATGCACATTCTGTTAGTCATTACAAGCTTGTACTTTTCAAATATCCCATGGGATGCTACGATTCCTATCATGTGGGAATCTTCCTACCAAGCAAATTCTGGAGAGAGAGGGACTGCAGAATTACTTTCTGCAGTCATCCATTAAAAAAAAACATCGTTCTAAGAGCTTTTCCTGGAGCTTGTTACAACTCTCAGTCTCCTCATCTCTGGTTTGAAGTCCCTGGAGCCATGTTTTTGCTCTGAGGAATCTTACTTTTTCAGAAGAGTTGACAGCAAAGCCTTGGCCATTCTTTAAACCTTGAAATGTCAAAAAAGCACCTGGCACTCTAAACTCTACATGTATCAAACCCAGGGCTCTAGGACAGCACTCGTTTTGCTCCCTTGCCATTTGGTGACTCACTTGCAAACCCTATGAGTTTACAAACGTGGCCACTGAGCTGATGGCATCCTAGAGTCACAGAAATTAAACAGCTAGATACTGACTCACTTGCAAACCCTATGAGTTTACAAACGTGGCCACTGAGCTGATGGCATCCTAGAGACACAGAAATTAAACAGCTAGATACTGACTCTTTATGTATCCTGCTGTGTCTCTCACCACGCTGCAAAGGAACAATCTCAATGGCATCCAAATATATTCTGAGTGCCAACTGAATTTAGTCCTCTTGAGCTGGGCCATGCAGAACAGCAGCAACCCCAGCCAGGTGGTGAATGAGCACATCACCACTCCACAGAGCGTGGCTCTATGTGTCCTTGTTGCACTGGCTGGAGAGAAACAGCATCAAAACGCAAAGGCTGCAGCCCAGTTCTCATATGCTGAAAGACAACTGATGGCAGTCAGTGCTTTGTTCAGTCAGCAGAGCAGAGCCTGAACTTCCCTCTGAAGGCAAACATCTCAGTGGAAGTGATGGAGGTTTTGCTTTAGAAGGGCACTCCAGCAGGGCTAAACATCTGTAATAAGGGCAGGCGCAGGAACAGAGTTCTGGCAATGACTGAGGAGAGGCGAACTGAAATGAACAGCAAGGATATGGTGCTAAGAAGCGATGGCTTTGGGGAAGCTAAACCAGAATGCACTGAAGCACAGACACACACAAAACAAACCCCCACCCGACCAAACAAAGGGAAGCCTGCGTACTGCAAACGAAAACATTTCCCCACGCTTCAGCCTCTTTATGTCATTGTCAGAGTCAACAGATCTACTTTTGGAGGGAAAAGCAGATGAATCTCTGCACCAGAAAGAAAACCACTCCATACAGAGATTAGCAATGTGACTGGCAAACACATCCGAGATGGGGCAAAGGCTCACGCAGAGGAGTCGGCTTAGCTGCAAAGCGTATTTGACCATGGCAACGAAACAAGTGAGCGACAGCCGCAGCGGTGGGAAGGAACCGTGTTGGCACCAAGCGCCTGCGCAGCCAGGCCGCCCGCTCCGCCAGCGCAGCAGCCGCGGCGTGTACGAGTCAATGGGAAGAACGGGAAATGAAGCAGCCTCGGGAAGCACTGGAGCGAGCTGGAGAAGCACTGCCCGGCAGCAACGGCATGCAAAGTGCAGGAGGACACACCTTCCTCAGCTGAGGAAGGGGACGGGGCTGGCAGGGGTGATGCCGCCACAGCGGCGACACTCTCCCTGCTGGCTGCCGTGCTGGGCACTTCGTCTTCACCGCACACTTTGGCCTCCAAACCAGAATCCGAGTGACCCTCACAGAGGCCCTTTGCCCGCTCCGAAGGCTCACTGGGCCCATGCTCTTTCCCCAGTTGCTTCCCAGGAAGAGTGGCTGGTTTTGCTTCCACAGCCATCAGCCTCTTTACCGGTTCTTCTTCTTGAGGATGGAAAAAGGAGGCGACATCAGCACCAACAGTAAACACCAAGCACACAGCTCAGCAGGACTGCTTTTACTTAACACTTTCAGCTCTATTTTGGATTTAAGTGCCTCGAAGGACTGCCAGTACCCAGCCCTTTTCAGTTATCGTGGAAGGGAACTTTCCTTAGGGAAAATAACCAAGCCAACCTGTCTCCCCCAGAGAACCAAGTTTACGCTGTAAGATGAGAGCTGAAAGTGTTTTACAGGTATTCCTCTCCCAAAGATGACTGTGGGTCAAGTAGTCATTGCAGATGGAAATGGTACTGACTGATGGATGGCTCTGACAACACCAATGCATCGATGAGCTCAGCGTACACTCATCTGTTTTTCTGGTAAATGTGCTGGTTAATCCAGTACAAGAGACTCAGTTGAGGTGGAGGAGGCAGGAGGCATTAATTTCCTTCCACTGACCCTGGCAATACTGACTGGTAAATGCCAGCAAGCCAATCTGTCACATGGAATCCTGGCTCTGCCAAAACACTGAGCCACCTCCATAGCCTTAAGCCTTGCGTGTGGCCAGTAACAAAGGGTTTCACAAGAATTCAGTCATGAGCCCTACACTGGGCAGGTTTGGGGACCAGTTCCTCCTGTATGCTGCCTGACAGCTGAACTGCTTGTGAAAGTGCCAGAACATGAGGACTCTCCTGTTTCCCCACCAGCCTCCAGGCTCCTCACCAACAGTGCTGTCCAAGAAACTCACTGCTTGTTCATCCCTCAGCTTATGGGCTGGTCGGATCAGCATAGCCATAGCAAGAGCAGTCTTTACTCATGCCGTGGCAGAAGGATGATTAGAGAAGCCTCCATTCTGCACTGCACTCCTGCCATTGCTACTCAGGCAGAATATTACTGTGCTCTTCTGATGACAAGTCAGGATTAAGTGTGGAACCTCTGATTCAGCAGCACACATAAGCAGCTGACCAGCAGTCATGCTGCAGTCAACCTGGTGACCTCCCCTGGATTTAGAGTGTGTCTCACAATGAAGGACTCTGCTGAATCAGAGTTGGAACAAACTGCTTTTGAATCTGGAAGAGACTGTATCCAGCCTTTTGGCATGAAAACAGAACATCTTTACAAGAACTGAGATAGGCCTGGTGAAACCCAGCCAACTAACCATCCATCCATTTCAGTTATGGCCTTTACAGAGTGATTCAGGGGACACAAACACCATCTGAGGCTGAAGAGTATCACTGTGTAAAGTAAACCAGATGATTACTAACATAAAAGCGTAGCGAAGGTTGGATGCTGGATCTTAAATGCACAGAAGCCAGAAGATTCAGAATCAGGCCTGGGGAGATGCCCAAGTGTTACAGGGATGTTTCCACGTGGGCAGCTTGTAAAAGCAGCCTGGCTGACAGCAGGTGTCCAGCTCCAAGAGGCCCTGAATAACTTGCTTTGCTTTTCCTGGCTGTGTGTGTAGCTTGGCATGTGCAGCCCTTTCAATTACAAACCTTGAGGGGAAGCCTCTCGTCTCACCCTGAGCAGTTTCAGGCACACAATTCTGTCTCCTGAGACATTCCACACAATGCCTTGTGGTTAAAACTCATCACTTTCCAAAGTAGAAAGTCATCCCTGGGTTAGCAAAGGAATCCTAAAGGCTCCCATTGGCAGCAGACTTTTATGCCAAGCAGAGTGCTGGCACAGGCAAGCAGGTGAGCACAGCTGTGTCCTGGTGCCTGCTTCTCACCAGTGATCCTGATTACTTCCCTTGTTTTTGCAGAGAGTCACAGACTGCTGTGGGTTGGGAGGGACCTCCAAAGGTCATCCAGTCCAACCTCCCCCCACAGCAGTCTGCAGGGACATTCTCAACTGGATTAGGTTGCCCAGAGCCCTGTCCAGCCTCACCTTGGATATCTCTGCAGCCTTCCTGTAGCCCCTTCAGGTACTGGCAGGTTGCTATTAGGTCTCCTTGGAGACTTCTCCAGGCTGAACACTCCCAGCTCCCTCAGCCTGTCCTTGCAGCAGAGCTGCTCCAACCCCCCTAATCATACAACTGAAAAGGAAGCCGGCCATGAATTAACCAGTCCAGGAGTGCTCTAAGCTATAGGCACCCAGCTGTAGTGTGATTTTTTCTCTCCCTCAGTTTCAGGCAGAGAAGCTGCCAGGAGCAATCTTCCATTGTTAGCATTGATCTCTTTCTGGGTGCAGCATGAGGCTGTGTTACCCTCGTAACTCTGAACAGCTCTGGTTTCTTGAAATGAGCCACTGAGCAATTCCACCTCCATCCTCCTGAAACACAAACCTGCTGAAGATTCAATACCGGTTTTAACTTCAGCTACTGTGCCCCAAAACTGAGCTAGTCAAATGCTGCCAGCTGAAATGGGATCTGCTTTGCCTTGGAGAGGAAGTCTGCACTCCTGTTAGTCACTGAAACAGATTCTCCCTTGGTTCCTCCAAAGCCATTTCATGTCTCTGTAACTCCCACTGCTAAGGCCAGAGAAAAAGGGGGTACAGGAACACAGGAACAGGAAACCTCCCCCTCCCCCCCCCCAGCTTGTTTTAGTCAGCTGACACAATGTGAAGTGAATGTCTCTGCAAAACAAATGGAGTCCAAACTTGACCCAGTGCTGCCGAGAGTCACCCTGTGTGTACCGGGCTGAAACGGATTCCCTTTGCCTGCTGGACAATTACAGACAGACCTTCGTCCACTGCTGTGCTGGGTACAGAGCTGGCTTTATCTCTGTTCTGTTAGCAACTCACTTACCTCCAGGAACAATCTTTTGGCCTATTTTGCACACTGCTCTTGGCAGGAGCTCTCTGGCACAAAGAACAAACTTGCTTGTGCAGCTTTGAACTCGCTGCTCCTTTGGCTTCTGCTCTAAGCCAGGCCGGGAGACCCAGAGCCCTGCTTTAAGCACTGCCTCCAAAGTGGCATTTGTTGCTCACGCTGCAGCTTCCCTTTAAGATGGTGACTCTGGAGGGGGGTGACTTCCATGTGGGGAGAAAACACAGCTAGGTTTTCCCTCCCCAGAAGCTGGCAATCCCAGGCACACACAGAATGGAATGGATGGCAGGTGGGTAGAGAAGAAGAGGAAGAAAATGGGACCATGCTCAGTTCACCTTCATCATGGCCCAACAAGACCTCTGTGCTCTTCACTGTGGCACTGGGGTGTGTACAAGAGCCAGTCCACTCCGAGCTGAACAAAGGGTGTTCATAGTACTCCTCATCCGAGCGGTAGGGCTCATCCTCGGGCACAGACACTGAAATGGAGGGTGCCAGCTGCTTACGCCACTCCCTGCTGGCAGCAGGCCCGCAGCCCGGGCAGTGCTCTAGTGGTCCCACCTTATCCTCCGCCCCTTCATCTACAAATAGACACACACAGACAAAAACTGCAGGGCAGACAGACAGACAAAGACAAGACAAGACAGGATGGACGCATGCACTAGCAACAGTAGCCACCATGTCAGGGCAGAGTGGAGGAAATCAGCCAGGCTACAGGTTGAGGCAGGACAAAGGAGCCAGGCAGCTGTGCAGTTGAACACGTGGGCCATGTGGGTGGCATTCCCTACAGCATTTCTGAGTAGCAGAAACCAACCAGTGGAATGAGTGAATTCCAAAGCTGCACATCCACTATTCCACAGAGGAACACAACTGGTACACAAACCGCATCCCGCAACTCGCGCCCACGCCGCTGTGCAGTGTACAGCTCTGAAGCATCACAGCGCGGTTGTATCCCTCACGGCCAGCCCCTGACACTGAAAATGCAACTCTTAAAAAGCCCTCTCATTAAAAAACAAACACACAAAACAAACAAGCCAAAACCCAAACCAGCTTACACCTGGGGCAATGGTTGTTTGGTTTCTTATCGTATCTGTTTCAGAATGCCCCACTTCCTTCTTTGCCCTGTAAGTAAGAGAGGTTGAAACAACCAACTCCTTGCTCTATAAGTAAGAGATACTGGAAGAAATCAACTCCTTTGCCCTATAAATAAGAGAGATTGAAACAACCAACTCCTTTGCCCTAAAATAAAGAGATATTAGAAGAAACCAACCTCTTTTCCCTATAAATGTAAGAGCTGTGGAAACAATCAACTCCTTTGCCCTATAAACGAGAGACTGAAACAACCAATTCCTTTGCTCTGTAAAAGAGATTTTGGAAACCAACTCCTTTTCCCTATAAATATAAGAGATACTGAAACAACCAACTCCTTTGCCCTATAATAAAGAGATATTAGAAGAAATCAACTTCTTTTCCCTATAAATATAAGATATACTGAATCAACCAACTCCTTTGCCCTGTAAAAAAGAGATTTTGGAAGAAACCAACTTCTTTTCCCTATAATATAAGAGATATGGAAACAACCAATTCCTTGGCCCTAAAATAAAGAGAGATTGGAAGAAACCAACTTCTTTTTCCTATAAATATAAGAGATATTGAAACAACCAACTTCTTTGCCCTGTAAATAAGAGGTATTGAAACAACCAACTCCTTTGCCCTAAAATAAAGAAATATTGGAAGAAATCAACTTCTTTTCCCTATAAATATAAGAAATAGTGAAACAATCAACTCCTTTTCCCTATAAATAGAAGAGATATTGAAACAACCAACTCCTTTGCCTATCTCTTATATATAAGAGATACTAGAAGAAACCAACTCCATTGCCCTATAAATAAGAGAGATTGAAACAACCAACTCCTTTGCCCTATAATAAAGAGATATTAGAAGAAACCAACTTCTTTTCCCTATAAATATAAGATACACTGAATCAACCAACTCCTTTGCCCTATAAATACAAGAGATAGTGAAACAACCAACTCCCTTGCCCTATATATAACAGATACTGGAAGAAACCAACTCCATTGCTCTATAAATAAGAGAGACTGAAACAATCAACTCTTTTGCACTGAAAATAAGAGAGACTGAAACAACCAACTCCTTTGCCCTATAATAAAGAGATATTAGAAGAAACCAACTTCTTTTCCCTATAAATATAAGAGATACTGAACCAACCAACTCGTTTGCCCTGTAAAAAAGAGATTTTGGAAGAAACCAACTTCTTTTTCCCTATAAATATAAGACATACCAAAACAACCATCTCCTTGGCCCTATAAATATAAGAGATATTGAAACAACCAATTCCTTTGCCCTATAAATAGAAGAGATAGTGAAACAACCAACTACTTTGCCCTATATATAAGAGATACTGGAAGAAACCAACTTCTTTTCCCTATAAATATAAAAGATATGGAAACAACCAATTCCTTGGCCCTAAAATAAAGAGATACTGGAAGAAACCATCTTCTTTTTCCTATAAATATAAGAGATATTGAAACAACCAACTCCTTTGCCCTATAAAAAAAGAGATACTGGAAGAAACCAACTCCTTTGCCCTATAAATAAGAGAGATTAAAACAACCAACTCCTTTGACCTGTAAAAAAATATACTGGAAGAAACCAACTCCTTTTCCCTATAAATAAGAGATATTGGAACAACCAACTCCTTTGCTCTAAAATAAAGAGATATTGGAAGAAACCAACTTCTTTTCCCTATAAATATAAGAGATACTGAAACAACCAATTCTTTTGCCCTGTCAATAAGTAACACTTAAAAGCCCACAAAGAACCCCCCTTCCCCAAATAGCCAGCTAGCTTTTTTTTCCTGATCAAGGCCACGTTAAGCTGCTCCCAGCAGTCTCTCTTAAGCTTCTACTGTATGCTGATCTGTCAGGTCTATGTGGGTGAATTAACTCCACCCTGGGTGTTTGCCATTGCTTTGTTCATCTGTCACCGCAGCACCGCAGAGAACCACATCATCATCTCAGGGCTGCACCAGCTACTTACAGCTGTGGGGAGGGGGAGCTTGGGTTGGTTTTTTTTGCAGGCAAAAACTATTGTTCAAGAAAGATGCCTAGCCTACCATCTGATTCTTCCAAACGTAACAGGGAGATCTGCAAGCTTGAGTAGGTGAAGGTGCCCGCTCACCACGAGTAAAACAGGAAGAGTGTGGGCAGCAGGACAAGGGAGGCTATTCTGCCCCTGTACTCAGCACTGCTCAGGACACACCTCGAGTGCTGTGTCCAGCTGTGGGATCCTGAATTCAAGAAAGATATCGAGGTGCTGGAAGGTGTGGAGAGAAGGGCAGCAAGGCTGGGGAGGGGCCTGGAGCACAGCCCTGTGAGGAGAGGCTGAGGGAGCTGGGGGTGTGCAGCCTGCAGAAGAGGAGGCTCAGGGCAGAGCTCATTGCTGTCTGCAGCTGCCTGCAGGGAGGCTGTAGCCAGCTGGGGTTGGGCTCTGCTGCCAGGCAGCCAGGGACAGAAGAAGGGGACAGAGTCTGAAGCTGTGCCAGGGCAGGTCTAGGCTGGATGTGATGAGGAAGTTGTTGTCAGAGAGAGTGATTGGCATTGGAATGGGCTGCCCAGGGAGGTGGCGGAGTGGCCGTGGCTGGAGGTGTTGAAGCCAAGCCTGGCTGGGGCACTTAGTGCCATGGTCTGGTTGGTTGGGCAGGGCTGGGTGCTAGGTTGGGCTGGCTGAGCTTGGAGCTCTCTTCCAACCTGCTTGATTCAATGATTCTATGAGCAAACCATCCTAAGCCTGTAGTGTGTCTATGACAAGTGGCAGTCTCATCAACACTACTTCATGGGGTGCCTATAGCAGCTGCAACTATGGATCTCCTACCAGCGTCAAGAACAAGTCCATGCCAGTGTCCCCAGCTTTACTCTAGGTCATTATACTTTAAGGAGCTTTCCCAGAGCCTCTAAACCTTCCCTCTCAGAGTCAGAAGCAAGGCTTTAAGACAGGCAGCAGGGCAGGTATTAACTAGGATTCTGTGGGTAATACAGAAACAGGATGGATCAAGAATGTCACAGCAACTACCCGAGTCTTGGAAAGCAATTTTTACCCAAACCAATTCCATCTGTAAGAGCTCTGAGGTTCTTCCTGGAAAATAACAGCAAGTTTTAAGTTTCTTTCTCTAGCTTATCACCTTCAGCTTTCTGCAGCACCATGACTGCAAGCGTCCTGCAGTGCAGTGACACTTCTGCATGGGAATAGAATGGTGGAGTATCAACCCATGCAGGCTCAATCAGCCACACAAAGGAAGACAAATGATTGGCTGATGGCAACATTAGTAGCTTCACTATGTATTACAATGCTGCAAGAGAAAGATTTCACAGGTCTAAGACTCTGCGACAGCCCTGAGATTGACCAGGACTGAAGTGTGTGATGTGCACCTTACGCACATACGCAAGTGCCACCCGTGGAGCACTCTTCTCACTACTTCTTGCAGGGCACAGCTTAGTTGCTTCACTCTTGTACCCCAGGTTCAGGGGTTTTTGCACATGTAAAAGAGGTAGGTGTGGAAAAACAAGGCAGCAACCTCCTTCTGCCACGCAGGAAGCTCTGCAGAGCGCTGCGATTGGAAAGCTAGACACAAGGGTGCACCTCAGCTTCCCATCTGTTGTGGTAGGCCTCATAGGCCCAAAATAGGCTTATACAAATTTAAGGTCCTGCCTTACCTAGGCATGCTTTTCTGCTCCACCAGAGAGGCAAGTGCAGGAAATGGACACAGAAGAACCTGTAGCCACTGAGTCTGGCCTGCCCAGGGTCCTGTGGTGTAAGGTGCACACACTTGGCTTGTGCCTGCCTAGTGCCAGGCCTGTGCTTTTCCCAAATTAGGGAAAAGTGAGCCTGTGGCTTTGCCTAATGTGGTAAGGTTTGGCTAACTGCCATCCTGATTGGCTATTCTGTGTCCAAAGGGCCACATTGATAAAAGGAGATACGCAGGTGCACAGCCTGCTTTTGCTTCCCTGCTTTTGCTTCCCTGCTTTTGCTTCCCTGCTTTGCTTCCCTGCTCTTTGCCTGCTCTCTCTGCTGTGCCCAGCCCTGCTGCTATTGCACACTGCCTTATTGCTTGCCTGCTAAACTCCACTGCCGCGAGTTACCAGGAGCAGACCCTGGATGCCTGCAGGCAATCAGCCTGTGTGGCCAGCGTGACATCGTGCTGAGACTGCACCACATCTGCCTTCTGAACATGAAGGTCCTGCCTAGAATCCCTGGACATACACACAGACTGTCCAGAAGAAGCCAGGAGACAAGGTCAGAGATTGTCTGCATCCTGTCCCCCAGAGCCAGGAAGATTAAAGCCTCAACATCCAATGAGACAGACTCCCCTGGAAGCATTTGGGCACTGTCTGGACTGTGGTTAGCCTCCACAAGGGTAATAATAATAATCTGTGAGTAAATGCTCAAATGGCTCTTTGTAATTCTCTACTGCCTTCTGCCAGAGAGCAGAGGGAGCTTGGGCACAGCTACTGGGCAAGCAGCACATTGACCGCAAGCAGCATTGACCGCGGGAACCTTCTCTGCCAGATCAATGAATGTTTCTGTATTTTGCTGGTTATATTAGATGGAGATATTATCCATAGAATGTTTCCATAACCATGTAAGAACCAAAATATTATTAAAAGTAGTGGCTGGGGATGGCAGAGCTCTGAGTATCAAAATTAATAATCAGTATTAATTTTGAAAGTATCTTCTCGCATCAATTCATTCCCCCTCCGCAACACCATCTTCTGCCCAAGGACTTAAGAGCCAGTAGAAAGGCAGAAGGGAAGCATCTTGATCCTCATACAATGCAGAACCCGTGGATTTCTTCTCCACAGAAAGCTTTAACAAAATTCAGTGCCAGATTTGAGGGGCCTTGCAAAAGGTTAGTTATAGGAAGGAGGCACACACACGTCTGTGGGTGTGACAGACCAGGAATTAACTCCCTCCTAAACCTCAGGCAATGCAAAACTACAACTGCTTCTTTGCAAGGTGCCTCCACACTGGTCCAGGTGCTGCTATGGACAAGAGTGGCAAGGGCTGGCACACCTGCTGCCCCTTCTGCTGGAACCAGGACATCGTGGAGAAAAGAATGCAAGGGTGAAGAAGCAGAAGGTGGCGAAGCAGCATATGTGCAAAAGGGGAGGTCCATCTTGCAGTTGTGGGTCATACTTATCCAGACTCCTTCAGAAGTAAAATGCATCAGAGTGAAGATGAACCCCCCCCAAAAAAAAACCCACGATGCAATCAAGGCTGTAGACAAGAAATTACAGGCCCTGCATCTGCTCCTTAAAACTACAGGAACCAACAACAGTAAAAAACACTTCAGTACAGATTATCATGAAGGTCCCAAATCATTAGGAGTGGCAAAGCCTAATATTGTCTGGGGCTCCTTATTTATCAGTCTTAATAAAGATGTTCAAAATGACTGCAGATAATTTCATGAACAGAGGAGTGATGCCTTTAAAGGAGGATATGCTTTTATTTTGAGGGCTATTTCAGTCCTTTGTAATAGTTCTTCATCTCAAAGCATGGGAAAAATCCCCACTGTATTCTGAAGTCTAAGATTAAAAACACTTCTCACAGAGCCTAATTCTGCTTTGGCTTCCAGGTACCTTGAAAATGCCTTTCTCACAGAGCCTAATTCTGATTTAGCTTCCAGGTACCTTGAAAATACCTTTCTCACAGAGCCTAATTCTGCTTTGGCTTCCATTTACCTTGAGAATGCCTTTCTCAGAGCCTAATTCTGCTTTGGCTTCCAGGTACCTTGAAAATGCCTTTCTCACAGAGCCTAATTCTGTTTTAGCTTCCAGGTACCTTGAAAATGCCTTTCTCACAGAGCCTAATTCTGCTTTGACTTCCAGGTACCTTGAGAATGCCTTTCCAACAGAGCCTAATTCTGCTTTGGCTTCCATTTACCTTGAAAATGCCTTTCTCACAGAGCCTAATTCTGCTTTGGCTTCCAGGTACCTTGAAAATGCCTTTCAAGAAGCGATTTTTTCACTGCCAAGAGATCCATTTTTATAGGACACCTGATTCCCCCTCAGTTTATTTGGTCCCACATGGCTGCTTCAGAATGGAAGACAGTCCACAAAAGGCATTCCTCTAGCTGGAGACATTCAGAAGAATTTTCTCCATGAAGATGCTGCTGAGCACTAAAGAAACGCCAAAGTGGGCAAAAGAACATCACATCGGCCCCGCGTGGCCAGACCCAACAACCGAGACAAGGACTGCACAGAGCTGGGGAAAAGATCATTTCCTGAGCAAAATCCTGTTCCTGTAGTTGAAATGAATGAAACAATTTCAACAGAGCAAAGGCTTTACCTTACCTTCTGCAGCAGTGAAAAGGGACAGGCTCATTGCAACACTTTCTCTGCAGCCACACAAAAGAAAGAAATCCGCATCTGCCGGCTCCTTTCTCTCAGGAAAGACACTTGACCCACAAACCTGCCTGGCTCTTCTACCTCCTCCTTCTACCTCTTCTTCTTCTTTTAATGTGTGTTTGCTGCATGGCTGGCCACATCCACCTTTGTCATGTCTGCAGCAGTGATTTCCTTCCTACTGTGACTGAAGGAATTCTGCGTACACAGCAGCGCGACACAGACTGACAGGAGCATTAGGAAAACGTTCTAGGGGAAGGGGGGGAAAGGAGCTCTGAGGTAGACACATCAAGCAATCATCTTTTTTGGTTTTTGTTCAACAGAATGGGGTGAAATTCACAAACTGCATCCTAGTGAGCAGAAAGACAGACAGACAATGTAAAGGTGCATGAGCATGGATAGTTGGATGGTATAGATTTGAACAAGGACAGCAAAACTGGGTCAAACTCTGCTGAGGCAAACTCTTCTGAATGAGAGCTCTGCCTGAATCAAAGTGACAGGCCTGGTGTGCTAAGGTCAGCACAAGCTCAACTTCCTCACAGAACACAAGGACCATGTCCTCTAACACAGGATCCCAGGATGTTAGGGGTTGGAAGAGACCTCTGGAGATCTTCCGGTCCAACCCCTGCCACAGCAGGACCAAAGAATCCAGCACAGGTCACACAGGAACACATCCAGACAGGGCTGCAAAGGCTCCACAGAAGGAGACTCCACAACCTCTTTGGCAGCCTGTGCCAGGGCTCGGGGGCCTTCACAGGCAAGAAGTTGCTGCTCCTGTTGAGGTGGAACTTGCTGTGCTGCAGTTTATACCTATTGCCCCTTGTCCTGTCACAGGGCACATCTGAGCAGAGTTTGTCCCCTTCCTTCCTGCCCCCCAGCCCTCAGCTCTTGATAGACATTGCTCAGATCCCCTCTCAGCCTTCTCCTCTGCAGACTAAGCAGCCCCAGGGCTCTCAGCCTCTCCTCATCAGGCAGCACTCCAGTCCCTTCAGCATCCTTGTTGCCTTGGACTCAGAGCAGAACACAAGATTTTCACTGTCATTAACTATACTGAATTGGCAACAGTGATAATCTGGGGAAAAGCATCCTAGTATCCCTCTGGGGACACTTTGTTCAAGAAGTTCCTTCCACCCATCCATCAGCACCACTGGGAGTTCCACTTCCAGAGCTGGACACAAAGAAGAAGCATCCATGGCTCAGCACATCATTTTCTGCCCATACTTCCCTCACAATCCTAAACTTCTTGGATTTCTACAGGCCATTTGCCCCCCCCGCCCAAAACGAAGAGTTGGATCCAAAGCACACCATGGCCCAGTCTCTTTTAGACTAACACTAAAGGAAATGATTGGGATGTTTTTAAGAGCTGTGACGTAAGAAACTGCAGCAGTACAGGCTGGGAGGTGATCTGCTGGAGAGCAGCTCTGTGGAGAGGGACCTGGGAGTGCTGGTGCAGAACATCCATGGCACAGCAATGTGCCCTCCTGGCCAAGATGGCCCATGGGATCCTGGGGTGTATTAAGAAGAATGTGTCCAGCAGATCAAGGGAGGCTTTCCTCCTCCTCTACTCTGCCCTGCTGAGACCTCATCTTGAGTACTGCCTTCAGTTTTGGGCTCCCCAGTTTCAGAGGGACAGGGATCTGCTGGAGAGGGTCCAGCGGAGGGCTACGAGGATGATGAGGGGACTGGGGCACTGCCTGATGAGGAGAGGCTGAGGGACTTGGGACTTTTTAGTCCGGAGAAGAGAAGACTGAGAGGGGATTTAATCAATGTTTATGAACACCTGAAGGTTGGGGGGTCAGGAGCAGGGGGGACAGGCTCTGCTCACTTGCTTCCTGTGATAGGACAAGGAGCAATGGGTGTAAATTGCAGCACAGAAGGTTCCACCTCAACACAAGGGGGAACTTCTTTAGTGTAAGGGTCCCAGAGCACTGGAACAGGCTCTCCAGAGAGGTTGTGGAGTCTCCTTCCATGGAGACTTTCAAGGCCTGTCTGGATGTGTTCCTCTGTGACCTGTACTAGATTGTGTGGTCCTGTGGGGGGCTGGACTTGATGATCTCCGTGGGTCCCTTCCCTCTAACATCCTGTGAGCCTGTGACATTGTGTAAACCACCAGAACATCTCCCAGACCCTGACCTTTCCATCCTGGCAACAACTCCTGCTGGGCAGGTAGCTAAGTGCTGCATCAACTCAGTTCTACCTGCAAGGGTGGAGAAGAGGCTGCCCAGTGACTTGCTGAGTCACAGCCCCAGCTGGGGACAGCGCAGGCTGCTGCTTTACCACAGCCTCCAGCGCTATGGTGCTCTGCTACCTTCCCGTGTCGGCACAACCAGCAAAACAGTTTCTGTTTGCCTAGGGGACAGCCTCCAGGCTCCTCCTGGCATTTAATCAACATGAACACTCCATAAAATCAGCAAAGACCTGCACAGAGTTCTGCTGACAGAAGCAGCACACAAAGCTCACCCTCAGCTAAGGCCAACAGAAGAACCTTGATGCTGGTGAAACCAGAAGAACAAGCCCTTAGCTGCGAGGTGAGGAAACCAAGAGCCAAGCAAATGATGTGATTTAAACCACTGGCAAGCCCTGGTAAGCACTCCCACAGCCTTGGCTCATGCCCAGGTAGCTTCCTCTTTAGCTTCAGATTTTTACTCCCCTTCCCTCCGGGTGATGAGTTGAGGAACTTGGTTTAGTTCCTGTGAGCCACAATCAATGGATCCAATTCCTTATACTGGTCACTAACCACACCCAGGGTGCACTCCTGCTTATGCTTTATATTGGTCACTAACCACCTCCAGGAGGTATTTCTGGTTGTGCTTTATACTGGTTACTAATCCCATCCTCTAGGTATTTCTGGTTAGACTTTATCCTGGTCACTAACCACCTCCAGGAGGTATTTCTGGTTGTGCTTTATACTGGTTACTAATCCCATCCTCTAGGTATTTCTGGTTGTACTTTATCCTGGTCACTAACCACATCCAGCAGGCATTTCTGGTTGTACTTTATACTGGTCACTAACCACATCTATTAGGTGTATTTCTGGTTATACTTACTTTATACTGGTCACTAACCACATCCAGTTGGTGTGTTTCTGGTTGTACTTTATACTGGTCCCTAACCACATCCAATAGGGGTATTTCTGGTTGTACTTACTTTATACTGGTCACTAACCACATCCAGTTGGTGTATTTCTGGTTGTACTTTATACTGGTCACTAACCACATCCAATAGGGGTATTTCTGGTTGTACTTACTTTATACTGGTCACTAACCACATCCAGTTGGTGTATTTCTGGTTGTACTTTATACTGGTCACTAACTACACCCAGGAGGCATTTCTGGTTATACTTTATATTGGTCACTAACTACATCCAGTTGGTGTGTTTCTGGTTATACTTACTTTATACTGGTCACTAACCACATCCAGTTGGTGTGTTTCTGGTTGTACTTACTTTATACTGGTCACTAACCACATCCAGTTGGTGTATTTCTGATTATACTTTATACTGGTCACTAACCACATCCAGTTGGTGTATTTCTGATTATACTTTATACTGGTCACTAACTACATCCAGGTGGTGTATTTCTGGTTGTACTTACTTTATACTGGTCACTAACCACATCCAGTTGGTGTGTTTCTGGTTATACTTTATACTGGTCCCTAACCACAGCCAGGAGGCATTTCCAGCACAGTGGACTGGCAAATGTTGTTGTTGACATTTAACTGCATTATCTCAATGACGACTGCAGGATGGAACATGCCTAATTACAGTGTCCTGATAAGTCAAGAGTCAGACCATGTAAGCACATGAAACAGCAACCATCCACTTGCACAGCTAACAGCAGCTCTGTGTTAGAATACCAGCAAAGGTTGCTCAGCAGCTGATGTAAGGAAGTGTTTCCATGCACTTATTGAAACAAAAAAGAAAGAAAACTGCTCAAAGCAAGACCCAAGGATGAAATAAATGGACATATAAAACTGCTACTGACATGGCAGAGTTCAGCTGACAGTCCCTCGAGGATTCTGACCCCAGATCCTTTCCTCTTACCCAGGTGACATGGCTCAGGGTTAGCACACTGCTGTCTGCCTGTACTGGTGGCCTTGGCACAGCAGTGGCCTTCTGTCAAAGCAAGCCCTGCCGCGCATGCTCACCACCGTGCCAACTTCACTGGGCTCCAGCCTTTTGCTTACAGTTAAGCCAGTGCTTAAGTTCTTTGCTGGAGGGGCTCTTAGCAGGGAGGAAATGCAGCAATCATGGGCTGCTGATCTGGAAGGTTAGTTGTGCAGCGTGGAGTGTGAATTGGCTTTGCAAGACTGGAATTTGACTCCTGCAGCCTGCATCCAGCCCCCCAGTACAGGTGGGCACTGCCGCCTGGGCTGCAGGTGACACGACCCAGCTCCTTGCTTTCATGCATTTAAGATTCCAAACCCACAGCTAGTGGCAACAAAAGGAAAGCAATCAAAAGAAAGATGATCCATACTGTATTATAGCAGACACCTTGGCTCATATGGCATACACCAGAGAAAAAGGTGAGCAGCAGCAACTCTGTTTCTTTAGGGTGGATGTACTTAAGGTATGCTGTCAGTTACCTCTGTGCTACCTCATCCATGCATTGCAGCCGGGTGCAGGTGGGGAGTTACTGCCTTATCTTTCCACAGGAAGGTGCAGAAAGTGTCTCCATTTTCTGCTTGCCCCATCCTTTAGAGTGTGCTGCCAGCTGTGCACTGCAATGGCCAGGAGACTCTTACCTTCCTCCAGAGCTCCGGTCTGCTCGGAAGCTGGCGACGGAGGCGGGGAAGGAGGCAGGTTGGCTGACTCTTCAACTGCTAGAAATCAAACAGTGAAATCAGATCCAGCAATTCACTGCAGGGAGACCAGTGCTTGCTAGGAGCTGCAGTCAGGCTGTCGTGCCCGGCTGAGGGGATGGTGGGATGGGGACATGTGCTGAGAGACCCATCCAGCCTCTGTGGATTTTAAACATTACAATACAAGGATTCCACCGGTTTCGTTCTCAGATGGTGTCAGCTCTTGTCAAAAGCCTGGTGGTCGCAGAGTAAAACACAAAACTCAAACAGGAGATGATCTTTTAAATCAGCATTGTCACTCTGAAAGCCTTCAGGCACCCAAGGCAACCACAGTAAAGCGTCTGAGCAGGAGAGACTTACAGCTTCACACTGACTAGCAGGAACTGCCACCTGGTCTCTTCCATTTACCTTCAGTACACCAACAGAAGATACTCTCTGCTTTTTTTTCCCCTTTCTTCTACTGGGTTCAAGGTTAGACACAAACCCCAGGTGAATGCTGCTTGTCTGCATATAAAGGACACCAACACGGGGAACCTGCGTCTGCCGGGACATGAGTGCTTGAGCTGCGCGAAGCGCACTGAACTCTCAGCCACACTCAGGCCAGGTTTTAGCCAGGCTTCCTCCTGACCACTTTCTGTGCCAGTTTCAAAGCCTCAGCAGAACGTGCCAGGCCTCTCCTTGATTCCAGTATGCTCTGGAAGAGACATTTCTGTGACATATCCTTTAGATGTGCTGCCCAGGGACAGAGTTTTTATACCTTGCCCGTGATGCCGAAGCAATTCTATCCACACTTACTGAAAAGTCCCTAAGCCAAACAGCTGCTAACTGTAGGCAAACTTCTCACAGTGTTCTTTCAAGGGTCTTATCTAACCAGATGGAACTGCACATCAGTTTGGCCTCAGCCAGGCCCCAGTGAAGCCATCTGTGCTTCCCCAGGAAGGGTTCTGCAGAACAGGGATCTTGCACGTAAAAGTGCGTCTCCGCAAAGAAGGGAATTACCAAGCAACAAATCTCCCTGCTGCAGTTCAAAATGAGTTCAGTGAAGCAAAAGACCTTGGGAACAGACTTCCCAACAAGTATTCTGAATTGCTCATTAGCTTTAATTCGTTCCCAAGCAGGGGCCAGCCACTGTACCAAACAAAGCAGAGTGCCCGTGGGCAAAATGCCACAGAAGGCATTAATGTGATTTGATCACACCGTGCATGCCCTCAGAGGAACGTCCTAGAGCAGGCCTGCAAGATTTGCCCTACCTCTGCCCTTTGGTGTGGATGTCTTGAGCTGCTGTGGAACCTTTCTGGTGGGAGGAAGCACTGTAGGTAGCAATGGGTGATACTCTTTGTATGTATACACACACCTGCTTGTACTGCAGAGAGACAAAGGAGACGGCAGGAGGGTGGCAGCAGAGCATGGACCAGTGGCACTTACACCATTCCCAGTCTGCACCACTGGCATTTGCTTCTCTGCCTCGTAGCTGCCTTTCCCACAGCCCTCCCTTACCCTTCTCCCACCCTCAGCTGGTGTGCCCCACTTGCTCTGTGCCTTATGCTGAGGTGATGCCCTTCTGTCTTTTTGAGTAGCTACCCCCCCAGCCAGCCTGCTGGTTTTGATCTGCATCTCCTCTCATCTCCACTTCTACTGTCATTCATCTTCCCCTCTCACGCTGTACAGAGCTGAACTCAAAGGGACTCCAGGAAGTGCTGCTGGGTCCCATTCAAGGTGACCACAAAACCACTGCCACCACATGCAGAGTCAGAAACCAGGTGGAGACCTGCTGCTAGAGCAAGGAGTGAAGGAGGCAGTGAGGATGTGGCCATTTCCGCGTGGTTCCAGCACTTACCCAGTGGTACCGCAGCTTACCCAGGACCACAGCTGGAAGTGGGTTTTGTGACACAGATACAGAAAACATTTGCAGACAGGAGGATACTTGGAGCATCACTTCATTTTACCTAAAGGGAGTGGTGCAGGCTGCTCTTTGTGCTGGACTTCTTTTTCCTGTTCTCCTTTCAAGACTGCTACAGCTTCGGCTGTTACTACTTGTACTATCCTCGCAGACACTTCTTCTGTGGCAGCAGCAAGGTCAGGAAACACAAAGAAAAGCATCCTGATGAGACTTATGCTTTAGAATCATATAAATTAGCTTAAACAATAAAAACACCCAGTCACAGAATGGTTTAGGTTGGAAGAGACCTCAAGCATCAGCCAGTTCCAACCCCCTGCCATAGGGACAGCTCCCACTAGAACAGGTCGCCCAAGGCTTCATCCATCCTGGCCCTGAACACCTCCAGGGAGAGAGTATTGCAAAGTTACCTTCAAGGAGACTTTACACCTTCCAGAGCCTTCCAGATCCAATGTTAGTTTACAATGTTCTTGCCTTCCAGACTCAAATCCAACTTGAAACAGCCCATTATCCCTCCAGCCCATTATCCCTCCAGCCCATTATCCCTCCAGACCATTATCCCTCCAGTCCATTATCCCTCCAGCACTGGTAGCAAGGGAGCCCCAGCACTCCATACCCACTCAGGGGTGCAGTGACATCTCATCAGGCATGGAGGTAAAAGCCCTAAGGGCAGTTCAAACACCTTTGATCTAACAAATCAAGGTTAAGGATTGGTCCAGCAGAGCCACCTACAAAACAGCCCAGTGGAAATGGAGTTTGTTTTCTTATCTGTGTGTTACCATGCTCTCTCTTGCTCCTTGAACACCTTGCTCCCTCTCACAGCCAGGCTCTGTGGAAATAAACCCTGTTGACTCTCCAGCTCTTTGAGTGCTACCTGAGGGTTGTTTCAAACACAAGGCACCAGAATCCAGCATGGAGCTGAGCCCTAGGGAAGGCAAGAAGCTGCAGAGCTGTGGAGCCACCAGCTGCAGAGCTGGGGGCATGCCTCGAACCACAGCACAAATTCTGGTGCTGATCCACACAGGCATGGAGCCAGAGGTTTCTAATGGCAGCAAGCAATGCCCCCTGCTCCTGCCAGGAGACATTCACACAGGCCCCATTAACCACCATCCCCAGGGCAGCAATAAAAGCTCTCTGCTCACCCATTACTGTGTCCTTCAGGCAAGGACCAGCTGGGAAGGGGAAGTGTATTTAAATCAATGCCCTACATGTAACTTCACAGCCACTGCTCTGCCCAGGGACACTGCAATGATGATTGCTCCTCGCAGTCATGATCCCTACAGAATTCCACTGTACTTTTCATGTAAGGTTATTCCTCTTCCCTTCTCCCTTAGGAAAGTGGGCTCTTCTCTCCCCAGAACCACAGATGTGAGTGACTTGACTTTCACAGTCGTGTTTGTCTGAAAACCAAGCCCTGTGCCAGCCTCTCTCTTGCACAAACAAGGTCAGGACACATTGAAAGCCCACCCACTGCCAAAGAACACTGATAATTGCTGGGCCATAGATCATACCATTCACTTCTCTCCTGACCCATCATCAGGAAGGCACTGACTGCAATCACAGAGTCATAGAATGGGCTGGGCTGGAAGGCACCACAGAAGCTCAGCCAGTCCTGACTGCCACCACCGCTTGGTGTGGAGGATGCCTGACCCCTCTACCAACATTTCCACCAATCTAATAATCACAACAGTGCTGACAGTAGTGACATCCTCCAGTCTGGATGGTCAGCTCAGAGGAACAAAGCAAGTCTTCCCAGGAAGGCTGTTAGGAGCAGCGACTTTGGAAGCTCATTTTCAGACGAAAATTTAAAGGCCAGGATCCATTTAACTTTTCAGCTCTAGAATATTCCCTTCCAGAATCTGGAGGGGGCTACAAGAAAGCTGCTGAGGGACTTTTTAGGGTGTTGGGTAGGGGTGGGGATCCAAGCTAGAGGAGGGAAGACTGAGATTGGATGTTAGGAAGAAGTTCTTCCCCGTGAGGGTGGTGAGACACTGGCACAGGCTGCCCAGGGAGGTGGTGGAAGCCTCATCCTTGGCAGTTTTTAAGGCCAGGCTGGATGTGGCTGTGGGCAACCTGATCTGGTGTGAAGTGTCCCTGCCCATGGCAGGGTGTTGGAACTGGATGATCCCTCTGGTCCCTGCCAACTCTGACAACTCTGTGATTCTGTGAATATGCAAATGCAGGATGGATTTAGGATCCTGGAGCATTCCCAGAGGAAACCCACTCGGTCACCTGCCCTCTACCAGCTGAACTACTGCAAGCCCCACCCCAGCAAGGTAAGCCAAAATCCCTCTTAAAGAGTCTCCTTTAGTTACAGAATTTACACTTGGTCACATCCAGCCTGGTTCTGAGCTCTCAAAGACTGGAAGATGGCTCCTACTCTCTCAGCTCCCTTCCTGACCTTATTTGCTTGGAACAAAGATTGTGTTCAACAGGAGATATGGCAGGGGTGGTGTGGGGGAAGGTCCAAATTATACCTAAAATACATATCCAAGACAGGTTTTATGCTGTTTGAGCTACACTTCTAGCTCAAATGTAAAAAACAATTCAGAACAGAGAAACTGAGAAGTGAAAGCTCTGAGTGGAGAGGTGAACATTGTAGGGACAGGCCACAGAATGCCAACAATGGACAAGTTAATGTAGTTTCATTGGAGCACCAAGAGCTTTATGTCTGCAAGCACAGCTTGGACCTTCCCCTTGCTGCTTCTGCTGTGCCTGCTGATATCTTCCCCTGCAGCTGCGTTGTCTGCTGTTGCTTCTGCTGCTTTGCCGCCGCTTGAGCCCTTCCCCATCTTCCTTCATGTTGTTCTACTGCTGCAGTAGTTTATGCTGCTTATACTCTTATATTTACTTTAAANCCTTCTTCTGTCCCTGACTGCCTGGCAGCAGAGCCCAACCCCACCTGGCTACAGCCTCCCTGCAGGGAGCTGCAGACAGCAATGAGCTCTGCCCTGAGCCTCCTCTTCTGCAGGCTGCACACCCCCAGCTCCCTCAGCCTCTCCTCACAGGGCTGTGCTCCAGGCCCCTCCCCAGCCTTGCTGCCCTTCTCTCCACACCTTCCAGCACCTCAACATCTCTCTGCAATTCAGGAGCCCAGAACTGGACACAGCACTCAAGCTGTGGCCTGAGCAGTGCTGAGCACAGGGGCACAAGAACCTCCCTTGTCCTGCTGCCCACACTGCTCCTGAGCCAGCCCAGGATGCCACTGTCTGTCTTGGCCACCTGGGCACTGCTGCCTCAGCTTCAGCCTACTAATCAGGAAAGCCTCACTTCTAAACACCCTTTTGATGGATATTTTGGGTGACAGAGGAGGCAGAGGCAGCTCACCAGAAGAGCAGTGCTTTTGCTGTACATGACTGCTGCAAAAGGACAGACACTCTTGCACTAATGGACACTAAAAATAGCATATCCAATGGGTAAGTCAAATCCTCACAGGGCAGCTATTGAGACCTCAGAGTTTCCTTATGGTTCAGTTAAAGTTCAAGGAAGCCTAATGACAAAGAACACACAAAAAGAAGAAGAGTCAGCCTGGATGCACAGCAAAGTCTTCACAGCCTGAAAGTTCCACCCTCATTAGAGGGAGTTTTGCTTGTAGAGATTTATTTAAGCAGGTAAACACCCTCTGTGTCCACTCTGTGCTACAAAAGGTGGCTCTAATGAACTGCAAACAACACCAAATATGTGTTTCCTCTGGGCAGCAAGGCCCTTGGCTTCACAGAAGACCCCAGCACAAGGCAGAGCAGCAGCACAACTCCCTGTGCCGTTTGCTGCCCTGCTGGTGCCCAGGTGCCAGCGGATTCCAGCGATTGTGGCACCCACAAGTACATGTGGTCCTCAAAAGTGATGCCCATAACGGGGAGGAGACATTAGGAAAGGCTCTTGGGAAGAGCCTCCCAAGTCCCCTCCCTGCCAATGAGCAGAGAGCTGACACAGGGGGACAGCCATCCTGCTGCTCCCCCAAGCATTGCCACTTTGGATTGAGCCCCAGGAGGTCTGCCAGGTCACATCTGCCCAGCTGCTACTAAGGCCACAGCTGCTCTCTCTGGCAGGAGCAGAGGCCTCTGTCCTGCTGTGAAGGCAGGCACTTGATTTGGGCACCATGATGACTTAAACCAGGGTTACACCTCAAGGCAGAAAGTGTTGTCTGCCCCTGGTATTGGGTTTCTACGAACCCCAGCCCCCAAGCACCAATTCAGGACATAAAATCATAGAATGATTTAAGGTGGAAGGGACCTCGAAGCTCATCCTGTTCCAACCCCCTGCCATAGGCAGGGACACCTCCCATTGTCCCTCAAGGAGTCATCCAATCTGGCCTTGAACACCTCCAGGGAGGTTGTGGAGCACAGAAGCACAGAATGTGATCAGAGATCAGAGATCACATTCTGTGCTTCTGTGCTCCACAACCTCCCTGGGCAACCTGTGCCAGTGTCTCACCACCCTCACTGCAAACAACTTCTTCCTAACATCCACTTTCAGTCTCCCCTCTGCCGCTTCAAACCCATTTCTCCTCCTACTGTCATTACCAGACCTTGTCAATAGTCCCTCCCCAGCCCTCCTGCAGCCCCCTTCAGATCCTGGAAGGCCACTCCAAGATCTCCTCCAAGCCTTCTCTTCTCCAGCCTGCAGAGCCCCAACTCTCTCAGCCTGTCCTCAGAGCAGAGCTGCTGCAGCCCTTTCAGCATCTTGGTGGCCTCCCCTGGGCTGGCTCCAACACTTCCATGTCCTACTTGTGCTAGAGGCTCTAGAACTGCAGCCAGGACTCCAAGTGGAATCTCCCTGCCCCACAGATACTCAGAGACACAAAACCTGTTGGAGCAGCAGGATGCACAGGCAACGCTGAACCCGTTTGTGATGGTACAGAGGGCTGCAGCCTTCGCCCTTTGCCCAGTCTGAAGGGCCAGTGCCTCAAAAACCAGCAGCCCCTCTCATAACCACGGGCAAGGGCACAGCAGCTGCACCATCCCCACCCCAGCTTGCTTTGGCACTGATGCTTAACCTGCAGTATGTGTCATTCAGACACCTGAGAGAGCCCCCCTTTACTGACAGACTCGACCAGGGGCTGTTAAGGCAGGGTCACTTGCCAGACATGGCCACAGCAGAGCCACGGAGCAGGTCCCAGGCCCTGCAGACAGCCAAGAGTCTGTGTCAGAGTTCTCTCAGTTCTTACTGATGCTGCTGCAGTTGTCAGTGGACTGCAGATGTCTCCACTGCACCTGAATCCATTACCTGCAGCGCTTTGCATTTCCCAGGCAGCCTTTCCAGTCCATTAAGCACTTCACCAGACAGGTTTAGCAGCCCCAGGGACAGAGCTATGGAGGGTGGCAAGAGTATTTAAACCACAACATGTGTCTGAGCTTTTACCGACCGTTCCCAGGAAGCTGCCAGAAAACAACTGGCAACTACAAAGGCAAGAGCACCAAGGAGGTCTGTGACACAGCCCCGCAGCCACGGCTACTGTCTGCTCCCTTTGTGCTCTCTTTAATGGCTTTCCTTCAGCCCCAGGCACTGTTTCTCTTCCTAACCTACCACAGCCTCAGGCTGAGTTGGCCAGGAGCACATTTCCTAGGCTCAGACATTTGCCCTCCTCCAGCAGTACCTTTCACCTCCTCTCCCTTCCCACCTCACTGATGCTGCATTATCTGGAGGATTGCTTTTGCCAGCAAGAGCAGAGCTCAGGGCCTTGCAGCTCAGTGCCCAGGCTGGTAGGAGAACTGGAGCAAGCACAACTGGCCCCAGGGAATGGCCAGCTCCTCACCTCCCCTGGCCATCTCAGGCTACAGTCCCCGCAGTCAGAGCAGACATTGCCTCCCCAGCTCTTCCTCTGCATCCCTGCTTGTAGTCAGCTGTGTTTCATCACTGCCACTCAGCCACCTCACTTAACCCAACTGCCTGTGCTTTACTGCCACCTGAGCACCCACGGCACAGGGACAGCTCCTCCTAATAACAATCACAGACTCAGTCAGGGTTGGGAGGGACCACAAGGATCAGCCAGCTCCAACCCCCCTGCCATGCCCAGGGACACCCTACCCTAGAGCAGGCTGCACACAGCCTCAGCCAGCCTGGCCTGAAACACCTCCAGCCATGGGGCCTCAACCACCTCCCTGGGCAACCCATTCCAGCCTCTCACCACTCTCATGCTCAGCAACTTCCTCCTCACCTCCAGCCTCACTCTCTCCACCTCCAGCTTTGCTCCATTCCCCCCACTCCTGGCACTCCCTGACAGCCTCAAAAGTCCCTCCCCAGCTTTTTTGTAGCCCCCTTCAGATCCTGGAAGGCCACAAGAAGGTAACCTGGGAGCCTCCTCTGCTCCAGCCTGCACAGCCCCAACTCTTTCAGTCTGTGCTCACAGCAGAGCTGCTGCAGCCCTCTGAGCATCCTCCTGGCCCTGCTCTGGACACACTTCAGCATCTCCACAGCCCTCTTGTCCCAGGGGCTCCAGAACTGGATGCAGTACTCCAGGTGGGGTCTCAGCAGAGCAGAGCAGAGGGGGAGAATCACCTCCCTGGCCCTGCTGGCCACACTTCTGCTGCTGCAGCCCAGGCTCTGCTTGGCTTTCTGGGCTGCAAGTGCACACTGCTGGCTCCTGTTGAGCTTCTCCTCCAGCAGCACCCCCAAGTCCCTCTCCTCAGGGCTGCTCTCCAGCCACTCACTGCCCAGCCTGGATTAGTGCTTGGCATTGCCCAGACCCAGCTGCAGGACCTTGCCCTTGGTCTTGTTGAACCTCCTGAGCTTGGCTTGTGCCCTCCTCTGCAGCCTGCCCAGGTCCCTCTGGATGGATCCCTGCCCTCCAGCCTGGCTGCTGCACCACACAGCTTGGTGTGGGCAACAAACTTGCTGAGGCTGCACTCAGTGCCTCTGTCCATGGCACCCACAGAGATGTTGAACAAGACTGGTCCCAGGACTGATCCCTGAGGGACTCCACTTGTCACTGGCCTCCACTTGGCCATGGATCCATGGACAGCCACTCTTTGGGTGCTGCCATCAAGCCAGTTCTTTATCCATCCAGTGGTCCACCCCTCACACCCATGTGTTACCAGGCTGGAGACCAGGATGTGGTGTGGGACAGTGCCAGGGAGACTTGCTCAGGTCCAGGTCAATGACATCAACAAGAAAAACCCTTTCACATCCCCTCAATTCCACCAGGACACTCCCCAGGCCCTACTCCTTTCTAGCAACAGCCCTGTCTGACGCCGCTATGGTGGCAGCAGGTCTGGAGTTTGCTGATGCCACCTGGGCTCTGTAAATCAGCACTTGAGGCACAAACCAAGTTCAAGGTGCTGGAACTGCAGGGCACAACAAATGCTCCAGGAGAAAAGCGACGGGGAGGGAGGGCAGGAAGGAGGGACTGAAAATCACGTCAAAGCTCGATGTGTGCTCACAATGCCACCTCTCAGCCACCTACCGAGAAAACTAGCAGTGGGCTGGGTCAAAGCAAAGGGTAATTAACACCCCTGGAGCACCGGGGCTAAAAACAGGGATAAAGGAAGGCGCAAAGGGACGGAAAGAACAAAGAAACACGGTTCTTTAGTTTTGCTGCATTTTAAGGAAGGAACACCGGCAGAGCCCAGCCAAAGGCTTAGCGATATGTGTGCTTACCCACTCGGGAAAACAAAGCAATTTCAGTCAGAATGTGCCTGTCAAAATCCCCAGCAGGGCGCGGAGCGGTTTCCAAGGTAACCAGAGCTAATTGTTGGCACGGCGGAATCCAGTCGGCAACAAAAACCACAGAGCAACCTGCACGGCAGAACACCCCCAGCACATTCCTGCCCAAAGGGAAGGCACCAAGCGACTGTTTGCTGCCTCTGACAGTCGGAAAAGCAAACAGGCCCTATGGATTGTTCGCCCCCCGGGCACTGCAATCGCGAGTGCAGCAGGACAACAAACCAAACAGCTCTTCGATTTGTTCAGAGGCATTAGCCAGGCCCCTAAGGACAGGTCCCCAGTTCATGCTCAGCTCTACTGGTTGCTGGGGGTGGGCAAGGCTGCTGAAAGGCTGTGGGGATGGGACCTGGGCTTTGCCCGCTAAAGGTTCCGATGCAGGCACCAAAGATGTGTCCCGAGCTGAGAAGGTGACAACTCGGAGCAGTGCTGTGCTAGTTTGAGCCTACCTAGAATGTTTTGGTGAGAGGGACTAGATCATAGGCTGTGAAATGAAAACAAGGGTGATGTCTGCTTCCCTCATGGTCTTGCTGAGATGTATTAGAATAAAAAGCAAAACACAGATAAAGTCACTTCACTTGGCACTTGGCTCTGGGCTTTGCTCTCAGCTCTTTGCCTGATGGGGAGCTGGGGCTGCTGGCTGAACTCCATCTTGCTTTCTACCCTCACCCTCCATTTGCTTTGGCTGATTCACCTTTGCTTCTTAATCCCCCTGGCCAAACCTCCATTCTTCCTTGGGACTGGGGTAATGTTGAGAGGGGTAGGGGGAAGGTGAGGGGTGGTTGAGAGCCCCTCCTGGGGACTCAGGTTTCTGGGAAGGGAGTTGTGGTTCTGTATTACCTTTTACCTTGTCTATTTCTGTCTATACCTGGAGTACTGTGTGCAGTTCTGGAGCCCCCAGCACAAGAAGGACATGGAACTGCTGGAGCCAGTCCAGAGGAGAGCCACGAAGATGCTCAGAGGGCTGCAGCAGCTCTGCTATGAGGACAGGCTGAGAGAGTTGGGGCTCTGCAGCCTGGAGAAGAGAAGGCTTCCAGGAGACCTTAGAGTGGCTTTGCAGTATCTGAAGGGAGCCTACAGGAAGGCTGGGGAGGGACTATTGACAAGGTCTGGTAATGTCAGGACGAGGGGGAATGGGTTTAAGCTGGCAGAGGGGAGATTTAGACTGGATGTTAGGAGGAAGTTCTTTACAGTGAGGGTGGTGAGACACTGGCACAGGTTGCCCAGGGAGGTTGTGGATGCTTCCTCCCTGGAGGTGTTTAAGGCCAGGCTGGATGAGGCCTTGAGCAACCTGCTCTAGTGGGAGGTGTCCCTGCCTATGGCAGGGGGTTGGAGCTGGATGATCCTCGAGGTCCCTTCCAACCTAAACCATTCTATGATTCTATGATATACTGTAACTATCTGCTTGTACATTGTGCCAGCTGTAAATATAACCTTCATTCATATTCCCAGAGCTGGCTGAGTCTAGTCTGGGTGATTTCTAAAGTGGGGGGGGGGGGGCAGGGGACACCCAAACCACCACAGGTGCCTTTTGCGCTCGGGTTAAGAGGGAACCGCAGAGCAGCAAGCGGCAGTACGAGTTACGTAAAGCTCGGGCAATGCCAGCGGATTAGTGCTCAGCTGAAGGAAAAAGCAGCAACAGAACTCAAATATTTGCCTCCCGACGGCTTCTGTGAGCGTCAATATTTCCTGGAAGTAGGTCCTTGATCTGGCAATACCAACAGTAATTGGCAGGAGGTATGAAGCTGAATGGGAACGTCAGCTTTGGAAGGAGAGGAAACCACAACAGAACTGACAAGCAGCATTTCCCTAATAACCTCCTTGCCTTGCAGCTAGTGGAGCATCAATGAGGGTAGTGACAGATTAATCTAATCAGCAGGACTGGGCAGATAGCCAACTGATCAGGTTGGGAAAGGGCTGGTTTTCAGGAAGGAAAGAGCTCTGATTGTTCAGTGCGCTGAGCCCCAAAGGTCTGAGGGCTCAGAGTGCCTCCAGGGAACGCTGCCGCACAGTGCCTCTGTGGGGAGAATGCAGCACGGAGGAGCTACAGCAGCTCACAGCCAGCAGCTTACACCTGTTTTCTGGTTCTTCAGGTACTCAGCAGCTCCTTCTACCTCCTCCTTAAGCTCTAGATGGTAAATTTGAATTGTCATTATCTAGCCCCTTGGAATCACAGAATCAAGCAGGTTGGAAGAGAGCTCCAAGCTCAGCCAGCACAACCTAGCACCCAGCCCTGCCCAACCAACCAGACCATGGCACTAAGTGACCCAGCCAGGCTTGGCTTCAACACCTCCAGGCACAGCCACTCCACCACCTCCCTGGGCAGCCCATTCCAGTGCTAATCACTCTCTCTGACAACAACTTCCTCATCACATCCAGCCTAGACCTGCCCTGGCACAGCTTCAGACTCTGTCCTCTTCTTCTGTTGCTGGGTGCCTGGAGACAGAGCCCAACCCCACCTGGCTACAGCCTCCCTTCAGGGAGCTGCAGACAGCAATGAGCTCTGCCCTGAGCCTCCTCTTCTGCAGGCTGCACACCCCCAGCTCCCTCAGCCTCTCCTCACAGGGCTGTGCTCCAGGCCCCTCCACAGCCTTGCTGCCCTTCTCTCCACACCTTCCAGCACCTCAACATCTCTCTGCAATTCAGGAGCCCACAGCTGGACACAGCACTCAAGCTGTGGCCTGAGCAGTGCTGAGCACAGGGGCACAAGAACCTCCCTTGTCCTGCTGCCCACACTGCTCCTGAGCCAGCCCAGGATGCCATTGGCTCTGCTGCCCACCTGGGCACTCTGCTGCCTTATCTTCAGCAACTCTTTACCAGCACCCCCAGGTCCCTTTCTTCCTGGCTTCTCTCAGCCACTCTGTCCCCAGCCTGTAGTGCTGCTTGGGGACACATCTTAACACATCTGCTTTATAATTCCTCAAAAGCCATGTCTTGGCTGCTGCTGAGCTGGGTCAGGCTGGACATGCTCTGGCAGAGATGAACAAGAGCACAGAGAGTGGCTTTGTCCATGCAGCCATGGCTGCTCCACAGCATTTCGGGAAGCAGCAGCCCAAGACTCAAGCTGAATTATTTTCACACCTTCTGCAAGTTCTTCAGGTCTGCTGCCCCAGTTGAATCTTCCTGCTCTGGACTGATAGTCCAAATCTCCAAGACAAAATCCAAAGCAGCTCATGCCAGGAGCCACGAGTGATTCAGCAAGCTGCAGTGAGCCCCTCCTCTGGCTCCCCAGCACCCCAGTGCATGGTCATTAGGTAGAGGCTTCTGCCACACTGTCTAGCAGCCATAAAACAAACCACTAAGGGATCAGTCCTGGCACCACCCTCTCCCTTGAAATATGAAAGCCTGTTAAAAAGGAGTCATACAAATGTCAGTGCAATGAGGCAGTGCTTTTAAAGCCAGCCCTCATTACTGCAAATACTTGCTCCCTCTGCATCCCTTGAGTCACATCTTCTGGAGCCTACTGCCTGGAACAAAATATTTACTACTTGTCAGTAAATCTGCAGCCAAGTCAGAGGTGGGGAAAGCTAATGGGGCCTGCTTTGTCTGATGCATCTGCAACAATTAACAGCCAGCAGGCAACAGCCAAACAGGCAGCACCAGAGCCTCTGCCGCGGCAAGGCAGTGAGGTTCTGCTGCCCTTCTCAGGACTTGGTACCAGCTGAAAAGCATCACTCACGTATACAAAGCACCTCTATTGAGCTTTCCTTGCAACATGGAACCCCACAGCACTCCTGCAAAAGAAACCAGTTTGGCTTCAAAACAAAGGACCAGATATTGGATTCTGTGAGTGTGAGCAAATACAGAGGGCAGGTAACTCGCTCGCAGATCAGGGCTTGTTTCACACCTAAGCTAAGGTTTTAAATGAACGGACCCCTAAGAACGGCCCCTAGAAGTCAGTGAACCTTCAACCACCTACAGCAGGAGGTGACATCAGGATCCCAGCATGTTAGAGGTTGGAAGGGACCTCTGGAGATCTTCCAGTCCAACCCCCCTGCCACAGTAGGAGCAGAGAATCCAGCACAGGTCACACAGGAACACATCCAGACAGGGCTGGAAAGGCTCCAGAGAAGGAGACTCCACAACCTCTCTGGGCAGCCTGTGCCAGGGCTCTGGGACCCTCACAGGCAAGAAGTTGTTGCCTCTGTTGAGGTGGAACTTGCTGTGCTGCAGTTTATACCTACTGTCCCTTGCCCTGTCACTGTGGCTCTATAGGTTTTCCCACCGCCCTCTCTGGCTATGTTTTGCACCACACATAAGCCCCAGAGCAGCTTTTCCTTTTCCCTTCCATGGAGGCCATGCCTCGGTGAGGACAGCTGAGTGAGGGCCTCGCTGCAAAGCACTTCCAGTCTCTCTCCCCACCTGTCCTGTCTGCCTTAACCTTGAGAGCCAGAGGAAAAGGCAGAAGAGCAAAGCCCTCCTGTCCTTTGTCAGAGCCTGGCTGTGGCTCAGAGCCCTCACGGAGAGGCTGTGTGCTCCTGAATGCTAACTAAGCTCCCAGGCTACAGACTTGCTCTCTGTGGAGCCTAAAAAGAGCTCTCCCTTCTCGCAGGGATGTGTTGGCATGGCAACGTGGAAAGGCTCCTGCAGGAGCAGCAGAGCCGTCTGTGACTGCCGTTCCTGGTCGGCAGCTGATGTGATCTAGCACCTCTGCACCACAGCTTCACCCTGAGCCCAGCCCTGGGCAGGGCCGAGAGGATCTGCCTCCATCAGACGTGCCTGGGGACGGCCAGTGGGCAGCTGTGCCTAGTGCTGGGCTAACCTGTGCCTGGAAAGCACAGCAAGACACACAGCAGCAGTAACGGCAAAAAGGGAGCGAGGGATCTGGGACGTGTGGGGCTGACCACAGCTCCAGGCTCTTCTGCTCCAGGCCTGTGAGACCCTGGGAGCTGATAACTCCCTGTGCGTGGGGTGAGAGGCCAGGCAGTGCCCACCCCCGTGTCCCAGGCTGTCACCCAAGAACCTGCTGCTTCCCTTCCAAGGTGACTTTGGAGAAGAAGTTGCTATTGCAGCTCTGCTTGAAACAATACCAGCTGTGTGTCTGCAAAACAAGGCTCTGTTGTTTGGCAATAGTCCTGCCCTTCTCAACACTGGAATGGAAAACTGTACACTGGCACAGTCCCCAGCAGGACCACCTTCCAGCTGCAGAGACCACTGCATGTCCTTCATTCTGCCATCCTGTGATGTGGCAGGGAAGAGCCACTGAAGCACTCCAGCTTCACCACTCTGCAAGGGGCAGAGAGCTGAGCTAAGCCCCAAGTGCAGGAGCCCACAGAGAAGCAGCACACCCTGCTGCATAGAGCCATGCCACCTGGCCAGGGCTCTGCCACGGCCCTCCTGGGTGCCCAGGGGTAGCTCTTCACACTCCCCTGTCTCTTCTCCCGACTGTTACAAGCCTTGGCTATGTAATTCATCAGTGCACATCTCCTGCCATACACTGCAAAGGACTCCAGCACAAAGGACTGAGATTCAGAGTGCAGCCTCAGGACACAGCCGCCCCCAAGACCCCTGGTGAACACCAGTGCTGGAGGGTGAGAGCTGCCCCATGGGAACAGCAAAGTCTGCATTTACAGCCAGCCCAACAGGGGTGGTGGGAAGGCAGGACAGAGCTGAACAGACAAAGGGCAAATTGTGTCCACAAAAGGAGACAGAAGCAAAGCAAGGGACTGCCAGGAGGGGCTCTGTATTGGGTGGGACATTCATCCCTCCCCAGCAGCAGCAGACCCCAAGAATGGCTGTGGATGCTTGCAAAAGGCAAATTTGATAAGCAGTGTTTGTGGCTCACAGCCTGAGCAACTGGCATGGTTGGAACATGTTATGAGAGATATTTCCTCCATATCCTGCTCTCAGAGACTGTCTCCAGTTAGACTTCCCTGGGAGCACTGATGGCACCAAGCAAGCGCCGTTGCCAGGCCAACACACTCACTGGCGTTCTGCTCTTCCTCCCTGAGGAAGCACAGCTGCTGATCACAGCATCCCAGGATGTCAGGGGTTGGAAGGGACCTCTGGAGATCTTCAGGTCCAACTCTCCTGCCACAGCAGGAACAGAGAATCCAGCACAGATCGCACAGAAACACATCCAGACAGGGCTGGAAAGGCTCCAGAGAAGGAGACTCCACAACCTATCTGGGCAGCCTGTGCCAGGGCTCTGGGACCCTCACAGTCAAAGAGTTCTTCCTCATTTTGAGGTGGAATTTGCTGTGCTGCAGTTTGCATCCCTTGCCCCTTGTCCTTGCACTCCCCCCTGGCAACATTGACACCATCACAAGAAACCAGCAAAGTCAATCAAAACACCAACAGGGAGCCCAAAGAAAAGGCCTGGTTGGTGCCTCCCTTCTCTTGGCCACACTCACCACTGCCATGGCACAGTCCAATGGTGTTCCTGCAGCTGGTCTGAGAGACCAGGAGAAGAGCCCCTGAAGCAGCCACTGGCATTTTCAAAGCAGCTTTAGGGATAAAGGAGGCTGAGGGCTGAGCTTCCCAAGCCTGTGACTCCTAGCGTGGCAGCCAATGGCACCCACACACAGCTCCCCTCACTCCATTTCAGGCTGCAATTCTTTCATGCTTACAGTGCTCAAAACTCTGCCAGACACCACCCCCAGCCCCTATCAAGAAATTTTGATCACTGCCTGATTTCTGAGGTCCTGAGAGGGAGCAGGAGGGCAGAGGCAGCCCTTCAGAGGGGTTATGGTTGGACAAAGTGGGATGTCTTACTGGGTTTAGTGACCAACAGTGCCAGCCACAGAAAATCCTGCAGAGGCTGCTCTCTACAGCACTTACTGAATAGATAGAGGCAGAGAGAAGATGTAGGAGATAGGAGATATGTGGGAAAAGGTGGAATTTCTGTGGCTTCACTCCCAGTCCTCTGCAGAAGAACAGCAAGTTTGAGAGAACAGCAAAAACCCCAATTGTACAAGTGCCCCAGAGGGGCTCTGCTGCCTCTGGCTGTGCTGAGCCACGGAACATGAGCAGCTCTGAAATGTTCTGATTGTGCCTCCCAGATGTAAAGGATTAACCCTCCTGGGGGGGTGGTCTTGAACCTGGCCCCAGGTCCTCCTGACTCCTCCCCGGGGGTGCGTCTGAACCTGGCCCCAGGTGTAGTGCTCAGCCCACTCCCTGGCTAGCCCCCTAGAAAAACAGAGGGACTTTCTGTTTCCTCCCTCTCTTGCCCTGCCTGCCCAGTATGTATCATAGAATCACAGAATCAGGCAGGCTGGAAGAGAGCTCCAAGCTCATCCAGCCCAGCCTAGCACCCAGCCCTGCCCAACCAACCAGACCATGGCACTAAGTGCCCCAGCCAGGCTTGGCTTCAACACCTCCAGGCACGGCCACTCCACCACCTCCCTGGGCAGCCCATTCCAATGCCAATCACTCTCTGACAACAACTTCCTCATCACATCCACCCTAGACCTCCCCTGGCACAGCTTCAGACTCTGTCCCCTACTTCTGTTGCTGGTTGCCCAAACCCCAGCTGGCTACAGCCTCCCTGCAGGGAGCTGCAGACAGCAATGAGCTCTGCCCTGAGCCTCCTCTGCTGCAGGCTGCACACCCCCAGCTCCCTCAGCCTCTCCTCACAGGGCTGTGCTCCAGGCCCCTCCCCAGCCTTGCTGCCCTTCTCTCCACACCTTCCAGCACCTCAACATCTCTCTGCAATTCAGGAGCCCAGAACTGGACACAGCACTCAAGCTGTGGCCTGAGCAGTGCTGAGCACAGGGGCAGAAGAACCTCCCTTGTCCTGCTGCCCACACTGCTCCTCAGCCAGCCCAGGATGCCATTGGCTCTGCTGCCCACCTGGGCACTGCTGCCTCCTCTTCAGCTCCTCTCTCCCAGCACCCCCAGCTCCCTCTCTGCCTGGCTGCTCTCAGACACTCTGGCCCCAGCCTGTAGCACAGCCTGTAGCACCATCCTGGTTCCTGCTGCTCCTGTCTTACCCTCTGGTCATCCTTCCATCCTGAAAATCCACCTCCACCCATTGCTATCAACCTGGTTGGATATATTTCTATATCTATATTTTGTATCTTGTTTTCCCTTCCCTCTACCTCTTTGTAACTCTCCTACCTTACAATCCTCTTATTTATTGTTAAAGTTCTTTTCCTTTTAACTCCCAAATTGAGGCAAGGCTCTTTTATTTGGGTGTGGTGTTTCACCTTCTTTTCTACATCTAATTCCTTTCTTTCCAAAACAGGGGGGGAGAGGGGAAAGCATCCTATTGTTGTCCTGGTTCTGTGAGCTGTATTTTGAGTCCCTGGGAAATTTAAACTAGCACCAGGATGCCAGACAATGGCTCTCATGTTGCTCTGAATGCAGGGAAGAGAAGTTTCAGGAGGCTGTTGTGTGTGCCTGTACCTAAGCATATGTAAAGGGTTAACCCTCCTGGGCAAGTGGTCTTGACCCTGACCCCAGGTCCTCCTGACTCCTCTCTGGGGGTGGGTCCAAACCTTACTCCAGGTGTAGTGCTCAGCCCACTCCCACCTCCTGTCCAGCCCCTGTGAAAACAGAGGAGCTCCCTGCTCTCTTCTCTCTCTCCCTGCCTCCCTGCCTGCCAGCATCNATACTGTAACTATCTGCTTGTACATTGTGCCAGCTGTAAATATAAGCTTCATTCAATTTCCAGAGCTGGCTGAGTCTAGTCTGGGTGATTTCTAAAGTGTGGGGGGGCAGGGGACACCCAAACCATCACATGCCACGTGGCCATCAGTCCATGAGGGTGGACAAAACCCACTGCCACCCATCTGGTTGGGTATATCTATTTTGTATCTTGTTTTCCTTCCCTAAGCCTCTTTGTAACTTCCCTACCTCAAATACCTTCTGTTTATTGTCAAAGTTTTCTCTTTTAGCTTCCCAGTCGAAGTGAGACTGTTTTATGTGGGTGTGTTTTACCTTTTCCTCTCTACATCTAACTCCCTTGCTCTGAAACAAAAAAGGGTGGGGCAGAGGGAAAGGCATCCTGGAAATGGTTATTGGTTCTGTGAACTGGATTTGAGCCTCTGGAAATTGAAACTAGAACCGAGACAGCATAGATGACGGTGCAGAGTTAATTACTGTCACATTTCCTGGGCTAAGGGAGGGAGAGCAAAATGCCTAATTAACAGCTGCTTCCCCAGGGGAGCCATCAAGGACACGGCAAGACAAAGGCTTCCAGCTCTGTGTTTTCCAAACAAGCGGCACAGGACTGCGGCCGTTTGAGCTGGATTTCTAGCTCAGACACAGGGGAGTGGTGAAGCAGTCTAGGGACAGGCCATAGTATGGCAACAGTGGATAAGTTCATGTCATTTCATTGCAGCATCGAGAGCTTTATGTCTGCAAGTACAGCCTGGACCTTCCCCTTGCTGCTCCTCCTGTGCCTGCTGCTATCTTCCCCGCTGCTGTTTTAGCTGCTGCTTCGCCGCTGCTTGACCCCTTCCCCATCTTCCTTGAGGTTAAACTATTTCTCTGGTAGTTTCTTTCTCCTTGTACTGTTAGATTTAAACTGTAAGAAATACAATTTCCTTTCCCCCCCCCCCGATTTTCACCAAAAGAGCCATGCTGTGGTGAGTTTGTTCTACTGGGGGAGGGATCCACCCTAACCCTGGAGCCCGGAGGGCCAACCAGAGCCTGGGCTGCAGCAGCAGAAGTGTGGCCAGCAGGGCCAGGGAGGGGATTCTCCACCTCTGCTCTGCTGAGACCCCACCTGGAGTACTGCATCCAGTTCTGGAGCCCCTGGGACAAGAGGGATGTGGAGATGCTGAAGTGTGTCCAGAGCAGGGCCAGGAGGATGCTGAGAGGGCTGCAGCAGCTCTGCTGTGAGCACAGACTGAAAGAGTTGGGGCTGTGCAGGCTGGAGAAGAGGAGGCTCCCAGGTGACCTTCTTGTGGNGCAGCCTGCTCTAGGGTAGGGTGTCCCTGGGCATGGCAGGGGGGTTGGAACTGGCTGCTCCTTGTGGTCCCTTCCAACCCTGACTGGTTCTATGATTCTATGACACAGGACAAAGCCCCTGCAGCACATGCAGCTTTCCGTGGCACTGCTTTTGCATCCTATCTGTGTCACCCAAGTCGTGCAGCTTGCTGAAAATGCACATCTGACAGCATGGCTGAGAGGCTCCTTTGGGGAGCAGACTTCTGGCAGGGGGGGCACTGGTAACTCCAGGAGGGCCTGAGCAGCAGCAGGATGACCAGTGCAGATAGCCAAAGGCCAAGGAAAGCTCTGACAAAGCAGTCCTGTTGGACAGAAAGACTAAAAAGGCTTCTGTAGAAGGAAAGTGTCTTTGTATGGTTACTGGCAGTGCCATCTCAGTATTAGCACTTGTCTGGCGACAGAGAAAGAGAGAGGCACACAAAGGAACAGAAGACTGAATGAGAAGTCACTAGAGGGGCAAAACCATTAACATACCATGGGAGCAAGCCACCACTGGGTGCAGTTTCAGCCTGGAGCAGCTCTCCTGTGTACTGACCCCAGCCTGGAGCAGCTCTCCTGTTTACTGACCCCAGGCACAGAGCTGCAGTCCTGCCCCTACACAAACTGCCATCACAGCTCTGCTCTTGGGCCTCTGGGGCTGAAGGTCCTGAGCCAGCAGAATGAAGCATCATGGTGAATTCCTAACAGCACAGTGGTGGTGAGGACTGCGAACAAGATCCTCTTGGAGACAGCTACCACAAAGCAAGCTATGGGAGATGTTGGCAGATAGTTTCCTTGATGCACTGCCAGGTGGCATAATCCTTGTCTTCCACAGGGCTTTTTCCCTCCGTAGCCCATCCAAGGGGACTCCCCACCTCTGCCTGAGGACTCACCAGCTATGCCAAGGCAGTCTTTCAGGCTGGCATTCCCCAAAGCTCATTTAAATACAGTTATCTAAAGAGTAGTTGCCCATTTAGTCTGGCTGGGAAAAAAAAGCCTACAAGAAATGTCTCTAACTAGGATAAATTATATGCAAAGCTCTAATGAGATCTTCCCCTTCCCTCTTCTCTCTTTGCTTGTCCCTTGCAGACTGTGCTATCCCTGCTGTCTGAACCCCCTCCTCTCCAATCTAGCATCTGCCATCATGCAAATCTGCCTTGGCTCAGGAGGAGCAGGTGCAACTGAACCTCCTTCTGCTGCCCTTACTTTATCTTCAAGTTTTCCTTCTGTCTCTGCCATTTCCCACATCCAGCTGTCATCTCCCCAGCTTTCTGCCCTTCCCCTCTTGTTGCTCTCCCACTGCTGGCTCTGCTCCTGATGCTGAGAGGGCTGCAGCAGCTCTGCTCTGAGGACAGGCTGAGAGAGTTGGGGCTGTGCAGCCTGGAGAAGAGAAGGCTTCGAGGAGACCTTGGAGAGGCCTTCCAGGATCTAAAGGGGACTACAGGAAGGCTGAGGAGGGACTATTTACACAGTCGAGTAATGTTAGGACAAGGGGGAATGGGTTTGAACTGGCAGAGGGGAGATTTAGACTGGATGTTAGGAGGAAGTTCTTGACAGTGAGGGTGGTGAGACACTGGCACAGGTTGCCCAGGGAGGTTGTGGATGCTTCCTCCCTGGAGGTGTTCAAGGCCAGGCTGGATGAGGCCTTGAGCAGCCTGCTCTAGTGGGAGGTGTCCCTGCCTATGNCCTTACAGAGGCCTGGAGCACAGCCCTGTGAGGAGAGGCTGAGGGAGCTGGGGGTGTGCAGCCTGCAGAAGAGGAGGCTCAGGGCAGAGCTCATTGCTGTCTGCAGCTCCCTGCAGGGAGGCTGTAGCCAGGTGGGGTTGGGCTCTGCAGCAACAGAAGAAGGGGACAGAGTCTGAAGCTGTGGCAGGGCAGGTCTAGGCTGGATGTGATGAGGAAGTTGTTGTCAGAGAGAGTGATTGGCATTGGAATGGGCTGCCCAGGGAGGTGGTGGAGTGGCCGTGGCTGGAGGTGTTGAAGCCAAGCCTGGCTGGGGCACTTAGTGCCATGGTCTGGTTGGTTGGGCAGGGCTGGGTGCTAGGTTGGGCTGGCTGAGCTTGGAGCTCTCTTCCAACATGGTTGATTCTATGATTCCAAGGGACTGACACCAGGACACAGCTACTGTCCTGAGGCTCTGCTAATAGGATTTTAGGAAATGCTTTCCCTTCATCTGTCAGAAGAAATAATTCATCAGAGAGCTGTGTGGGTAATGCAACTCCTCCCTGATTAGAAACCTTAATTTGGCAGATAATGAGGCAAGCACTCGAGCAGCTGAGTCACTCTATGTAAAGATACACTGCAGGAGGTGCTTCACAAGACATCCAACTACTTTTACCCACAGTGACAGAAATTTGACAGGTTAGTCATGGCATTACTGCAAGGAAAATGAAGTGCATTTGAAGAGTAAGAGCCAAACCTTTGCAGCTTGCAAGACAAATACAGTGGCTTATGCTGAGCTGCTGCTTCCCAGAGAATGCTGCATCTCTGATGCTCCTCAGCAGGTAGCTGACCATGACTTTTCAGTGAGCAAAGAAACTGCTGCAGTCTTGCATGCCATTGCAAGTCAAGCACATCCTGTGCTCTGCCGTGGGGTCCAATCCAAAGCTTTCCACAGCAGCCCACCTCAGAGCGAGTTTCTGACGGTGGCTCTGTCACGCCTCCTTTGCAGCACACATCTCATGTGATGTGAAATCGTTTGGCTTGACAAGAGCTACAGATCTCATCCTCCCCTTTTAGTGCTTCCCAAACCCTCACCAATAATGCTGTGTCTGTGTGCAAGTGAGAAGGACGTGGACAGGCACGAAGCAGCGAGAACACATTGACGCTCGGTGCACCTCGGCTCTGGGGATGCTGTAGACCAACCCCAAAAGCTCCTCAGGAGCTTGTGGCAGGCAGAGGCATGGGGCTGAGGATGGAGCAGGGCTGAGCTGCTCTGCTAGGGGCAGCCTGAGGGGATTGAGTCCAGCAGCAGTGAGTTTGCAGATGACACCAAGCTAGGAGCAGCTGTGGAGCTGTTGGAGGGTAGGAGAGCCCTGCAGAGGGACCTGGCCAGGCTGGATGGGTGGGCAGAGGCCAATGGGATGAGACTGAACAAGGCCAAGTGCAGGGTTCTACACTTTGGCCACAACAACCCCAAGCAGCACTACAGGCTGGGGACAGAGTGGCTGAGAGCAGCCAGGCAGAGAGGGAGCTGGGGGTGCTGGGAGAGAGGAGCTGAAGAGGAGGCAGCAGTGCCCAGGTGGGCAGCAGAGCCAATGGCATCCTGGGCTGGCTCAGGAGCAGTGTGGGCAGCAGGACAAGGGAGGTTCTTCTGCCCCTGTGCTCAGCACTGCTCAGGCCACACCTTGAGTGCTGTGTCCAGTTCTGGGCTCCTCAATTCAAGAGAGATGTTGAGGTGCTGGAAGGTGTCCAGAGAAGGGCAGCAAGGCTGGGGAGGGGCCTGGAGCACAGCCCTGTGAGGAGAGGCTGAGGGAGCTGGGGGTGTGCAGCCTGCAGAAGAGGAGGCTCAGGGCAGAGCTCATTGCTGTCTGCAGCTACCTGAAGGGAGGCTGTAGCCAGGTGGGGTTGGGCTCTGCTGCCAGGCAACCAGCAACAGAACAAGGGGACACAGCCTCAAGCTGTGCCAGGGCAGGTCTAGGCTGGATGTTAGGAGGAAGTTGTTGGCAGAGAGAGTGATTGGCATTGGAATGGGCTGCCCAGGGAGGTGGTGGAGTGGCCGTGCCTGGAGGTGTTCAGGAGAATACTGGATGAGGCACTTAGTGCCATGGTCTGGTTGACTGGCTAGGGCTGGGTGCTAGGTTGGGCTGGCTGAGCTTGGAGCTCTCTTCCAACCCGGTTGATTCTGTTCTATTCTATTCTACACATATAGATGTGTGGATATGCACACAGGTAGAGACACACAGGTAGAGAAGGGCCACGAGGATGATCAGAGGGCTGAAACTGCTCTGCTGTGGGGACAGGCTGAGAGAGTTGGGGGTGTTGAGTCTGCAGAAGAGAAAGCTCCCAGGAGACCTTCTTGTGGCCTTCCAGAATTGTAAGGGGGCTACAAGAAGGTTGGAGAGGGACTTGTTAGGGTGACAGGTACTAACAGGACTTGGGGAACGGATCCAAGCTGGAGGAGGGGAGATTCAGATCAGATGTTAGAAGAAGTTCTGCCCCATGAGGGTGGTGAGAGAATGGAAGAGGTTGTCCAAGGAGGGGTGGAAGCCTCATCCCTGGAGGTGTTTAAGGCCAGGCTGGATGTGGCTGTGTGCAACCTGATCTGGTGTGAGGTGTCCCTGCCCATGGCATGGGGTTGGAGCTGGATGATCCTTGAGGTCCCTTCCAACCCTGACAGTTTTGTGACGCTACGAAATACACATCCACAGCAGTGGTTTACCCTTACTGCCATCTCATCCACACAACCTTCCCATGTGCTGCTCCAAACCCCCTGCACTGTGCTCTGGCAGGGACCAGCTCAGGCCCCAGGCTGCCCTGCCCAGGGCTGTGTGCTCTCTGCCACGTTCCCACCGGTCCATGTGAAAGGAGGGCATTGATGTGTCTCCATAATGCAGCCATTAGCAGCATGATACCGAGACAGATCAATCGAAGGCAACACAGGAGCCAGACCCAGAGGATGCCAACACTGAGGTCAGACTCAATAGCTCTTAGACAGATGCCAGGAGAGAGACAGGCACATCAATATGGGAAGGCAAACTGGAACTGTGCAAACCCAGAGCTGTCACTGGTAGTGATGGGTTGGATGTGTTTTGGCAAGAGCTGTTACTTCCTCCCCTCTTTACCACTCCTTGCCCTAGCATCCACGTTGGCATGAGCTGCTTTTGTCCTGCTGGCCTGACTCTAACCTTCCCTCCTAGTGCACAGCCCTCAGACTGTACACCCTCAGATGGGTGCCCTGCAGAGTATCTTCCCCTAGCAGAGCTCTGTGACTAAATGCCAGCCCCAGGGTCAGTCAGGTGCCAGAGGGCTCCCTAGGGTGTAACAGGTCAAGATGAGCTCCCAGCAGCAGGGATGGGGTGAGGGGCAGCTGCCTGGGACAGGCCTTGTTGGTAGCAGTGCTCCAGCAGGGATGAGCCAATCGCTGCACCTGCTGGGGACTTACAGGCTCCGGCAAAAAGGCTGAGAAGCCAAAGGTTCTCCTAGGTTATGGAACAGGACTGGCACCAGGAAGAATGAAATCCCTGTAAATCCACTCAAACCCACAGGCTGGCTTAATCATCTTGGCTGACCTTGGCTTCCTCTGCATCTTCTCCTCAGCTCCTTGGAGCAGCAAGCTACTCCTCCACTCCTCTATACTGCACTGGTGAGACTCCACCTGGAGTACTGCATCCAGTTCTGGAGCCCACATTACAAGAGGGCTATGGATGTGCTGGAAGGTGTCCAGAGAAGGGCCATAAGGATGAGCAGAGGGCTGGAGCAGCTCTGCTATGAGGAGAGACTGAGGGAGTTGGGGCTGTTCAGTCTGGAGAGGAGAAGGCTCCCAGGTTGTGGCTCCCAGGTTGAAGGCTCCCATTATTGTGGCCTTTCACTATCTTAAAGAGGCTACAAGAAATCTGGGGAGGGACTTTCTAGAGTGTCAGGTAGTGATAGGACTGGGGGGATGGAGCAAAGCTGGAAATGGGTAGATTCAGACTGGATGTTAGGAAGAAGTTCTTCACCATGAGGGTGGTGAGAGCCTGGAATAGGTTGCCCGGGGAGGTGGTGGAAGCTTCATCACTGGAGGTGTTTAAGACCAGACTGGACGAGGCTCTATGCAGGCTGATCTAGTGTAAGGTGTCTCTGCCCATGGCACAGACTGGCAGATAGGATGAAGCTGAGGCAGCAGTATGCCCAGGTGGGCAGCAGAGCCAGTGGCATCCTGGGCTGGCTGAGGAGCAGTGTGGGCAGCAGGACAAGGGAGGTTCTTCAGCCCCTGTGCTCAGCACTGCTCAGGCCACAGCTTGAGTGCTGTGTCCAGTTGTGGGCTCCTGAATTGCAGAGAGATGTTGAGGTGCTGGAAGGTGTGGAGAGAAGGGCAGCAAGGCTGGGGAGGGGCCTGGAGCACAGCCCTGTGAGGAGAGGCTGAGGGAGCTGGGGGTGTGCAGCCTGCAGAAGAGGAGGCTCAGGGCAGAGCTCATTGCTGTCTGCAGCT
>WAAF01020765.1:105347-127006 GCA_013400475.1 Tricholaema leucomelas
CAGGTGGGGTCTGAGGAGAGCAGAGCCAAGGGGCAGAATCCCCTCCCTTGCCCTGCTGCCCACACTGCTCTTGCTGCAGCCCAGCACAGGGTTGCTGTCTGGGCTGCACTTACACTGCAGGCTCCTGTGGAGCTTTTCATCAGCCCAGACCCCCAGGGCCTGTTCCTCAGGGCTGCTCTCAGCCATTCCCCACCCGGCCTGGAGCTGGGCTTGGGACTGCACCCACCCAGGTGCCCACTTAGCCTTGTTGAATGTCAGGAGGTTGGCCTGGACACAGCTCTGCAGCCTGTGCAGGTCCCTCTGGATGGATCCCTGCCCTCCAGCAAGTGGACTGTGCCACACAGCTTGGTGCCATCTGCACACTTGCTGAGGCTGCACTGATTGCTCTGTGCATATCACTGACAAAGATGTTACACAGCACTGGTGCCAGCACTGACCCCTGAGGGAGCCACTTGGCACTGGTCTGCAGGTGGACATTGTGCCCTTGGTCACCTCTCTCTGCCTGCCACCATCCATGAGAAGAGACATGCAAATTCTAGATCCATTTGCTTTTGAGCCCGGAGAAGAGGAGGCTCAGGGCAGAGCTCATTGCTGTCTGCAGCTCCCTGCAGGGAGGCTGTAGCCAGCTGGGGTTGGGCTCTGCTGCCAGGCAGCCAGCAACAGAAGAAGGGGACACAGCCTCAAGCTGTGGCAGGGCAGGTCTAGGCTGGATGTGATGAGGAAGTTGTTGTCAGAGAGAGTGATTGGCATTGGAATGGGCTGCCCAGGGAGGTGGTGGAGTGGCCATGCCTGGAGGTGTTGAAGCCAAGCCTGGCTGGGGCACTTAGTGCCATGGTCTAGGGCTGGGAGCTAGCTTGGACTGGATGATTCTGTAGGTCTCTTCCAACCTGTCTGATCCTACGATTTTATGATCCATTTCCAGCACAACTGCTTGTGAAAGGACTGCAGGGTCCAAGAGCCTTAAAATGCTCCAGCTGCTGAGAAATTATGGAGAGCATCTCCCAATGCTGTCAACAACCAACAGACATTGCTAGAAAGATCTCTTTAGCATGCATGGATGGATGCTTCAAGGGCAGCTGTGTCTGTACAAAAGAAACTCCTCTCACACTGTGCATTTGGGGTTTCAAGTGGGAACTCTGCAGAGAGAATTAGCATCACCTTCTAAAACAGGAAGCTTCTTTGCATTTTGACACAATCACACTGGTTTGGGTTTTTTTTTCTCTCCCCAAAATAAGAAGCTGAATGCTCAAATCCTAACACAGATTACAAATAGACCAAGTCCCAGTGGGTATGCAGTGAAATGTGCCTGGGCAAGGGTGCATACATCCTGAACTGTGGGATCCTGGGCAGACTGAGTGACACTGCAAGGAGCAGGTGTTGGTCCTGCTGAGCAGTGAAGTTCAGTAAGGAGAAGTGCAAGGTGCTGCCTCTGGGGAGGAATAACAGCAGGCAGCAGGACAGGCTGGGGCTGCCCTGCTGGAAGCAGCTCCATGAAGAAAGACCTTGGAGTGCTGGTGGGCAGCAAGTTCTGCATGGGCAGCAATGTGCCCTTGTGCCCAACAGAGACAATGGCAGCCTGGGGGGCATAAGGAAAAGTGTGGCCAGCAGGGCTAGGGAGGTTCTCCTCCTCCTCTACTCTGCCCTGCTGAGACCACACCTGGAATGCTGTGTCCAGTTTGGGGCTCCCCAGTTCAGGAGAGACAGAGACCTGCTGGAGAGAGTCCAGTGGAGAGCCACGAGGATGACTGCAGGACTTGAGCATCTCCCCTGTGGAGAGAGACTGAGAGCCCTGGGGCTGTTCAGGCTGGAGAGGAGAAGGCTGAGAGGGATCTGATCAGTGTCCATCAGTAGCTGAGGGGTGGGGGTCAAGTGGAGGGGGCCAAGCTCTTTTGGGTGGTGCACAGCAATGAGCCAAGGAGCAATGGACACAAAGTGGAACAGAGAAGGTTTCACCTCAGCATGAGGAGAAACTTCTTTGCAGTGAGGGTGCAGGAGCCCTGGAGCAGGCTGCCCAGAGAGGCTGTGGAGTCTCCTCCCCTGGAGACCTTCAAAACCTGCCTGGGTGCATTCCTGTGTTGCCTACCCTGCGTGATGCTGCCTTTGCAGGAGGCTGGGCTGAATGATCTCTGGAGGTCCCTTCCATGCTCTACGAGTCTGTGGTTCTGTGACAGGTGAAAGGCACCTTTGGTGCACTCACAAACACATGCAAGAAGACCATGAGCTGCAAACACACAAGAGAGGAGCAGTTTCCCACTCCCCCCCAGCCTGGAGGCTGCTCTACATCAGGCTGTTCTCTTGACCCCAGACGTGGCACTGTCCCACCTACCAAGATGCTCTAAGGCACCATCATGCCTTTCCTGAGGTCCTCTCAGAGCACTGCCCAGGATCCTGGGTGTGATGGTGTTGAGGCTTGGTGCCTTTAAGAACCATAAAGTTACAGACCTCCAGGAGGTCCAGAGTGTCTGGGGGTGGACTGGGAAGTGTATTTCATTCCCCTAAATCCTGCATCCCTATAAAACTGGCTGCAGAGTTCTTTTTTTTCCCCTTTTCCTTCTCTCTCATCTCCTGGGCTGTTATCTCTTGTGGGGGAGGTTCAGCCTTGGCAGTGCTGCCTCTTAGGCCTGGAGCAGACTAATTGTGGCCTGGAGCTGCCAAGGTGAATTTTAGCTGCATCACAATGGTTTGCTGTTGGGGCTTGAGAGGCATGGTGGAGGTGATGGGGGGATTTGAAGGCATTTGAAGGCCTGGGAGGTTGGTGAAAGCTTTGGCTTAAGGAGGTTCCTGCAGAACCGTGCCAAGGTGTACTGTGGATTTCATGTGTTCCACAGGCTTTGTCCTGTTGCATGCAGCTGTAAGTAGCATTCCCAACTCTCTGATCCTGCCTGTGGAGCCTTTCCCTTGTAGCCCTTCTGGAAGAGGCAGAAGAGCAACCTGCCTGGCTCTCAACTAAGGCACTGGGTAGGGCTGCAAGTCCTGCAGAGCCAGCTGAGGATGCAGCTGTAAGAGGAAAGAGTTGGGATGTTGTGGGAATGCAAAGTGAAGGAGGTGATGAAGGAGCTGAGAACGGAGTGAAGAAGAATAACAAGAGATGGATCCCGACCTTGGTTCCCACCAGCTGCTGGCTGCCTTATCTCAGAAGGGACAGATAACGGACACCTCGTTAGTGAGGAAAACAAGGCGTGGTTTATGCAGATGGAGTGGGTTGTCCTTGACTAATTATGCTAATGTGCAGGTGTGTGCTGTACTGGCTGAGTGTAGATATATTCGAGCTGTAAGGCAAAAAAACTGTCTCTGGCACAATTCACACCGAATCGTCCTGCGTGGCAAGGCCTTGATCACGTTGATCTGCAGGCCTCTGACCACGGTTCCTGTGGCAGGCAATCAGGGAAGCAGCTAATTCTGCAACAGTATGTGTCTGATCAGAAGTAGACAACAGGCCAAACAGTTGCCAGGTTACCAGAAGATAAGACCTCAGAACTACAGGGTCTTGGAGCTCTCAAGTGATCAACAGAGTCTCTAAGTACCATCCCTGGAATCAGAGGCCGGAATGTGTTGTTGGCTAAACAGTATGTGGAGCCAGCACTGACCTTGAAAGGCTCCACAGAGGACAACCAGCTGCAGAGGTTGCTGAAGATGATGAAGGCTCCCCTCGCTAGGGGGTCATAAGACCACTGAAGCCAACAATGCACACGGGCAGTGGGGAAAGTCATTACGTAACAAACTGGGAACTAAGGCAGGAGCTTGGTTCTGCTTGGTGCAGCCTTCTGGGGTGTACTGGCCACATGTCACAGGATTCTGAGCACACAGAAACCCAGAGCATAGGTAGGGGAGCTGGAGGGGCACCACTCTCATCTCCGTGGTGGTGAGGTTCCCAGTGGGGACACCTACCTCTTGAGACAGGTGGCTTTCCAGTGTCTGAAAGGGGACTACAGGAAGGCTGGGGAGGGACTATTGACAAGGTCTGGGAATGTCAGGACGAGGGGGAATGGGTTTGAACTGGCAGAGGGGAGATTTAGACTGGATGTTAGGAGGAAGTTCTTTACAGTGAGGGTGGTAAGACACTGCCACAGGTTGCCCAGGGAGGTTGTGGATGCTTCCTCCCTGGAGGTGTTCAAGGCCAGGCTGGAAGAGGCCTTGAGCAGCCTGCTGTAGTGGGAGGTGTCCCTGCCTGTGGCAGGGTGTTGGAGCTGGATGATCCTTGAGGTCCCTTCCAACCTAAACCATTCTATGATTCTGTGATTCTATGCTAGCTACACACCTCAGGAGCTCTGCTGGCCAGTGGGATAGGGTGAGTGCATCCTGCCCTTCCATCAATAGAGCTACCTGGGATTGTTTGTCATATCTCACTCAGCACTGTAGCTTCTCCCTATGGCTGTAGCATGTGAGCCATAGGCACTGTGCTTTCCAGGAGACTCTTCTCATTATGGTTTTAGTGTTTAAGCTATAATAAAGTACTGAAACTGTACCCAGAGCAGGGTACCCATGTGTGAAAGCATTCCCTGGTCCCCAGAGAACTCACTGGAACAGCAGCCCTGGCTGTGGTCGAGCCAGCACCATTCCAAAGCACTGACTGCCGCAGGCCAGCTCCCCTGCGCCCCGTGCCACGCCCAGCTCCAGCTCGGTTTCCCCTTGGCCAAACACCCAGTGGCAGCCTGCAGAGGCTGTGCCTGGCGGCGGGGCCCTGAGCAGGTTACCTGCGGTCTCCCTGTCCCCCGCCGACAGCTCTCCGTTGATGCCATTCTCCTTGGTGCGTGCGTACGGCCCCGGCTGCTCGCGGCCGCCCGGCCCCGGCTCTTCGTCCTCTCGGTAGGGAAATCCATTGGCGCTCCTGACCAGCGCGGCCCCCGCGCCGCCCGGCTCCTTCAGCTCGGGGGAGTGGGGGTGTGGGGAGGCCTCTGTCAGCTGGCCTGAGGTCCAGTGTGGGCCCTTGGCTTCGTCTTTCCTCTCGTCTGCCATGGTTCCTTCACTGCCTGACCTGCAACGAGATGGATGCTGGATGTGAGGAACAAGTTCTGCACCGTGAGGATGCTGGAACGCTGCAATAGGTTGCCCAGGGAGGTGTTCGAGGTCCCATCCCTGGAGATATTCAAGGTGAGGCCGGACAGGGCTCTGGGCTACCTGATCTAGCTGATGCTGTCCCTGCTGAGTGCAAGGGGTTGGACTGGATAAGCTTTGGAGCTCCCATCCAACCCAGACCATGCTTTGATTCTATGATGTGCAGGATTGTGCAGCTCCAGCCAGGTGGCCTTGCCCCTGACCATCAGGCAGCACAGGAATGATGGCAGCAGCACTGGCAGAGAACCTCACTTACATCTGGCAGATGAGAGGGGCTTTAAATGCAGAGGTGTCCTTGCCTGAATGGCCTGGCCCTGGGTGAACTGCTTTAAACCCAAACCAAACCATGAGTGCCAAAAATGACAGGCCAAGTCCTCTCTAGCTCTGATATGCCTGGAAGTTATAAGCACCAATTTCTTAGAACCATAGAATCAAGCAGGTTGGAAGAGAGCTCCAAGCTCAGCCAGCCCAACCTAGCACCCAGCCCTGCCCAACCAACCAGACCATGGCACTAAGTGCCCCAGCCAGGCTTGGCTTCAACACCTCCAGGCACGGCCACTCCACCACCTCCCTGGGCAGCCCATTCCAATGCCAATCACTCTCTCTGACAACAACTTCCTCATCACATCCAGCCTAGACCTGCCCTGCCACAGCTTCAGACTCTGTCCCCTTCTGCTGTTGCTGGCTGCCTGGCAGCAGAGCCCAACCCCAGCTGGCTACAGCCTCCCTGCAGGGAGCTGCAGACAGCAATGAGCTCTGCCCTCAGCCTCCTCTTCTGCAGGCTGCACACCCCCAGCTCCCTCAGCCTCTCCTCACAGGGCTGTGCTCCAGGCCCCTCTCCAGCCTTGCTGCCCTTCTCTCCACACCTTCCAGCACCTCAACATCTTTCTGCAATTCAGGAGCCCAAACTGGACACAGCACTCAAGCTGTGGCCTGAGCAGTGCTGAGCACAGTGGAAGAGTCGAGGCAGGTGGCAGAAAACCTCTGAAGGGGAGACAAAGCTCTTGCTATCTGCCAAATAATCACTCCCAAGGCAGAGCTCCACCCTTTGCTGCTCTCCTTTAACAATAATGGCTTCCAGAGCTACTTTACAGCTAAAAAAGCAATAATCCAGGGTGATTCATGGAAGTGAGATTTCCTTCACAATAAATACGTGACTCAAACTGCAGTTCCACCTCAGAACAGACTAATAACTCTTTTGCCTCCCAGGGAAACTGTGCCCCAGCCCCAGCACTGTTCCGTGGGGATAACCAATTGCACAAAGCCTGGAGGAGCAGCTGAAACTCCAAGCCCAGCACTTCTTCTGAGCTGCAATGGAAGTGGTGGGCCGAGCAGCATCACAAAGCTTGGCAGCACCAAGACATGCCTCAACCAACCACAGTGATGTGCCCCACAGCCCTTTGCCCTCCCCTCCTCCTTCACCCTGATCAGCCCTCCACACAGACAGCAAGAGCCTGAAAGCAGCTGTCTTGGATCACACTTGTTGGAACAGCTATGAAGGAGAGCCCAATCTGGTACATCTCTGATGTACCAAAGGGAGAACCTTCTGCCCCTAGCTCTGTTTTCTGCATGACACTAGAGAACAGTTTCTGATCAGAGCCATTCCAAACCATGAGGCCACTGGACAAACGTCACCCTCCAATCAGGAGTCAGTGGCACACATCCAAAGCCACTGATGTTTGGAGTCCAAGGACCAAACAGGGCCTGTTCTGGGTCCAGAAGATCTGCCCCTCTGCTCTGCACCTGCAGGGCTGTGTACAGCTCTGGAACCCTCAACACAGTATGGACACGGACCTGATGGAGAGGATGCAGAAGAGAGACACAAAAATACTGAGGGGTGGGAGCAGCTCTGCCCTGAGGACAGGCTGAGAGAGCTGAGGGTGTGCAGCCTGCAGAAGAGAAGGCTCCAGGGACACCTTGGAGGGTACCTGAAGGGGCTACAAGAAGGCTGCAGAGAGACTGTTTGCAAAGGCCTGCAGGGACAGGATGAGGGCAATGGCTGCAAACTGGAGCAGAGCAGATTGAGATTGGATGTGAGGAACAAGTTCTGGACCAGGAGGCTGCTGCTATGCTGCAACAGGTTGCCCAGGGAGGTGGTTGGGGCCCTACCCCTGGAGATACTGGAGGTGAGGCTGGACAGGGCTGTGAGTAACATGATCTAGTTGAGGCTGTCCCTGCTGGCTGCAGAGGGTGTTGGACTGGTTGAGCTGTGGAGGTCCCTTCCAAGCCAGAGCATTCTGTATTTCTGTTCTCTTCTCTGTTTACTGAGAAAGATCAGGAAAGAAACAAATCCCACCCCCAAGTCAAGGCTTTCCCCAGCATTCCAACATGCTCTGCACCCAAGAGTCAGCCTCAGGAGCAGTATGAATCTGCCCATTAGCTTCAGCCATTCAGCCCCTGGGCCACCCAGGAGAGAAGCCCAGGGCCCTGGCAGGCACAGGGAGTGTTAGGCAATGTCCTGGAGTCCTGTACACCCCAAAATTCCTCTCCCTCTGTGGTTAGAATGGGAGAGGAATAGAATAGAATAGAATAGAATAGAATAGAATAGAATAGAATAGAATAGAATAGAATAGAATAGAATCAATCAGGTTGGAAGAGACCTCCAAGATCATCCAGTCCAACCTAGCACCCAGCCCTATCCAGTCAACTAAACCATGGCACTAAGTGCCTCATCCAGGCTTTTCCTGAACACCCCCAGGGACAGTGACTCCACCACCTCCCTGGGCAGCCCATTCCAATGCCAATCACTCTCTCTGACAACAACTTCCTCATCACATCCAGCCTAGACCTCCCCTGGCACAACTTGAGGCTGTGTCCCCTTGTTCTGTTGCTGGTTGTCTGGGAGAAGAGACCAACCCCTACCTGGCTACAACCTCCATGAGGTCTGCCCTGAGCCTCCTCTTCTCCAGGCTGCACACCCCCAGCTCCCTCAGCCTCTCCTCATAGGGTTTGTGTTCTAGGCCCCTTACCAGCTTTGTTGCCCTTCTCTGGACAGGTTCCAGCAACAGGAAGAGGCGCAAACAGACCTGTTCCCCCCCTGCCCTGCAGGCGTGAAGGGGGGGAGCAAGGGACCCTTCCGGCAGGAGGGGTGCCCTGTGCCGGGCCCGCGCTGCACTCGGCTGGGCATTGGCTGTGCTCTGCGTGCCCAGGCAGTGCTGACTCAGCTCTGTGTCTGGGAAGGGGCTAAATATTTGGGGGACTTCCCGCCTTGGGGTGTTCCTGCCGTGGAGTTCATTCCTGCCTTGGAGTTCTCCTCCCCCCTGCATAGCTTCTACACACGGAGCCCCTGGCGCTCCGAAGACAAGCTCCGGAGGACTGATCACCTTAAGCACCTCCTTTGTGCAGCTTTATAGCTCTCAGTGACCCTCAGAGGCTTCTGAAAGACCCGCAGGGACAAGCCTTTGGACTGCCCTTCCCTTCAAGCCAGCCTGATTCTGCTGTGAGTAGCTTTGGCTAGTCAAGTCTACCTGTGGCATCCGTGTAGATCTTCTCAACCAACTAAGAACCTGCTAATTAAAACTAAGTTAACTTCTGCATCTAGTTTTGGGGTCGGGTTTGGGGGGAAATAAAATAACTCTACTTTTGATATAATTCCCGACTCGGCCACATTAATTCCCTGCCTCCGTAACAGGCAAGACCTAAGTGTGGGGAAGATGGTTCTGAAGATCACTGGGATGAACTTCACGGTTCCATCCCAACACCGCCTTTTGGAGGCTGCTGTCCCTGAAGTGCCCTTCCCTGTTCCAGGCAGACACTCCCTGCTTCACTTGAAGCTCTTGAGGAAGAAAATTCACATCCTTACAATGGACTGTGTCAGAGAAGTCCTCTGTGAAAGCCACAGAAGGGCTTTTATCTTTAAAAATAAAGGCAGTGGGCAAGCTCCAATGAGAGCTGTGTGGGTCTGGAGGCAGCACTTGGCTCGGGGTTCCCAATAGCCGTCGAGAGAGCGAGGCAGGGATGAATTAATTCTTGCCTCTCTCTCCTATTGATCAAAGGGTCTCAGAGTTTATAATGGCAGTGGGAACACAGGCAGTGAGTCACCACAGTGCATCCCCGCGCTCGGCTATCTGCCGCGCGGCGTAGCTCAGCCGCCACGGCGCTGCCAGAAGGCACAGGTGTGCTTGTCGCCGGCAGCTTGGCCGCTTTGCTGTCACCTCGTTAGCATACCATGGAATTAAATTCATCAGGTGGTTCAAATATTGACAAGGCAAGAGCGAGAGCGGGCAAATATTGTGGCAGAACTTCAGCAGAGCAGCAGGCACATCAAAAGAAGCGAGCCGGCAGAGCCTGGAGTTTCCAGGCGAACGCAGTGCCTGCGGGAAGCCCGAAGTGCCTCTTCCCACAACGGCTGTCTCCTGCGTGGCGTGGACTGCAGTGAAGGCCCTTGAAAAAGTCTTGGGGAAGAAGGCACAGAGAGCCCTCAAAACTGTCATCTTGCCTGAGTTAAAAATGATCACAGAGTCACAGCAAACACGCAGCTGGCAGAGACCTCCGAGCTCATCCAGTCCAAACTTCCAGCCAGCACTGCAGGGACACCACCAAACCATGTCCCTAAGCACAGCTCCACAGGCTGCTGAAACACCTCCAGCAAGGGTGATTGCAGCACTGCCCTGGGCAGAACATTCCATGGCTGAGAGCCCTCTCTGGGAAGAAATATTTCCTAGCATCCAGCCTGAACCTGCCCTGGGGCAGCTTGGAACCATTTCCTCTGCTCCTGTCCCTTGCCACCAAGGAGCAGAGGCTGCCCCTCCTCGCTCCAACCTCCCTGCAGGGAGCTGTAGAGATCAATGAGCTCTGCCCTCAGACTCCTCCAGTCTCAACACCCTCAGCTCCCTCAGCCCCTCCTCACAGCCCAGCTGCTCCAGGCCCTTCTCCAGCCTTGCTGCCATGCTCTGGACAGGCTGCAGCCCCTCAGTGTCCTTCCTGGAGTGAGTGGCACAGAACTGAACCCAAAATCTGGGTATTTATGAGCCCTTCCTCACCCCCCAGCAGAACAGAACCTCATTGTCAGGCAGCACACAGCAGCAATCTCTCCAGTATGTTCTCACCCTTTCTCCTCCACCAGCTCAAGTGGGTGGCAGTGAGAGGGTGGCCAGGTTAGGCACTGGACCACAGCAGGAAGGCTAATGGAGCTCGTGGGCTGTACCAGCCGTGGCTGCACCAATGCTCCAGCAACATCCCCTACTCCAAAACCATCCTGGTGACACCACACCAGTATGCCACAGGGCACAAGCAGCACACAATGGCTCAAGTTAGAGGGGACCTTAAAGATCACCTAGTTCCAATCCCCTCCTTCCAGAGGGATCAAGCAGGTGCTGTGACACTGTCAGTGGGTGCTGTGGCTGGACCATGCACCTCCCTCCCAAGAAGCCTTTCCTTGCCTAGAGTGACATGAGTGACACTGCTGAGCCCCTGGCCATGCCCTGTGCAGAGATCACTCCCACAGCAGCAGCAACGAGAAGCTCCACAGACCTTGAGCTCCTGTGCTTGTCATTCAGGCAGGGCACCAGGGATGGCACTATGGAGCTCAACTGAACCAACTGGAACGGGTTGCCCAGGGAGGTTGTGGATGCTTCCTCCCTGGAGGTGTTCAAGGCCAGGTTGGATGAGGCCTTGAGCAGCCTGCTCTAGTGGGAGGTGTCCCTGCCTATGGCAGGGGGTTGGAGCTGGATGATCCTTGAGGTCCCTTCCAACCTAACCCATTCTATGATTCTATGATTCATTCTAACTGCCTCACAGATCTCTTTTCCCTGAAATTAATTATCTGAATTCCTCAGATTTCATAGGAAATGTCTCTTTCAGGCAGCCTTGTTCAGGAAGCTCTGTGAGTCTGAGCCCAGGCTAGCCATGGCCCTGCACCACAACCTGCCCTCGCAGAGCAATCCCACAGAAACACAGCATCACAGACCATTAGAGGCTGGAAGGGACCTCCAAATCCAACCCCCTGCCAAAAGGCAGCATCACCCAGGGTAGGCCACATAGGAATGCATCAAGGCAGGTTCTGAAGGTCTCCAGAGCAGGATACTCCACAGCCTCTCTGGGCAGCCTGCTCCAGGGCTCCTGCACCCTCACTGCAAAGAAGTTTCTCCTCATGCTGAGGTGAAACCTTCTCTGTTCCACTTGGTGTCCATTGCTCCTTGGCTCATTGCTGTGCACCACCCAAAAGAGCTTGGCCCCCTCCACTTGACCCCCACCCCTCAGCTACTGATGGACACTGATCAGATCCCTCTCAGCCTTCTCCTCTCCAGCCTGAACAGCCCCAGGGCTCTCAGTCTCTCTCCACAGGGGAGATGCTCAAGTCCTGCAGTCATCCTCGTGGCTCTCCACTGGACTCTCTCCAGCAGGTCTCTGTCTCTCCTGAACTGGGGAGCCCCAAACTGGACACAGTATTCCAGGTGTGGTCTCCTCAGGGCAGAGCAGAGTGGAAGAAGAACCTCCCTAGCCCTGCTGGCCACACTCTTCCTGATGCCCCCCAGGATGCCACTGGCTCTTTTGGGCACAAGGGCACATTGCTGCCTCATGCAGAACTTGCTGCCCACCAGCACTCCAAGGCCTTTCTCCATGGAGCTGCTCTCCAGCAGGGCAGCCCCAGCCTGTCCTGCTGCCTGCTGTTATTCCTCCCCAGATGCAAGACCCTGTACTTGTCCTTATTGGCCTTCATGAGGTTTGCCTTCATCCATCACTCAGCTTGCCTAGATCTCCTTGGATGGCAGCACAGCCTGACCCTCTCCTGGCTCCAGACCTGAGAGCAGGGAAGCTGAGTCAGTGCTATGTGGCACCTGAGCTAAAGAGTCCTCTGGGAAGCAGGATTTGGCCCTGAAGCCACAGAGGAGCACACAGTGGCAAAATGAATCCCCTCATCCTCTGCAGCCATTTCTAGAGAAACAGAAACTACTCAGATGACTTGGAATGAAGAGAAGGGGATGAACCTCGTGAGGGACATGTGGCCTGGCTTTGCAGTTGCCATATGCTCGCTTATGGGACACCTGCTCCTGCTGCCATGCTTGGGCTGAACCATGCCTGACTGCTCTGAAGTACAACGCACAGCAAATGACCTGCAGGGGTCCGACACGAGGCCATGAGATGGAAAAGCCAAAGTAATGCTGACTTAAAGCCCCTTTGGTGCTGTCCTGCTTCTTTCATAAGCACATCCTGCAGAAGCATCCTAGCACTGCACTGCCATTGCCTCTGCTCACCAGCAGGTCTATTTCACATAATCAGAGAATCGACCAGGTTGGAAGAGACCTCCAAGCTCATCCAGTCACCACTTTATGGCCTCGTCTCTGGCCTGGGGACTTACTGTGCAGGCATACAGCTTTTGTGGGGGAGGCTTAACAGAGCTTCCATCGTGGCATCTTTGTCCTTGACCACCAGGACAGTCCCTTAAGCTTCGTGCAGCAGTCCCTAGCTCCCTGCTAACCTGGGCACACTCTCACACCAGCTCAGCCCATACTTACTCTATTCTTTCATGCATTCGTTGTGTGATTTCATGCAGCAGAAAGAATCTGAGGACACTGAAATGATATTTTGCCTGAAGTGTTCCTCTCTTTGTAGGAGAAACCTGCTGGCACCTCACTGTGGTGAAACAAAGGGGCCAGGGCTGTTGTTTTCTGGCTTAGTGTGTTGTGAAGCAGGAAGTCCAGAGGTGGAGCTTTACTGGAAGGCAGAATTGCTGTTGGCCACCAAATTCAGTCATTTGTGCTGTGTTTGCTTGTGAAAGGTCAACTGCACCAGAGAGTTGTGTCAGGCAGGGCTTCAAAATCCACTCTGATACACAGAGTTACCAAGGATGTGATTCCTTCAGTCACTTGTAGTAGAATCAGAGAATCAGCCAGGTTGGAAGAGAGCTCCAAGCTCAGCCAGCCCAACCTAGCACCCAGCCCTGGCCAATCAACCAGACCATGGCACTAAGTGCCCCAGCCAGGCTTGGCTTCAACACCTCCAGGCACGGCCACTCCACCACCTCCCTGGGCAGCCCATTCCAATGCCAATCACTCTCTCTGCCAACAACTTCCTCCTAACATCCAGCCTAGACCTGCCCTGGCACAGCTTGAGGCTGTGTCCCCTTCTTCTGTTGCTGGCTGCCTGGCAGCAGAGCCCAACCCCACCTGGCTACAGCCTCCCTTCAGGGAGCTGCAGACAGCAATGAGCTCTGCCCTGAGCCTCCTCTTCTGCAGGCTGCACACCCCCAGCTCCCTCAGCCTCTCCTCACAGGGCTGTGCTCCAGGCCCCTCCCCAGCCTTGCTGCCCTTCTCTCCACACCTTCCAGCACCTCAACAACCTCTGCAATTCAGGAGCCCACAGCTGGACACAGCACTCAAGCCCAGAACTCCCCTCTTCCAGTTTAAACCCCTTACCCCTCGCCCTGTCATTACCAGACCTTGTCAGTAGTCCCTCTCCCCTGCATGGGAAGGAGTCTCTCTGAGGGCCAGAGCTCTTCCCCCCCTCCCCCAGGACGGCAGCCACTGAAATGTCAGTCCAACCAAGGCAGTCATTTTTCTGGGCTGCTGGACAACAAAGTCCCCCTGAGCTGAGCCACTGCTGGATGCTGCCTTCCCAGCACACCTGGCCCAGCACGCCTGCCCCTGCTGCCACGGCTGCTCCGGCTCCAAAGAGCCAAGCCCAGGGTCCCCTCTCTCCTGAAACAGTGAAGCTGTGGCACTAGAAGCTTTTACCTTCAAACACCACCTACTCTAGATGCCAGAAGAATCCCTGCACCCCCTTCCTGCTTCACCACTTCCCCCTTTTCACAAAGCCATTTTCTATCCCCAGTGCTGCATTTTTACACCATTTACCATTCTTCAAACACCCTCAGACACTAATCATAATTGCTTCCTGCAGGAGAGAGGGAAGGCATCTCAGGAGATGAAGGGCACAGTAACCATGACAACGGCACCATGACAACTCTAAGTGATAGCTGAAACAAGGAATAAGGCAAAACTTGTTACCAATGCATTCGGTGCATGGTTAAGTGTAGCAAGAGCATGAAGGAAGCTGCAGCAGCCAGCAGAGGTGACAGCACAGAGTCACACAACTGTCAGGGCCGGAAGGGACTTCAAGAATCATCCAGCTCCAACTCCCCTGCCATGGGCAGGGACACCTCACACCAGATCAGGTTGCTCACAGCCACATCCCAGCCTGGCCTTAAAAACTTCCACGGATGAGGCTTCCACCACCTCCCTGGGCAACCTGTGCCAGTGTCTCACCACCCTCATGGGGAAGAACTTCTTCCTAACATCCAATCTCAATCTCCCCTCCACTAGCTTGGATCCACTGCCCCAGTCCTGTCACTACCTGACACCGTAACAAGTCCCTCAGCAGCTTTCTTGTAACCCCCTTCAGATCCTGGAAGGCCACACGAAGGTCTCCTGGGAGCCTTCTCTCCTCCAAAGACACTCAAGGGCTCTCCAGGGTCAACTGCACACAACCCTCTGCAAATGTTAAGGTGAGGCAGCACAACAGCCTCACCTCCTGCTCAGCAAACAGAGCAGGCAGCTCTGCTCAGTCCTACCTGAGATCTCTCCTGCCTCGGGGAGCCAGAGGGGGCTGCAGGCTGGAAGCAGAGCTGCCGGGCAGCTGGGATGTTTCCTGGCAGCCACAAGGCTGCCAGAGCTCTGAGTGGAGTTCTGTTAGCAGGCTGGTGGAAGTGAGCCCTGCAGGAGGACAGGAGGGCTCCCAGGAGAGCAGCTGGGAGTCAGACACACTGCACTGATCTTTCCACCAAGCAGGCTTTCAAACGGGCGCAGTCAGCCCTGTCCCTGCGCTGCACAGAAGGCAGTGCAAATTGGCAGGCTTGGCTGAAACATGAGGCTGCACAGCCCTGAGCCAGCAACCACCTCCATGAGTCGTGCCAGGGGCCTGACTTACAATCCTGGCAGAGAAAAGGATGCAGCAACACTTGAGATGCGCTGCCTTTTTCACCCTCAGTGCAGGAGGCACACAAAACAAACAGAAAGACTCATCTGGGGAGCCTCTTCTGCCCCTCCACTCTGCCCCAGTCAGGCTCCACCTGGAGTACTGCAGCCAGTTCTGGGCTCCCCAGTCCAAGAGGGACAGAGATCTGCTGGAGAGAATCTAAGGGAGGGCTACAAGGATGCTGCAGGGGCTGCAGCACTGCCTGATGAAGAGAGGCTGAGAGCCCTGGGGCTGGGCTGTCTGCAGAGGAGAAGGCTCAGAGGGGATCTGAGCAATGTCTGTCAAGAGCTGAGGGCTGGGGGGCAGGAAGGAAGGGACAGGGACAGCCTCTGCTCACTTGTGCCCTGCCATAGCACAAGGGGCAAGGGATGGACACTGCAGCACAGCAAGTTCCACCTCAACAGGAGCAACAACTTCGTGGCTGTGAGGGTCCCAGAGCCCTGGCACAGGCTGCCCAGAGAGGTTGTGGAGTCTCCTTCTCTGGAGCCTTCCCAGCCCTGTCTGGATGTGTTCCTGTGTGACCTGTGCTGGATTCTCTGTTCCTGCTGTGACAGAGGGGTTGGACTGGAAGATCTCCAGAGGTCCCTTCCAACCTCTAACACCCTGGGGTCCTGGGGTCAGACAAGGAAATGCTCAAAGAAGCAGCTGCACCATGTGGGCCTTTCAGAGCCTTTCAGGGGCCATTCAGCTCACCACTCTGCCAAGCAGGACAGCTCAGGGTGGGCACACTGAAGTGGTCTTTACCTGCTGAAACACTGCCATGCCCTACACAGCTTCCCTCTCTAAGCATCTTCATTCTCAAAGCACTACAATAATCCAACTGGAAACCAAAGTGCACCAAACTGGTACACTTTGGCTCACCCACAGCAGAAATACCTGGAGGTTTCCACCTCTGTCTTTGAAATTAAATGAAAGAAACACTCAACAACTCAGTACTTTCACAGACCCTCACCACTCCAAAAGACTTGCCACACTTGTTGCAAATAGCATTTTCAAACAGCTAAGACAAGAGGAAATCTTGGAATCACAGAATCACAGAATCAGTCAGGGCTGGAAGGGACCACAAGGATCAGCCAGTTCCAACCCCCTGCCATGCCCAGGGACACCCTACCCTAGAGCAGGCTGCACACAGCCTCAGCCAGCCTGGCCTCAAACACCTCCAGCCATGGGGCCTCAACCACCTCCCTGGGCAACCCATTCCAGCCTCTCACCACTCTCCTGCTCAACAACTTCCTCCTCACCTCCAGCCTCACTCTCCCCACCTCCACCTTTGCTCCATTCCCCCCACTCCTGGCACTCCCTGACAGCCTCAAAAGTCCCTCCCCAGCTTTTTTGTAGCCCACTTCAGATGCTGGAAGGCCACAAGAAGGTCCCCTGGGAGCCTCCTCTTCTCCAGCCTGCACAGCCCCAACTCTTTCAGTCTGTGCTCACAGCAGACCTGCTGCAGCCCTCTCAGCATCCTCCTGGCCCTGCTCTGGGCACACTCCAGCATCTCCACATCCCTCTTGTCTCAGGGGCTCCAGAACTGCACACAGTACTCCAGGTGGGGTCATTCTCAGGGCAGAATGACCTCCCTGTGCTGCTGGCCACACTGCTCCTGCTACAAGCCAGGATGCCATTGGCCTTCTGTGCCAGCTGGGCACCCTGCTGGCTCATGCCCAGCCACTGTCACCCAGCACTGCCAGCTCCCTCTCTGGCAGGCTCTCTCCACCCACTCACCTCCAGCCTGTAGTGCTGCTTAGCGATGTTGTGGCCAAAGTGTAGGACTCTGCACTTGGCCTTGTTAAACCTCATCCAACTGGACTCAGCCCATGGGCCCAGCCTGGCCAGGGCTCTCTGAATGCCTTCCTGCTTTCCAACTGATCCACACTGCCCCAGCTTGGTGCCATCACCAATTTCCTAAGGGTGAACTGTAAAACTTTGTTGTTGCCTCTTTTCTCCGGAGAGGTCTCACGATGGATGCCAGCTCAGAGAGCCAGCAAGGGACTGCCCAGTTCTGCCCATCTCTTACTGCTCTTGCCAGCTGCAGGGGAGCTGCTCTGCATGCAGGTGAGGCAAAGCAGACCATGCAGCAGAGAGCTGTTACAAACTTAACCACTAGGAAATAAACCCCCCACACCAGAATCTCCTTGTCCAGAACAAGCATTTCACTGCTCTGGTGCATCTCATTACATCTCATTGCTGTCTGCAACTACCTGAAGGGAGGCTGTAGCCAGGTGGGGTTGGGCTCTGCTGCCAGGCAGCCAGCAACAGAATGAGGTGACACAGGCTTAAGCTGTGCCAGGGCAGGTTCAGGCTGGATGTGATGAGGAAGTTGTTGTCAGAGAGAGTGACTGGCATTGGAATGGGCTGCCCAGGGAGGTGGTGGAGTGGCTGTGCCTGGAGGTGTTGAAGCTAAGCCTGGCTGGGGCACTTAGTGCCATGGTCTGGTTGGTTGGGCAGGGCTGGGTGCTAGGTTGGGCTGGCTGAGCTTGGAGCTCTCTTCCAGCCTGCTTGATTCTATGATTCTATGATCTTCTCCTGCTCTTTGGACACGAATTGCTCTCACAGCCCTAGCTTCACCAAGACCTCACCAAAGCAGGCCACATTTCCAGACCATCTTACCTTCACTCAGCAAGCTTCTCATCAGGGAACAAAAGCTGCCCCCACAAATGTGTCTGCAGCCTTCCATTTTTCTGAGCTCTCATCTAACTTTTACACCAATTCCCACCCCTGCTACAGCACAAGCTTTGAAAAGCTCCAGATGCTATCTTTGGGAGCATCCTCACGTCAGCTACTACACATGGCAAAAAGCCTTTTCTGGGCTGAGTTCTGGCAGATCCTTCCCCATAAATCCATGCATTAGCACCAGCCCACAGTGAAAACATAGCACGCAGTATCTGCACCACACTCCAGCTCCTTGTGCCCTCCTCCAGGGCTACAGCCCTCCCCCCCCCCCCAAAATAGGGGTAATTCAGTAACTCCAGGGGTAGAATTCCTAATCCAGCTGCCATCCCAACTTAGTTCTGCCTTTCCACGTGCTGAAGTCCAGGAACACAGTCAATTATTCCACAACCGAGCAAGCAACACAAAGAAGTCAATGTGAAAACCAAGTCTGGAGGTGACACCATGGTCTAGTTGATTGGACAGGGCTGGGTGATTAGGTTGGACTTGATGAGCTTGGAGATTTCTTCCAACCTGGTTGATTCTATGACTCTAAGATTCCAGAAAAGGATCTTCAAGGCCTGAGTAAAAATGTCTGCTCCTCTGACAAAAGTTTTCTCCTTAGTTCAAGGGCAGCAAATTATTCCTTTGCTGAGAGTGCTTTTGGCTTCAACTCCTAACACTCAAGACACCTCAGGCAATCAGTGGAAGCAGAAGCATCTTGTTGTCTAACACAGGCATTGTTTATTCATGCTGAAAAAGAGCATCAGGCAGAAGAAAGCCTGTTCTGAGCTCCCTCCACCCAGACTCACTTATGTGTCTTTGACTCTCCCTTTCACAGTCAGAAACCTTCAGAGGTAGGGGCCCAGGAAGCAGGTACAGCCAACATGAAGCCAGTGCTTTTAGCTGCAGCACAAAACATCTAACTGTAGGCAGAGCACCAGGATTAAGGAGGAAAAGGGTTGAAAACTGATTGGGGAAAAAGGTGGATTGCAAAGTCTGCTTGCTTCTATACTTACAGCAAACTCATGCCCTGGGCTGCACCCAAAGATACTCCCTGCTCTGGCAGTAGAGCATCCTTTGAGGTCCCTTCCAACCCCTAACTCTGTGACACATGCCCAGCAGATGGAGAGAGAGGATCCTGCACCTCTGCTCTGCTCTGGTCTGCTCTGCTCTGGGGAGACCTCACCTGCAGTGCTGCATCCAGCTCTGGAGCCCTCAACACAGCAAGGACATGGACCTGATGGACATGAAAATGCTCAGGGGGTTAGAGCAGCTCTGCTCTGAGGACAGGCTGAGGGAGCTGGGGGTGTGCAGCCTGGAGAAGAGAAGGCTCCAGGGACACCTAATGGCAACCTGCCAGTGCCTGAAGGGGCTGCAAGAAGGCTGCAGAGAGACTGTTTGCAGAGGCCTGCAGGGACAGGACAAAGGCAATGGCTGCAAACTGGAGCAGAGCAGATTGAGATTGGATGTGAGGAACAAGTTCTGCAGCAGGAGGCTGCTGCAACACTGCAACAGGTTGCCCAGGGAGGTGGTTGTGGCCCCATCCCTGGAGATATTGAAGGTGAGGCTGGACAGGGCTGTGGGCAACCTGCTCTAGTTGAGGATGCCCCTGCTGAGTGAAGAGGAAGGGGTTGGACTGGCTGAGCTTTGTAGGTCCCTTCCATTCCAGACCACTCTGTGCTTCTGTGACTAACCAGTGCTAGAATTTTCCTTCCTAGGGAATGTTTGAGCAGTCAGTGCTGTGCTGCAGAACCTTGGTCTCACACAAGTGCAAGGACTGTTTCATCCCTTCACACTGCTTTTGAACCCATGTTCCACACAAAAGACTCCTGTTAACTTAAATATACCCTTATGCTTGTGTGACTGAAAACCACACTGTCCACCCACGCTCAGCCACCCACTCCTATGACCCATGACTGTGTAACAGGCAAAGAAAATAATCTCCCCCCACCTGGAAATGAGAACATTCAGCAATCTTTTGTGCTCTGAAACGCTCTAGACAGTAAAATCACAACATTTAGGATACAATTTTATCATGTGGGAGCTCTTCCCTGATGAATCTTTCCTCAACCAACCCTGCTGCCTACAGAAGAAGCACAGCAAGCAGCCACACCTCCAGCCTGCTTGGCACAGGGGCAGGGGCAAGGACATAGACACCACCGAAGGAACCTGAAGCCCCTCAAAAGGAACCATAGAATCAGGCAGGTTGGCAGAGAGCTCCAAGCTCAGCCAGCCCAACCTAGCACCCAGCCCTGCCCAAGCAACCAGACCATGGCACTAAGGGCCCCAGCCAGGCTTGGCTTCAACACCTCCAGCCACGGCCACTCCACCACCTCCCTGGGCAGCCCATTCCAATGCCAATCACTCTCTCTGACAACAACTTCCTCATCACATCCAGCCTAGACCTGCCCTGCCACAGCTTCACACTGTATGTCCTCCTTCTGTTGCCGGCTGCCTGGCAGCAGAGCCCAACCCCACCTGGCTACAGCCTCCCTTCAGGGAGCTGCAGACAGCAATGAGGTCTGCCCTGAGCCTCCTCTTCTGCAGGCTGCACACCCCCAGCTCCCTCAGCCTCTCCCATAGGACTTCACTGAAGATCTTGGGCTGTGCACTAAAAGGAAAAGAGGAGTTCCTGTGCCTTGGCTTTCACTTTAACTGCAGTGATGCAGGTTTTTTTAAAGTTTGATTTTTGGTTGCTTGAGTTTTTTGGAGGAAGGAAGTGAAAGCATCCGAGGTGCCAGGAGGAGCTGACTTGCTGAGTCATTCAGCCTCCCTCAAATCTGAACTGCAGGACCTGCTGTCACAGCAAAGACCTACTTCAGAGACTCCTTTCCTCCCTGAGCTCCCAGGGGGTGGAGGCAATCACCTGGCTCTTGATCCAGGGTGGGTTTCACCTGGTGCTGCTGCCACCCCTTTCCTTCCCAGCCCCTGCCCAGGGAGGTGCTGACGCACGCACGTCAACTCAGTGCCACCCTCCTGGGGCACCATGCAGGAGCTCCGTGGGAAGTAAGGAACGAGCCCAAGGGTTGGGGAGAAAGGAAGGGCAAGGAAGTCACTCTGGACAAAGACAGTGCATGTCAGGAGTGATAAGCTGTGACTGATGAACAAATCCAGCAGTTGAGGAAAGAGCCTGGAAAAAACCCAAGCCACGGGGCTGAATGTGTCCTGCTTTGACGTAAAGAGCCAGCCAGGGGGAGGAGGGAAGCCAGGATTTGCCACCTCGCATCAAACCATCCAGTCTAGACTCCTGCCATGAGCGGTGGCCGGCAGGGGCTGCTGCACAGGCAGAGGAGAGAAGCTGCACAGAGCTTCAGCCTGACAGCAGCAGCGCTCCCAAGGCTCAGGCTGCACTCACTGACACGGACCTGCTGCTTGCCATCCGAGCCAGGCGCCCCCAAGCCTGCGAGGAGCTAAGGCAACCAGGAGCTTTCCAGTACAAGCAGAGGATGCAGATGATGCACTCAAGGTGACTTTCAAGACAAGGGAGGTTACCTGTCTGTGTCCTTCCATGGACTGCCAGCACTGATGACAGCCCACAGAGAGCACAACACAGCATGGATGGGCAGAGAAAGCTCAGCTGTGCCTTTATGGGTCCAGATCCTCCTTGAGTGCCAGGTGGCTCCCTCAGGGGTCAGTGCTGGCACCAGTGCTGTTGAACACCTTTGTCAGTGACATGCACAGAGCAATCAGTGCACCCTCAGCAAGTGTGCAGATGGCACCAAGCTGTGTGGCACAGTTGACTTGCTAGAGGGCAGGGATCCATCGAGAGGGAGCTGCACAGGCTGCAGAGCTGTGCTCAGGCCAACCTCATGGCATTCAACAAGGCCAAGTGTAAGGTCCTGCACCTGGGTGGGTGCAGTCCCAAGCACAGCTCCAGGCTGGGTGGGGAATGGCTGAGGGCAGCCCTGAGGAGAAGGACCTGGGGGTCTGGGTTGACAAAAAGCTCAACATGAGCCTGCAGTGTGCACATGCAGCCCAGACAGCAACCCTGTGCTGGGCTGCAGCAAGAGCAGTGTGGGCAGCAGGGCAAGGGAGGGGATTCT
>WAAF01020767.1:0-13250 GCA_013400475.1 Tricholaema leucomelas
TGGCCAGTAGGACAAGGGAGGATATTCTGCCATTGGATTCAACACTGGTCAGGCCACACCTTGAGNCAACAGAACAAGGGGACACAGTCTCAATTTGTGTCAGGGGAGGCTTAGGCTGCATGTTAGGAGGGAGTTCTTGCCAGAGAGAGTGATTGGCATTGGAATGGGCTGCCCAGGGAGATGGTGGAGTCACTGTCCCTGGAGGTGTTCAAGCAAAGCCTGGCTGAGGCACTTAGTGCCATGGTCTAGTTGATTGGTCAGGGCTGGGTGCTAGGTTGGACTGGATGATCTTGGAGGTCTCTTCCAATCTGGTTGATTCTATGATTCTATGACAAATATTTGTTAGTGATGGGTATTTTAGCAAACATTTCAGTCTCTCAGTATAGGATATTTTTTGCCTTCATTTCTCAGAGGTATTCACAGTGCCCAGATGTTAAAACACGCACATTTATTTTCCGACAGTATCATCTGGTCCATTGGCAGCCTCTGCCTGCTATTTTGCTGGCTTCACTGCAGTTGTCTTTAGGCTGTGAAATGATTAGGATGGTGATTTGACACCTTATTCACTAGAATCCCATTGCTTTTAGCTAACTCATAATGTAGTATTAAAAAAAAAAATCTAACTAATAACAAAATTTCTCACAAAGATCTCTGCATGCGCTGAAAGCAATAGGGAAAATATCCAAATTATTTCTTCAAGGATAAAGGAAAATGAGTACTTTGCAGAACAAGCTGGGAAAGGCATCACCAGAAAAATGGTGGATAAAGATTTTTATTACTATAATGTGGTTCAATCTCCAATATACTACATTACTTTTTGAATAAATTGTTGATAAACTGCTTTCTTTTCTCCGCAAACAGGATTCACTTTACTAGAAGATGAAAGTTGGTGTGGTTTTTTTGTATCCTACTTCTAGAAATACCTTATAAAATACTTGAGCTATTAGTACGTAAATGTTATATAGGCTCCACTGTCAGGTAGAATCACAGAATCAGTCAGGTTTGGAACAGACCACAAGGATCATTTACTTCCAAACCCCTTGCCAGGGGCAGGGACACCATACCCTAGATCAGCCTCTGGCCACAGCCTCATCCAGCCTGGCCTGAAACACCTCCAGCAATGGGGCCTCAACCACCTCCCTGGGCAACCCATTCCAGGCTCTCACCACTCTCATGCTGAAAAACTTCCTCCTCACATCCAGCCTGAATCTTCCCGCCTCAAGCTTTGCTCCATTCCCCTTAGTCCTCTCACTCCCTGACAGCCTAAAAAGTCCCTCTACAGCTTTTTTGTTGGCCCCCTTCAGATCCTGGAAGGCCACAACAAGGTCACCCGGGAGCCTCCTCTTCTGCAGACTGAACAGCCCCAACTCTTTCAGTCTGTCCTCATAGCAGAGCTGCTGCAGCCCCCTGATCATCCCACTGGCCCTTCTCTGGACACGCCCTAGCACCTCCACATCCCTCTTGTAATGGAAGCTCCAGAATTGGATGCAGTACTCCACCTGGGGTCTTTACCATGTAAATACATGTAAAAACTGCAGATTTAGATATTAAGACTGTTGTTTTGTAGATTCTAATAAGCTTAATCTTAGCTTTTCTTTTGAACAAAGAAAAACATAAACCAGGAAATTTTCAAAATTCTGTGTTTTTCAGATTGTAGTTTGCATCCAAATTGCCAATAACAGAAAAGATGAAATTACTGTAAGCAAAGCAGATGACAAAAAGTGCCTGCTGATCAAAGAAGAGCTGTGGGACTCAACCTGGATGGATCAGCACATATGTAATAGATGATCTCAAATGTCCTTGCTCACATCAATTGACTTTGATGCTACTGTATAACTTTCTTTAAAACATTTAAGAGAGTACTGTGCTAGTTGGAGCCTAGCTGGGATATTTTAGCGAGAAGAATTAACTGATAGACTGTGAAAAGGAAACAATGGTGATGTCTACTGCACCCATAGGCTTGCTGAAATTCATGATAACAGGAACATAAACATAGATAACACAGTCGCTGCGTGTCTCTGGCTGCCTGCACTTTTCTTCCTAACTTGATGTCTGCTTAACCAATCCTACTGCTTTCTACTCCCCCAGCTGATTCTCCAAACTCACCTTGAACCTAAGGCAAAGTCTAGGATAAGATAGAGGGGTAGAAAGGAGGTGGAAGGGTGGTTGGGAGCCCCTCCTAGGGACTCTGGTTTCTGAGAGGGCTGTTGTGTTTCTGTATTACTTCTTAACTTGTATATTTCTGTATACAGCTTCATTCTTAATTCCCAGCTGGGTGATTTTCTAAGTGTGGGTGGGGTAACATCCAAACCATCACATCTCATTAAGATACTGAAATATTTGGTTTAGATTTCTGTGTAGAATTTATATATGTTACTCCTTTGCTTAAGAAACTGCTGAAGTTATTTTACTTTAAATTAAACATGCATACTTCTGTGAAGATGCGAGATGATTACTTGATATACATCCAGCTAGTCTTCTAATTTATGAAAGTATAATGATATTGTATTGTTGTTATAAAGTTAATCAAGACTTTAATGGGACAGCTATGTTACTATTGAGTGGTTTTTTTCTTTCACTATAGTGCATGTCTTCAAGGAGCTGATTATGCAGTGTAGCAACGAATTCACTAATTAGAAAGTTATTACTACATCTATAGTGGCTACGATTTCTAGCTTTGCAAGTTGCATGTTAAGATGCTATTAAATAGAATATAAAAAAAAAAACAACACACAAACAAACAACATATATAGATTAATAGCTGCAGGAGTGTATTTGATCTATAAGCAATTGGTCTGTTTTTTTCCCCAGTTTTTTTTTCACCTGATGATCCATGTTTCTGTGCACCCAAACTAAACACAAGGTTCACACAATAAGTCTGTGACTTGATAACTTCTTTTCCTTGTTTTTGCATAGGTATAAATAGGTTCTGTCAAAAACTGAGAAAATATGTCTGGGTTTGGTTTGAAAAAGTCAATTTGTTAAACAATTTTTAACCTTTTTTCTGCTTTGGCTTTCACTTGAGGACTGAAATATTAGTCCCTCTCAGAGAAAAAGCAGAAAAGACCACATGATTAAGAAAATATAATTAATATTAGGAAGTCCAAATGTTGACCATATTAGGAGGAAGTTCTTCACAGAGAGGGTGATTTGCCATTGGAATGGGCTGCCCAGGGAGGTGGTAGAGTTGCTTGGAGGTGTTCAAGAAAAGCCTGGCTGAGGCACTTAGTGCCATGGTCTAGTCGATTGGACAGGACTGGGTGGTAGGTTGGCCTGGATGATCTTGGAGGTCTCTTCCAACCTGGTTGATTCTATGATTCTATATTAGAGATTATTTCTAGCTTTAATTATAGCTGAATCCTTGCTACAAACATATAATTTTGCATGAAGCTGAATGGGGGCAATGCCTTCAACCAGAAAGTGAACCTATGCAATACCCTACTTATAAACTGAAGCTTCTAGACTCAAAACTATTTGCATAGCTCATTCTTCCTTGTTTTGAAAAATGGTTCAAATAATTCCAAATTATTAAAAATAAATTCTACATTAGATTTAATATAGTATTATGAGAGCTAGACATCAGCAATTAAGCTTAAATCTTCATTTCATCCTGACTCTAGTATGACTAAAATCATTATAAGTGAGACCCCCCCAGTCAAGTACTTACAGTTTAACACCTGTAATATCTTTTTTAAAATAGAAAAAAAAAGTAAAGTTTTTCACCCAGGACTGCATCTCTGTGAACTCAAGACTGACAGTTCTTCCAGAATGAAGATCAGTGAACTGAAACCACATCTCTGCCCTGTTTCTCTTGGGTTTTTCTTTTATTTTCATTAATTACCATTTAATGCAAAATGCATAAAAACATCATGGTAAAAAAAAAAAAAAAGGTCAAGACATGCAAGCATTACATCTCAGTGACTGAGAAGAGTCTGATTCTTTCTCTTAGCCCCTAATTGTAAAATCATAGAAGGACTACGGATACATGACAAAAATGCAGCATAAAACAAACGAACTCTGCTAGTTTGAGCCTAGCTGGAATATTTTGGTGAGAAGAATTAGACTATAGGCTGTGAAAAGGAAACAGTGATGATGTCTGCTGCACTCATAGGCTTGCTGAGATGTGTAAGAGCAAGAACACGAACATAGATAACAGAGTCTCTCTCTGGGCTTTGGGGCTGCACTTCTCTCCCTAACCTGCTGTCTGTGTGACTAATCCTTCTGCTTCCTAACCCCTCCTGGCTGACCCTCTAAACTCACTTTGAACATAAGGCAAAGTCTGGGGTAAGGTAGAGGGGTGGGAGGAAGGTGGAAGGGTGGTTGAGAGCCCCTCCTGGGAACTCTGGTTTCTGGGAGGGCTGTTGTGTTTCTGTATTATTTTTAACCTGTATATTTCTGTCTGTAGCTGTATATGTTGTAAATATCTGCTTGTATAATGTGCTAAGCTGTAAATATAGCTTCATTTTCCAATTTCCAGATTGACTGAGTCTAGTCTGGGTGATTTTCTGAAGTGTTGGGGTGTGGGTAACACCCAAACCATCACACAAACTAACTAAAAGAAGACTGCTATGGCTGGACTGGCAGAATGACCATAAAGGAAAAATGGTTATCAACCTGCTGTTGGTAAAAGGCTGATTTAAAGAACCTTGGAGCTCTGAGCAGAGCGTTGTCTGGCATCACTTGAATCTTCTTGTGTTGAGGATAATAGGACTTTGTTAATGAAGATCATAAAAATACAATCACATCAGCTGTATCTCATCTCTTTACCAAATTATTTAAATAAACAGCATATTTTTGTTTGTTTGCTGCTACTTGAAAGAGAGTTAAAGAAAAAAAAATAAATGTTTATATGAGCAGAATGGGGTTCAGGTCTGACCTGTATACTCTTAAATTTAAATAACAAATTTAGATCTTCATATCTGAAAAAGATGCTCAAATGCTTGTGATAGGTGATATAAATCTACTTATTACAGAAAAAGCTTTTGTGCAATAATTTAATCCACCTTGAAACAGATCAATCTATACATTTGGTTTCTCTAAGCTCCAACACAGGAATAAAATTCACAGATCTCATGCAGTTTTTGGTACCTGAGATATCCGCATGAAGCAGGCAAATAGGAGAGAGTCTGCATGCCATCTGACCACTTTGAAAGCCCATAGTTTTGGGTCAGAAGGGATCTATTAGAATTCTTTGTCACGTGGAATACATTTTCTTAAAATAAGCATGAGATCATTATAGAGTCCTTTGTATCAATGATGTACAGTCAATTGCTCATTTAATTACCGAGTAAGAATATGAAAGAGTATCAAGATCCATTTTAGCAAACTGTCCTGTATGTGTACAATATTGTCATTTTATGCATTACAAGAATTGTAGTTTTCATTAAACATTTTGTGTAAGGACAAGCATTAGCAATTACGTTGATGCAGATTATCTGGTTTAATTTACTTTTAATTTACTGAGATCTTCTCTAATACTTAAACAGTTTTGCAGGTCTTACAAATGCTGGAATAAAATGAAAAAAAGGTGTACTGGCCTCTTAGGTGTAGCTCTGTACTTGACATTCAATAGGATAAGAAGTACCATTAACATACTCTGTATGAGGAAGCAAAGTTTGGGGGGGGATTTTTTTCCATCTAATCTCAGCCCACATGTAACTAGGAATTCCAAAATCTCTCACTAGATCTTGCATCACATAATTAAGTGTCATGGTAGGCCTCATATGCCCCAAATAGGCTTAATACATGTCCTGGCTTGCCCAGGTATGGTTTTCTGTTCCGCAAGAGAAGCAAGTGTGGGAAAGAAAACTAAAGAACCTGGAGCCACTAAATCTAAGTGGCCTGCCCAGAGTCCTATGGTAAACATGGTACACACACTTAACTTGTGCCTGCCTGCTGCAAGGCCTGTGCTTTTCCCCAAATTTGGATGAAGCAAGCCTATGGTTTTACCTTATATGGTAAGGTTTGGCTAACTGCCATTCTGATTGGCTGTTCTGTGTCCAAAGGGCAATTCATCTCAGCCCACATTGATAAAAAAACATAGACAGGTCAAGAGCATGCTCTGCCTTGATCTGCTGTGCTATTCATGCCTGCTGTTGCCTGCTGCTATTGCTGACTGCCTTATTGTTTGCCTGGAAACTCCACTGTTGTGAGTTTACCAGGAACAGGCTCTAGATGCCTGCACACCATCAAACTGCATAGCCAGATTGACATCATGCTGAGACTGCAAAAGGCAAGACATCCTGCCTGCACCTGAAAGTCTCCTGCCAAGACAAGATGTCCTGGAGATACACAGATCGTCCAGAGGAGCCAAGAGACAAGGTCAGAGATTGTCTGCTTCCTTTCCCCAGAAGACTGGGAAGAATCAAGTCTCAGTGGACAACCAGACAGAGCTCCCTGAAAGCATTTGGGTACCGTCTGGGTCTGTGGCTAACCCACTGTGACTCGGGTAATAATAATTTTTGAGTAAACACTTAAAAGCCTCCTTGTAATTCTCCCATTGCCTTCTGCCATAAGCAGAAAGAGCTCCTTGAGTCCATCTAGTGGGTAAGTGGTACATTGACCGCAAGCAGCATTGGACCACAGGAATTTTCACTCCAGTTCAGTTCATGATTTTATATTTTGCTGGTTATTACTAGATCTAGATATTATCTATAGAATGTTTCCATGACCGTGTAAGAACCTGAATATTATTAAAATTAGTGGTCAGGGGTGGAAAGAGTTCTGAATATCAAAATTAATAATATTAATTTTGGAAAAAAACATCATTTCACATTAATTAATTTCCCCTTTGTAACATTAAGAAACCCCAAAACTTTACACACATGCTTTGTTTTTCTGGATGGCTGTTCTGGGGAGGACTTTGGTTTGTTTTGAACCTACATGGGAGTCATACTGTTCTAAGGACTCACTGTCTTGTTTTGGAAGACAACAGTATCCCTGCGCTGCTGTCTGCTGGAAGATGTCATTGTGATGGATTGTGCAAAATTAATAATCTGTGTTAATTTTGATATCCAGGTGATGATTGCTAATAACTTTGAAAACTGTTTATTAACATTAAAACTCACCAAAAACTTATTCCCAAGGTTCAAAATGTACAGGTTGGAAATTTATACACGCAGGGAACAGGCGAAACTAGAGCACTTATTTCTTAAAATGGCAAATGCAAGTATTATACTGGAAGAAGCTTTAAAGTATTTATTCACAAAACTATTATTACTTGACTCATGAGGCTAGCCACAGTCCCAGACAGTACCAAAACACTTTCAGGGAATTCTATCTTGTTGGTCACTGAGACTTGATTCTTCCCAGGTTCTGGGGAACGGAGGCAGACAATCTCTGCCCTTGTCTCCTGGCTCCTCTGGATGATCTGTGTATCTCCAGGACATCTCATCTTGGCAGGAGACTTTAGGTGCAGGCAGGATGTCTTGCCATGTGCCGACTCAGCACAATGTCACACTGGGGGCCATGCAGTCCAATGGTGTGCAGGCATTTGGAGCCTGTTCCTGGTAAGCTCTCCAGGCAAATTCAGGATGCAAAATGAGGCAGCAGCAGCCCCATGCTACCTGCTTATCCCTTTTGTCAATATCCAGCCCAAGACTAATGGTGCGTTGGACATAGATTACCAATCAGCATGGCACTTTGCCAACTCTCACCATATTAGGTGAAGCCAGGGCTTTCACTCTCCCCTCCCATGGTTTTCTCCCCCAGCACAGAAGTAGGGGGAGCAGGGGAACATGTCTGGGCAAGCCAACATGGATAAGATGATGTTTGCCCTGTAAGGCCTACCACCAGAGTTATTATAACAGGTATTACTCCAGTGAATTTGACAAGTAAGGTGAATTGAGAGAGATGCTGCTGCATCTTTCAGCACTAGCATGTGGCTTAGATTTACAGTCTCAGATGTGTCTTTTTCTTTACTTTCCTTTCTTTTCTGTTTTTTTTTTGTTTGTTTGTTTGGTTTGGTTTTTTTTTTTCTGGCAGGGGGGAGGTTGTTTGATTGATTTGGTTTGATTTTTGTGGTTTTTTTTTTAATTTTTATTTTTATAATCACAAGTTAAGGTAGTTTGGATCCGTGGTCCTAATCTAAGTTTCTTTTATGCCTTGTGAATGAACAGCATGCTTGAGCTTGTTACTTGAGGGCTGGGCAGGGCTGCTCAAAACCTTCCTCTGTACTTTCCTAACAGAGCTGGGAGGAAATCGAGCTTATTCTATTTCTGTGATTGTGTTCAGGAGCCTTCTGCTTATCCCAAGATCTCATCTTGGCATTTCTTTGGATAAATGAAAAAAATACACTAGGGAAAAATAAACCAGACTCTTCTGACCATGTTATAGCCATGTTTCCTCTTTTGTTTTATGTACTATAATAAAATACATCCTCACAAATTTGTCATTTTTGCCTCCCTCTTTTTCAGCTCTGTCAGTCTTCATCAAAAGATGAAGTATGAGGTGAAATTCTAATTCAGGTATTGGAATAGCTTGTTCAGGGAAGTAAGGGAGTTACTGTTCCTGGAGGTTTTGAAGAAACATGTGGATGTGGCATTTTGGGACACGGTTTAATGGCCATAGTGGGCTTAGGTCAGTGGTTGGACTAAATGATCTTAGAGATCTTTTCCAAATGAACCAATTCTGTAATTCTATAATAAAACCTAGAAGATAAGAAAATTTGAACTAAAAAACAAAAGACCAAAAAAAAAACCCATGCTATCTTTCACTCATTACATGCTTATTTCTCCGTTACAATTATTACTGTGGTGAATGTAAACCTTGTATCTGTAAAATTAGAAAAACAAAGCCTCTGAGTGTGTATTCTTAATAAATTACTACCATAGATTCTAGGATTTTCTTATTTCTAAATTAGACACCTGTAAGAATAATCATTATTTAGACCTAACATGTGCATGCAGTCTGAGGATCTGCAAATATTTGCAATGTTCCTCAGAGAGAAAAATTAATACTTGAGCTGTTTCCAATGAGGAAGAATTTTGGTGACATACAAGGGAATACTAGACTTTATTGTTTCTATTCCCTTCTCCAATTTCTTACCTAAGAGATAAGAGTTACAAATGTTTGTCAAAACACTGAAGGTGTAAACAGCCTCAAAGTGAAATTAATGCTAACAGAAGGTAATAAATCGAAGTGAGTACTTGCATAGATTTCAGTTCCTAAATATTCCAGATGTATCTTTAGCTTTGTGCATTTTACACATCAGCTATGCTAGTCCTAAAAATAAATAGTTGCATACAACAAGTCATTCTAAAGCTATATGTCCTAGAAAAAAATAAATCTATATAAGATTTCCCATACACGAGTTTGAACATCATGTTTTAATCAGGTGGAAAAAAGTAGATACAACTGGAGAAAGCATAATACCACAAATCAAAATAATTCTTTGATACAGAATAATAGAATCATAGAATAGTTTGCATTGGAAGGGACACCAAAAGATCATCTAGTCCAACTATCTTGCAGTAGGCAGAGGCATCCTCCACTAGATCAGGTTTTTCAGAGCCCTATTGAGCCTCACCTTGAATATCCCCAGGGATAGGGTCTCAGCTACATCCCTGGGCAACCTCTTCCAATGTTCGATCACCCTCATGGAAAAAAATCATAGAATCATAGAATCATAGAATGGTTTAGGTTGGAAGGGACCTCAAGGATCATCCAGCTCCAAGCCCCTGCCATAGGCAGGGACACCTCCCACTAGAGCAGGCTGCTCAAGGCCTCATCCAGCCTGGCTTTAAACGCCTCCAGGGAAGAAGCATCCACAACCTCCCTGGGCAACCCATTCCAGTGTCTTACCTGAACTTGTACCTAACATCCAATCTAAATCTATACTTCTCTAACTTGAAACCATTTGTCCTTGTGCTATGTTTTGTAGGTTCTAGTTTCACATTCCTTATTGAACAAGGGGACACAGTCTCAAGTTGTGCCAGCGGAGGTCTAGGCTGTATGTTAGGAGGAAGTTCTTCACAGAGAGAGTGATTTGCCATTGGAATGGGCTGCCCAGGGAGGTGGTGGAGTTACCATCCCTGGAGGTGTTCAAGAAAAGCCTGTCTGAGGCACTTAGTGCCATGGTCTGGTTGATTGGACAGGGCTGGGTGTTAGGTTGGACTGGATGATCTTGGAGGTCTCTTCCAACCTGGTTGATTCTATGATTCTATGATCTTTTCTGATTTTGTTAATTATATGAAGACGTTACAAAATTAGTACTGAATATTAATTAAGTATATTATTTTTTTGTATGGCTATCAAATATTATTTATTAATATCTTAAAAAATGGGAAAATGCTATAAGGTTCATTTGGATTTTTGGTCCAGATTAAGTAACTGCACACAGGGTGTTTATAAACATGGAAATAAACAGTTTAAATAAACAGAATTTGGAAAATAGGAATGCAAAACCAGGAAAAATTCTAACTAGGCTTTTGGAACCTTAGAATCATAGAATCAACCAAGTTGGAAGAGACCTCCAAGAGTATCCAGTCCAACCTGGACTAATGTATGTTAATATATGTTAACAACATATGTTCACAACCTAAGTTAGCATTAACTCTAACACACGTACTCACAGCATGTCGAGCTGCGTACAAAGATGCTTCCAACAACCGTGATTACGATCCTGAGGCTAAAGATACAAAATATAGTCCAAGCAGAGGAAAGAAGAGGAGAACTGAGTTGCTGCAAGCTGCTGCTACAAGCTACAGAAATATGGCCACTGTGAACAACGCCTTCTGCAGGCAGAAACAATCTACTAATAGAGCTTAGCACAGCTGGAGAGACGCAGTGGGAAAGGCACATTTTCAAATCATTTCCCCATTAAATACACCTTTTGAAAATCAAATTGGTGAATAGGCACATGCATTGCTTGTTGTGGTCAATGAATTCAAAGTTTCATGCCTTGCGTGACTACACAGGCGTGTCAAGGGGCTGCACATGACACCTGACACGTGATGTTGGCTGCTAGCCCTCAGGGCAGCTTTGCTGAAGCCGGTTGCCATTGTTTAGTCTGCACATCAAAGTCAACTCCTGGACCCTGCCATGGGAGAAGGAGGGCAGTGGCCCAAACCAGTATGGTAGTATTTCTGCCCTGCCAGGACAGAAAGATTTCAGAGAAAGCTTTACCCTTAGTGTCTTCTTTTGGTTACATTATCTGTTGGACCCTTGAACTCATAGAATCATAGAATCAGGCAGATTGGAAGACACCTCCAAAATCATCCAGTCCAACCTAGCACCCAGCCCTGTCCAATCAACTAGACCATGGCACTAAGTGCCTTAGCCAGGATTTTTTTAAACACCTCCAGGGACAGCGACTCCACCACCTCCTTGGGCAGCCCATTCCAATGGCAAATCACTCTCTCTGTGAAGAACTTCCTCGTAACATACAGCCTAGACCTCCCCTGGCACAACCTGAGACTGTGTCCTCTTGTTCTGTTGCTGGTTGCCTGGCAGAAGAGACCAACCCCACCTGGCTACAGCCTCCCTTCAGGTAGTTGTAGACAGCAGTGAGGTCACCCCGAGCCTCCTCTTCTCCAGGCTGCACACCCCCAGCTCCCTCAGCCTCTCCTCACAGGGCTGTGTTCCAGGCCTCTCACCAGCTTCTCACTTCCAAAGCAAGAAGTTAACAAAATAAGAAAGCATTTCAAAGAAGTTCATAATTAAGGAACTTGATGTTTGCTGAGTGTGTGGAAACATCTGAAAGCTTGGCAGGCTCTGGTATTAAGCAGTAGCTGACACCTGTTATGGAAAACAGAAATAAGTACCTACCAAAAGAGTGCTATAATTTGCTCTTTTTTTTTTTCTTTGAAGTTCTGTCCTTACACAAGTATTTTATTTGTGTTAAACCTTCTATCACCTTCTGTTACTCAGCAGCTGGTACAATCCTCTGCTCCCTGGAGTAGAGATGTAAAAGAGCTAGTCACCTGGAATACAGATACATTTCCCTGACCCACAACTTTTATCTCTGAGATTAGTTGCAAAGACATACCGAATCCATTAAAAAGAAATCACACACACAAAAAACTTCTAAAATTGTCATTCTGTTCAATATAGAAGACATCACAAAAAATGGCAAATGTCAGATTTCAGAGTTTTGTGACCCCATTTTATTATTCTCAGTTAGCTGAACTGAGAATTTGTTGCCTAGAGCTCCTGAGACTTCATTTCCTTTTCATGGATTTGGCCAACTCAGACAAACTGAAGGCATTTCAGTGAAATTTATCTGGTTTTAAGTATAACTCAAACTGGATCAAATACCAAGAACTACAATAGACGTTCACATCATGCATGGATATTCTAAACTGACACTGGAGGATCAGGAATGTATGGTTGAGATAGAAAAGATTCCATTTAAAAGCATTCAAAGATTATTATGTTTTTCTTTCAGGGAAGAGTGAATTCTCTAAAATATTGAGTTGTCTCCACTAAAACAATAGAAAATCAGTCAAGGAAATTACAGAACACCAAGTGTAAATTCAATAGCTAGCAAATTGCTAGAATATTTATTAAAACAATCAGTGTGTATGCACCTAGAGGAAAGCAAAGTGCTAAAAAGTAGGTACTATGTAGTAGTCACAAAGAAATTATGTCAACTTAACTACGTCTTACTTTTATAAGCCTCAGTAAAATAAAGAAATGTTGTCATAACACAATAGGTCTCAAGCTAAAATCCTGCACAGTATTCTCACACAGCAATTAAAGTGCAAAGAAGTTGAAGTATTGCATTATGAACACACAAACAATATTAAGATTGACATAAAGAAATAATGGCTACACTTCCTAGATAGACAGGACACTGGTGGAATAATTTTCTCAAGAGAATTTTCTCAAGAACCAATGTAGCCTGAGAATAATGGACCCTTGGAAATAGATTAGCCAGTCAGAATGGCACTTTCCCAAGCTTGACCATATCAGGTTGTGACGGAAGGGGACTTCTGCCCTTATCGCCCGTTTGTGGCGAAGGGAAGAAATCAATGGGTGCGAGATAGTTATATAAAAATATATGTTTATTAAACTCAATATTCTTAACTCTCAACACCCCCCAACCACTGTATTAAATATTGTTCATTCACGGTTATGGGTCGACCTTATGGGCTAATATCACAATAAACGGCTTACTAAGAACTATATTACAATGACTAGCATTCAACTATTAACAGACTATTAACAGAGAGAGTTTTCCCCGCGGCTCAGTTCCACTCGGGGTATATACCACCTGCCCAACGGAGTGGGCTGAAACACCTTCTGCCCTT
>WAAF01020767.1:14161-35274 GCA_013400475.1 Tricholaema leucomelas
CATATCAGGTGAAGACGAACCAATGTAGCCTGAGACTAATGGACCCTTGGAAATAGATTAGCCAGTCAGAATGGCACTTTCCCAAGCTTGACCATATCAGGTGAAGACAGAGCTTTTTGTTTCATTTCCTGTGGTTGCTTCCCCCACCATAGAAGGAGGGGGAGCAGGGGAACATGTCTGGGCAAGTCAGAGTCCTTAGACCCAGCAGCTCCAGGTTCTTTGTCCTCTTTCTAATGGTTGCTTCTCCCCATAGTAGAAGGAAGGAGAGCAGAAAAACATGTCTGGGCAAGCCAGGACATGTATAAGCCTATTTTGGCCTATCCAGGCCTACTATGACACCATGAGAATTTTTTCTCTGATATCCAGTCTAAACCTGCCCAGTTCTACCTATCCCCTCATGAAGACCAACACTGCCACCCAATTCAGTGTCACCTGCAAACTTACTGATGACATACTCCATGTCTTCATCAAGGTCATCAGTAAAGGTGTTAAAACAGAAGTGGTCTCAACACTTAGCCCTGAGGAGCACAACTTGTGGCCAGCTGCCAGATGGATTTAACTCTGCTCACCGCTAGTCTTTGGGCCCATTTGTCCAGCCAGTGCTTTATCCAGCAGAGCTGTGTTCATCCAAGCCCTTTCCTCTCACTTGGCTGAATAATAACTGTCATTTCCATTGTGCAGAGAACAGAGGCAAAATCAACTTACAAACTACTTTGTAGTATTGCTAACACAGGGACCAGCTCACTGTCATGGCATGGACAATTTTCACATGGAAATATATCAGAATTTTAAAATATTAATCTCTGACCCCACTGTTCATTGTCTATGAATCGAGAAGGATTTTTCACACACTTTTTCAAAGTTGAATGATGAATCCTTGGAAACTCTGAAAGTGATGAAATACACAGTTGTGTTTTGCAGCCCATCTTCTTTGTACTGCTCGCTGCAGTACAACAAACTTCTAGAACTTAGTGAAGAGGAAATCCTGGTTTCTACTCAGACATGACAAGTTTTATTAGTCCTGCATATGCCAGACTTGAGCTAAACCGTTTATTTCACATCTGATCCTTTATACTTAAATTCTGGACAATTTATTCAGCTGAGAAAGATCATAACTCAGTTTTTGCATTGTGCCAGTCTGATAAACTATCCTATCTCAGTGCTCAAAAACAGAATGGAGAGACATCCATTGTGCCAGGTAACATCTACCATAAAACTGCGAAGACTAGTCCCAAGATGAAGGTAACAAGGCTAGTTAGAAGACAGGCTTCTTTTCAGCTGTTTCTCAGTGCTACAAGTACCAAAAACAGTGCTAAAGTTAATTGCCAGACACTAGAATACTGCAGGATGTAGGATTTTAGAAAGACTCAGCAAAAGGCATTGGATTTTAGTAACTTAACTATACAACAGAGTAGAGCTTAACAAGTTTATCGATATACAGCTTTCTAAAGTGTGGTGAACACATATGGAACATGCTCTCACAGTAATCCATGATGGTACACTCAACAGAGATAGATCCAGTGCAGCCAATGTAGTCTGCAGACTGCAGGCTGAATCAATTACGTAATTAAGTGTCTCTCCCAACTCTAGCAACTAGAAGAAGTGTAAGCACCAATCAGGAGTAGTAAGTGAATCTAGGATAGAAATGGCACTAAAATGCCTATGCTTGGAATTCCCTTACAAGAAAGTAGACTGTAAGGAGGGCTGTGAGAGTCTAAATCCTCTCTCCCTTATTCATCAACAAAGATAAAGATTGCTACTCTCCCTAATCAACAAAGATAAAGATTGCCTTTGTTAACCTCCTGGACTCAGAGGAGGTGCCCAGCTGAAAGCTCAGGGATGCAAATCAACAGATAGTGCCTTTGTGGAAATTCCTGGACCTCAGCCTGGCTTGAATGTCCAGACTGTGCACACCTTATGTCAGCTACTCCAAAGAGAAAAAGCTTATGTGTATTCGGGGTATGGACAGGTAAGCAGCGCAGGGAGGGGACGGAGGCCCTCCTCGATGCCACCGCCAGACCCCTGCGAATGCCTGAATACACAGGAAGATTTCCTGTGGAGCTGCACCTGGACATTGGTCTAACAGAGTATAAAAAGACATGAGCAATGCCTGCCAAAGTGTGGACCTCCAGGTGTACACTGGAGCATCACCAGAGCTTCACATCTACCAGAAGAACTCCTCATGAACTCCACAGAAAAACATCCCTGGGCCACACACATGTCTCTTCTCTCTCTCCACCATCTGTGGCTGATGGTAATATAATCCCTGCTCTTTTCCTTCCCTTCTCCCTCTCTTTTTCTGTATTCTCTCACTCTTTCTCTCTCTTTCTCTCCTCTTCGCTCTCTCCCTACATTTTTTTCAACTTTATCCTTTAATAAATAGTTTTGTGGTGCTATCTGGTCTCACTTCCACCTTAGTATCACAACACAGAAATCTATAAGAACAGATCTTACTCCTCTGGACAGCACTATTGTTAATCTCTGTTCTCTGGACCTTGACAAGGGCTTACAAATATAGCCCTCAGGTAGACATTCACATTCAAAGACCTGCATACATGTGGATGTCTGCAGTGCTGAGCTCTCATTTTCTCACACTCACACTGTGAGACGCAATTCAGTATTATAATAGAAGCCAATAATACCAGCTAAGATGCTCTAGATGTCTCACGTGGCCTATGGATACTATAGAATAAGGCACCGGACTCCTCTAGGTTGTACATCTTACCCACAAACTGTTGTTTTATATACTCTAGAGTGTTTCAGCTGGCATAGGAGCCCTTTCTGCATGCAAATGAATCAAGTCAGATATATCTACATCTGAGTTCACCTATACTCCAATGAAATAAATAGGCACTCCAGGGTACAATTAATCTCTTCGCAGACATCTAAATACATCAGAAAAAAATGTATTTCATATTTCTTTTCACTTAAAAATTATTTTTATCACATTCCTCAGACCTTCATAGCACCACTTTTAAGGCAGTACTCCCAAGTCACCTTTGCCTTTAAAAATGCGAGTTTGCTAAAGGCCGTAATACATTTGGTTTCTGAACTGACAGTTTAGCAATACCAGCTTTTCAGAGCTGGTTTGGGCGTCTATCCAGCAGTTCATCACATGATACTTGACTTGCTGAAGTTATTTTGTATTCAGATCATTTAATCACATTTTGTTTTAAGTAAATTAGCCCACTGGTCCCTCACATGTTATATCCATTACCTAGATTCATCTTGTGATGTTAGTGTTGTTAAATTGCCAGTGGCTGCTCTTATTCTCTTTGAGGTTATTAGGACTTAGACAGCAATTAAGCAACATGTCAACTGTGCTACTGTTTCAACATACAGTATAAGAGTTTGCAAAAAGATTGAGTGTACCTTCTTTCTAACAGAGCAGGTGGCTACAGTAGATGCCAGTATATGAAATAATTTGCCCAGGACAATCATAGAATCATAGAATCATAGAATGGTTTAGGTTGGAAGGGACCTCAAGGATCATCCAGCTCCAACCCCCCACCATAGGCAGGGACACCTCCCACTAGAGCAGGCTGCTCAAGGCCTCATCCAGCCTGGCTTTAAACACCTCCAGGGAGGAAGCATCCACAAGCTCCCTGGGCAACCCGTTCCAGTGTCTTACCAGTGTCTCTGAAATGCAACATGTGCAGAGAAACAGATGTGATGCAATTGTAAATAAGATAGAATATGACTTAACAAAACTTCAGAAAGCACAGCAAATATCCTGTTCTGAATTTTACACTGAAAATTGATTCATTAGGCAAATGGGACCGGAATCAGTGCCATTTACATGTTTCCCCAGGTAAAGCTCATTCTTTTTCATCTCTTTAGGTGATACAATTATCACCTCAAAAGCAGGATTCTGCTTTAGGAGAAGCAGTAATGCCTTGAGCTTCTTTCATAGAAACAGAGTGGACAGAGAGAACACTGCCAGGTAAGCTGGAATGAATGATAGGAAATGTTTGTAAAGAAGTATATATATAAATTGGAGAAAGGGGTAGATAATATCTAAGGAATGCATACCTGCTGAGAATTTGGAAAAACTGGAGACAGCTGCACCATGGGCTGCATCAAAAGGAGCATGGACAGCAGATTGAGAGAGGTGATTCTGTCATTGCACTCTGCATCAGTGAGACCTCACCTAGAGTACTGTGTCCAGCTCTGAGGCAAGCAACACAAGAAGGACACGAATCTGATGAAGAGGGTCCATAGAAGTGCAACAAAAATGATGAGAAATCTGGAGCACCTCTCCTACAAAACCAGGATGAGGCAGTTGGGGCTCTTCAGCCTGGAGAAGAGAGGGCTCAGGTGAGATCTCATAGCAGCCTTCCAGTAACTGAAGGGGACCTAGAAGTAACCTGTATAGGGACTGTTTACAAGGACATGTAGCAATAGGACAAGGGGCAATAGTTTTAAAGTAGAGATTTACATTGGACGTTCTAAGATCTCTACTTACAGAACACTGGAACAGATTGCCCAGGGACATGGTGGAGGCTCCATCCCTGGACACTTTCAAGGTCAAGCTTGATGGGACTCTGAGCAACTTGATCTAGCTGGGGATGTCCTGTTCCTGCATAATGTAGAGGCACTGGACTAGATGAAGTTTAAAGGTTTGTTCCAGCCCAATTCATTTATGATTCCATGACTGATGTAGCACTAGCAAATGTTTCCTCATATCCAATCTAAACCTGTTCTGGTGCAACTTGAGGCAGTTTCCTCCTATTGTATTTTATTTGTTTGTTGGGAAAAGAGACTGAGAGCCACCTCACTACAATCCCATTTCAAATAGTTGGAGCAAGCAATAACATGTCCCTTCGTCCCCTTTTTCTGCAGACTGAACAAACCCCAGTTCCCTCAGTTGTTCTTCGTATAACTTGTGCTCCACATCTCTCACCAGCTTTGTTGTCCTTCACTGAACACACTCCAGCATCTCAAAAGGTTTCTCTAAGTTTTTCAAAGATTAATTCAAAGGGAGTTGAGATGACCAAGTATGTTTTGTGTCAGCTGGATAGAAAATTAGGAGAACTGGCAGTGTTCTTCATTGATATACGTATGGGCTGAGAAAAACATAGAATCATAGAATCAACCAAGTTGGAAGAGACCTCCAAGATCATCCAGTCCAACCTAGCACCCAGCCCTGGCCAATCAACTAGACCATGGCACTAAGTGCCTCATCCAGGCTTTTCTTGAACACGTCCAGGGACAGCGACTCCACCACCTCCCTGGGCAGCCCATTCCAATGCCAATCACTCTCTCTGGCAACAACTTCCTCCTAATGCCCAGCCTAGACCTTCCTCAGCACTACTTGAGACTGTGTCCCTTTGTTCTGTTGCTGGTTGCCTGGCAGAAGAGACCAACCCCACCTGGCTACAACCTCCCTTCAGGTAGTTCTAGACAGCAACGAGGTCTGCCCTGAGCCTCCTCTTCTCCAGGCTGCACACCCCCAGCTCCCTCAGCCTCTCCTCACAGGGCTGTATTCCAGGCCACTCACCAGCTTTGTCACCCTTCTCTGGACATGTTCCAGTACCTCAACATCTCTCTTGAGTTGAGGAGCCCAGAACTGGACACAGGACTCGAGGTGTGGCATGACCAGAGGCAGAATAACCTCCCTTGTCCTACTGGCCACACTCTTCCTGATGCAGGCCAGGATGCCATTGGCTCTCTTGGTCACCTATAAACTGTTGTGTATCTTCTGCTGCTTCTCAAATCTACAATACTAAAAAAATGATAACACTGTAGAAATTCTAGAGATTTCTCTTACTTCTGAAATTGTACTGATGCTGAAGTGTTCACAGACTATTTAGTATAGAGTGGGTGGAATGCAATTGGGTGGGTGATTTTGATGAAGAATTAAGGCTCTTAATTCTAAAGTGACATATAATATAATTTCAAAATTAAGGAAACACAAATCAGCTGTTGATGGTATTTGCTTTCACTATGAAATGTATATTAGATATTACTATTTTAATTTGCATTGGTACTGAAGATGTCACAACAGCATCAACAAATCTGTTTAGCAAAAATACACAAGGAGAAGAGCAGGAAGGACAGTGTAGGGAACACTTACAGACTGTATATTTTTGTCATGAAACAGTCTCACAGTGCCAATTACTGTTGGTTCAAGGACAAACGCTGTGCAGAGAAACTGGGACATACACAGAAAAGATGTACAGGTCAGTGCAAAAAGCACCTCATGGGGACAATACCTGAGAATTCCAGAATCATCAGCTTGCAGACAGCAGCACAGAGTCCATAGAGAATAGCTTAACATCTCTACAGCTGTTTAATTTAGAAGTTATTATTTGAGTTCCTTTGCAAGTGAAAGCAATGCAATATAAAACTGAGCTTGATCCAGAGCCCACTGCTTCTGCAATCTCACGGCAGGTTTGTCAGAGGCTGCTTAAGAAGGTGAAATTGCAGAAAACTTCACTGCTTCTAAAGCATATATGAGGAAAATCCTCACTCCCCTGAGTGTTGTAATGGTGAAGGTAACATATAACTGTAAACAACATATGTTAAATCCTTATGTTGTGAAACAGGGAGGTCATGCATTATGTGGTAGAGGATGGCTGAGAAAGATTCAAGTGGATTGGCAAAGAGTAATGTGTTTCCAGGTTGGAAAATAATTATGGACTTCAACCCAAAAATAACTGTTCTAAGTGTTTATAGAATTCAAAGTGTATTTCAAAAGGTATCAGAGCATAACTAAGGGTCATCAGCATAGCCAAGGTGTGAAAAAAAGTCAAAGAGGATAGATAGAGTGTACTAAACAAAGTAAGAGCAGCAATGGAAAAGTATTAATAACATAATTCAAGATAATGCTGAAGTGTTCTCATGTCATGAAGTGTGTATGGATTTTTTTTTCTTACTGATTAAAAAAAAAGAGTTGCAGTTGTTACTGTGCATGAGTCCATACATCCTTTCTAAATTACATCCATTTTAGTAATCAGAATGGATGTTTCTTGTAAGCATAATATATGTTACTGTTTGTGCCAGGATAGGGTAGATCCCACCCCCAGTACAATAAACTCACCACAACATGGGTTTTTTTGGAGAGTCAGGGAAAAATGAAATTGTATTTCTTATAGTTTAAGTATAACAGTATAAGGAGGAATCAACTACTAGAGAAATGGAATAACCTTAGCAAAGATGGGGAAGGGGTCAAGCGGCAGCAAAGCAGCAAAAGCAGCAGCAGCCAAAACAGCAGCAGGTGAAGATAGCAGCAGGCACAGCTGAAGCAGCAGAAGCAGCAAGGGGAAGGTCCAAACTGTGCTTCCAGACATAAAGCTCTTGATGCTCCAGTGAAATGATAGTAACTTATCCACTGTTGCCATTATATAGCCTATCCCTAGAATGTTCACCTCTCTCCTCAGAGCTTCTACTTCTAAGTTTCTCTGTAGAAATCTAGCTCAAATGGCCACACTGTTCTTGAAAGTTTTGAACTGATGATCAGAAAATACCCCTTCTGCTTTTTTGATTTTGTATTTCTGCTTTGTAAAACAAGTTTCTTATTCAGGGTTTCATATGGGCTAATTAAACCATCACAAGTTTGCTACCACAGACAAATTTTGGGATCACAGGATCACGGGATCACAAGATCACAGGCTCACAGGATGTTAGGGGTTGGAAGAGACCCAAGGAGATCATCAAGTCCAGCTCCCCTGCCAGAGCAGGACAATACTATCTAACACAGATCACAGAGGAACACATCCAGACAGGCCTTGAAAGTCTCCAGAGAAGGAGACCCCACAATCTCTCTGGGAAGCCTGTTCCAGTGTTCTGTGACCCTTACAGTAGAGAAGTTCCCCCTTGTGTTGAGGCAGAACCTCTTTTGCTGCAACTTACACCCATTGCTCCTTGTCCTATCCCAGGGAGCAAGTGAGCAGAGCCTGTCCTCCCCTTCCTGGCCAGCCCTCAGATATCTATAAATATTTATCAAATCCCCTCTAAGTCTTCTCTTTTCCAGACTAAAAAGTCCCAAGTCTCTCAGCTTCTCCTCCCCAGATGCAGGGCTCTGCACTTGTCCTTGTTGAACTTCATCTGGTTCCTCTGTGCCCAGCTCTCCAGTTAATATCTCTCCAAATTAATATAACCTAAGAAATTTTCATTCCTGAAGTGTAGTACCTGACCCCATGGATACTCTTAGAATGTTTCAGTTCTAAGCCCAACACAGATCACCACCAGAGCTAAAACCAAAGCATGAAGTATCACTTTATCAGTGAGTAATGACAGTTTAATGAATCTTATGTCTCTGTTTCTTTTCCAAGTTACTCAGGCACATGAAAGCATGAAATTTTTGCTGATACAGTCACATCAGGAATAGGGAGGCAGTATTTTTTTACATTTGTAATGACTTGATTTTGGAGATAATTTTAGGAAATTTTGCAGCAGAGATGTGGGGGACTCTGAGGGAAAGTTCACCAATCCCATTTACTTCACATTTGTGCTATTTAACAGCAATCTTAAATTTCTTTTCCCCGTTCAGTCGTGAAAGCTTTTGTTTTAAGGGCTAACATACCTCTTCTTCCTTATAAGTCATTTTTCATGGAGAAGTTACATTTCCCCTGAGACTATGAACTTCAGTAGTGGAAATTCTTCAAGTTCATAGATCCTGTGAGTGATGGGACAAAATGTGCTCCAGAGGAGAGGTGTGCTGGTTTAGCTGTCTGTAGCATATTCTATATCATGATAGAAATCCTGTCAGTAATGAATTTGTAATCTCTGAGTGACATTTTACGTGAAAGGACTAAGGCTATTTCATGTGTAAGAATTAGATCAGTTCAATTGATATATGGAAGATGTCCCTGGGACTTGTCTGCTTGCTATTACTGCAGCCATTTAGGACACTACTAGGGTAATAGCGTGTATAAATATGTGATCTTTGTGTACTTCTAAACTGTGAGTAACTACTGCTAGTATTGATACAGCCATCCTTCTGTGACTTGTCTTTGTGATGTAAAAAAGGTAAAGTATCTTTGTCCTTGTTTCACAGTCAGAAAGCTAAGCCATTGTAGTATCACATTCTTAGACTTGTTCTTGTACCACAGTGTGCCATTACTGTCACTGTTGACACTGCCTAGGTTTTTGGAGCAGGCCATGGATGCCACCTAACCAGCACCTGCTCATTTACTCTTTGTGGAAGCTGGTTAAAAACACCAAGCAAAAAAACAACTAAATTCAGTAAAACACAAGTAGGTTTCACATAACATAGACCTAGGATGCAATCACACAGGATCACAGAATGACAGGATGTTAGGGGTTGGAAGGGACCCAAGGAGATCATCAAGTCCAACTCCCCTGCCAGAGCAGGACAATACTAACACACATCACAGATGAATGCATCCAGGCAGGCCTTGAAAGTCTCCAGAGAAGGAGATCCCACAGCCTCTCTGGGGAGCCTGTTACAGTGCTCTGTAATCCTTACAGTAAAGAAGTTCCCCCTTGTGTTGAGGAGGAACCTCTTTTGCTGCAACTTACACCCATTGCTCCTTGTCCTATCCCAGGGAGCAAGTGAGCAGAGCCTGTCCCCTCCCTCCTGGCCAGCCCTCAGATATTTATAAACATTTATCAAATCCCCTCTAAGTCTTCTCTTCTCCAGACTAAAAAGCCCCAGGTCCCTCAGCCTCTCCTCATAAGCCATGCCCTCCAGTCCCCTCATCATCCTCATAGCCCTCCACTGGACTCTCTCCAGCAAATCCCTGTCCCTCTTAAACTGGGGAGCCCAAAACTAAACACAGTATTCAAGATGGGGCCTCACTAGGGCAGAGTAGAGGGGGAGGAGAAGTTCCCTTGATCTGCTGGACACACTCTTCCTAATGCACCCCAGGGTCCTATTGGCCTTCTTGGCCAGAAGGGCACATTGCTGTGCCATGGTTAACTTCTTATCCATAACTTGTTATCATAGAGTCATAGAATCATAGAATCAGTCAGGGTCGGAAGGGATTAAAAGGATCATCTAGTTCCCACCCCCCTGCCACGGGCACACACACTCTATTCTAGATCAGGCTGGACAAAGCCTCATCCAAAACTGAATGCAATACTCGAGGTATGGCCTCATCAGAGATGAGTACAAGGGGATGATCACTATTCTACTCCTGCTGGACACAACATTTCTAATACAAGCCAGGATATCATTTGCTTTCTTGACCACCTAGGACATCATCTGTTAAGTTGGGACTGTAACAAGAGTGGGAAGCATTTGAGGTCTCAATATGAAGTCATTTGATATTAGAAGTATTGTAATTGTAATTAATACAGATGTGTTTACATTTAGCTTGCATCTGGGGCTAAACTATAGCAATTACTCTATCACTTGGTAACTCTACTGAGAAGGGGAAGTCGGGAAAAGGAGAAAAGACCCAGTGGTTGAAATAAAAATGGAATTAAATAATGTGATGGTTTGGGTGTCCCCTGCCCCACGCACTTTAGAAATCACCCAGACTAGTTTCAGTCAGCTCTGGAAATTTGAATGAAGCTTATATTTACAGCTGGCACAATTTACAAGCAGATATTTACAGTATATACAGCTATATAAAGAAATATACAAGGTAAAAGGTAATACAGAAACACAACTCCCCTCCAAGAAACCTGAGTCCTCAGGAGGGGCTCTCAACCACCCCCTCACCTTCCCCCTGCCCCTCTCAACCTTACCCCAGTCCCAAGGAAGAATGGAGGTTCGGCCAGAGGGATTAAAAAGCAAGGTGAAGCAGCCAAGCAAATGGAGGCTGAGGTTAGAAAGCAAAATGGAGTTCAGCCAGCAGCCACGAACTCCCCAGCAGGCAAGGAGAAGAGAACAGCCCAGCACGAAGTGCCCAAGCAGAGTGACCTAATCTTTGTTTTGCCTTTCTTCTTTACACATCTCAGCAAGACTGTGAGGGAAGTAGACACCATTGTTTTCATTTCTCAGCCTATCATCTAGTTCTTCTCATCAAAACATGCTAGCTAGGCTCAAACTAGCACAAATAACCAAACTGATACCAATGTCAAGACAAAGTATATAAAGTTACACTTGGGGGTGAACTAGATGATCTCCAGATGTTCTTTCCAACCCCTAATATTCTGTGATACTTAACCTAAAAGACAACCATCATAGTATCAAAAACACAGTCCTCAAGAGCTGGAAATAGATGAGAAGCCAGAGAAGGAGGCCCAAATTTGAGACTTTAAGAAGTTCCCCTCTCCTCAACAAGCTTCCTCCTTTATACTGAGTATGCTGCTTATGGTAGGGGATACACCTCCAGGGATGGTGACTCTACCACCTTGCTGGGCAGCCCATTCCAATGCCAATCACTCTCTCTGGCAACGGCTTCCTCCTAACCTCCAGCCTAGACCTCCCCCAGCACAACTTGAGACTGTGTCCCCGTTTTCTGTTGCTGGTTGCCTGGCAGAAGAGACCAACCCCCACCTGGCTACAGCCTCCCTTCAGGTAGTTGTAGAGAGCAATGAGGTCACCCCTGAGCCTCCTCTTCTCCAGACTAGACAATCCCAGCTCCCTCAGCATTTCCTCATAGGGTTTGTGTCCCTGGCCTCTCACCAGCTTTGTTGCCCTTCTCTGGACACGTTCCAGCTATGACCCTACAAATACTAAACATAGCATAAGATGAATCCCCATTTTTCTCTTTGGTTCATTGAAGCCAATCTTTTCACTGAGCCCTTAGATGCACACACAGTAGGATAGGTTCATAAACCTTCTAGATGTTGCCTCAGATGGTTTCTTCACTCTATCAGAGCATTTATGTAGTTTATATTTTTGTCTTTGGTTTATTTATTTGTCATAAATCTCACCAAAATAAAGGATGTGACTTGTTGATTAAGATACCACAAAGAAGAGTAGCAAATTCTAGCAGCGAAATTCTCCCAATAAATCTTTGAGGTTTTTTCACCTACACTGTAAAAACAAAGTATTGAACATAATGTATTACAATGCAAATTCTATCAAGCACTGTGCCAGTAACATTTAGCAATCTTGTTTATTCAAGTCAATCCATCTCTATATACAAATCTGATATTTGCCTTTTAAAAAATTTAACATGCATAAGTGCCCATAAATCAGTTATGACAATCATTGTTAAGACAATCAATAGTAAGGAATATGCATTAATTCAAATAATATTGATAGCCACATGAGCCTGCATCAGTCTTCTGCGAAATAAGAAAAATGAGACATCCTCTTAAAATCAATATTTTCCTTTTTATGTCATTCATTTGAGGAGTATCAATAATACATTACTTTATACCTTATGTGTCAGTAGACCTACTTCCAAATGTAGAGATATGTTGAAAAAATATTGGAGTAGGGCAAAAGAAAAAAAAAAAAGACATCAAAGCAGGAGGAAATTCTTGCCAGAGAGAGTGATTTGCCATTGGAATGGGCTGCCCAGGTAGGTGGTGGAGTCACCGTCCCTGGACGCGTTCAAGAAAAGCCTGGACGAGGCACTTAGTGCCATGGTCTAGTTGATTGGCCAGGGCTGGGTGCCAGGTGGGACTGGATGATCTTGGAGGTCTCTTGTATTGTGGGGATTCATCTGAACTAAAATATGTATGGCCAGTTGTGCTAGTTTCAAGCTAACTAGAATATTTTGGTGAGAAGAATTAGATGATAGGCTATGAAAAGGAAACAGTGGTGATGTCTGCTGCACTAATAAGCTTGCTGAATAAGAACACAAACATAGATAACAGAGTCACTCTCTGTCTGGGGCTGCATGAACTTCTCTCTAACCTTCTGTCTGTGTGACTAATCCATCTGCTTCCTAACCCCCCTGGCCAACCCTCCAAACTACCTTGAGCATAAGGCAAAGTATAGGGTAAGGTAGAGGGTTGGGAGGAAGGTGGAAAGGTAGCTGAGAGCCCCTTCTGGGAATTCTGGTTTCTGGGAGGGCTGTTGTGTTGCTGTATTACTTTTTAACTTGTATATTTCTGTATCTCTTGTAAATACCTGCTTGTATATTGTGCTAAGCTGGAAATATAAAGCTTCATTCTTTCATTTCCAGAGATACTGAGTCTAGTCTGGGTGATTTTCTTCAAAGTGTGGGGGGCAGGGAACACCCAAACCATCACACCAGTGTTACTGGTTGGGTATGTTATTTATAACTCAAACCTCAATAACAGATACTTGTACATTACATTTGCCCTGGAGTTAAAGAGTGGAGGAATGGGAACAGAACTCAGTATTGCCTTTAACTGTGCTGAGGCTGAAGAACAAGGAACTTAGGCAGGTGTGCAGACCAAAGTGGAAATACAAGATGTGGAATTACAACATCCATTCATCACAAAAGAAACATTTTAATTGGTTATATGTGGAAAATATCTACTTGACAGTCAGTTTCTCACTTTTCACATAAGTGCTTTGCTGCTTGGATGCCTAATCTTGTTTAGTATAGAGAAAGTAATTTGACATGAAAGTACCTAGATGGCTGCTGAAAATTAATTGCCAATTAAAAAAGAAAAATGTTTGCGCTACTCTATAAACAAGCCAACATATAAACCTTTCAGTCTTGTTGCTTTATTTATGTCTTTGCAGATCTGGTTTCAAGCTATTTGCATACAATTTACAAATTCATATTATAATTCTCCAGTATATTTATGATTTTATAGTTGTATATATTTTACCTCTATGAAAAATATTTATTTCTTTGTGCTTCTGTTGCTTATTATTTAACAAAAAAAAAAAAACCAACATTTCATTACATTTGATAGTTTATGTCTCTTCCTTAGAATGAGGCATTTTTATTTGTAGGGCTCAAAGGGAGAGAGGTTTATTTTCCCCCCACATTAAAAAGCTAGCCAAACCTCAAAATGATGAACTCCTGGCTCTACCTTTCCATAGCTTACTCAGTCTGCTTTCAAGTGAGAATGAATACCCCAATGATTCAAAGTATAAAGGTTAATTTGAGTGGAAAATGAAGGCTTTAACAGGATTGTAAAGCTTAAGGACTCCTTTCAGCACTAAAGAGACTTTTGAAACTGGCTGAGCCATAGAAGTTTCGTGAGCACCATGGAATGGCCCCCTTAGATCCAAAATACAATTCAAATGACACAGCTGGCTGAATCCATCAGTAGAAATGGATATTGACTTCCATTTTCCTCCTTCTTCTCCTCCCAAAATTAACTTTCTACACATGTCAGATGGATAGTGCAAATCAATGTTATGTCCATATAAACGTTAACAATTATGCGTAGGATAGACACCGAATGTCGTAAACTAAAGTAGATACAGAAAATTATAATAGAGTCTCAAAGCTTCTGTGGTTTTTAAAAGGTAACATTTTTTCTTGCATTTTAAAATGTTTGGGTTTTTTTTTTTTGTTGGGTTTTGTTGTTTCTTTCATTATTGTTGTTTCAGTTTGCTTTCAATTGAAATGTGTTACCAGTGGGTGAAATTCAGTCACTTCATCTTCGATTAATAAAGAATGGGGAATAACCATGATGATTCAAACCTACTACTTCTTTTATTAAAGGTTTTATTCAACCTCCAACTGCCTTGAATGAGGAAAGCCAGGACCCACTTTCTAAAGCTAATGCAAACCCCAGATTTTAATGGAGATGGAAAACTATAAATAAACAAAACCAGTATGTCAACCAAAACCCAAACCACAAAGAAATGGCAAACAAGCAAAAAGAAACAACCAAATCCGACAAGCTCACAAAGTTTTGAAGAGCAAGTTTCAATGATTACAAATTTTTGTTCTGTCTTTTCACAACTGATCCATAGAGTTAACCAGCATGAAAAAGTGACTACAAATCATTTGTCAAGACTTTCTAGGTGCAAACTGTGCTATAGGAAACTTCTGTGCATGCTTACACATCACTCATTTTTCTCACAAAGCCCGTGATTCCACATGAAACCTCAATAGCGTGGAGATAATGTCAGGGTCACTTATTCTGACTGTGCCAAACAGCTGTGGAATTCTCTACAGACACACTGCCTACAATAGCTGCCTTTCAGGGCGTGAATGAGCAAACAGTGACCTGTCTCATTTTCCTGATCTGTTTTAATTAGAGTTATAAGAATAAAAATCATAGGAAATCATATGTAGGTTTTACTCAACAAAACTTAATAAAAAACCATAAATGGCACATCAATTTATCAGTCTGAATAAAAATAATATATAACTGTTTTTTTCACATTAGGACTTTCAACTTCAGTTTATAGCCTCTGGAAAGATAAGGGGTGATAAAGATATCAATAACATACCACAGTTATGTGAATAAATAAGAAAGGCCTATCAGTCTGCAAATCTCTCAGAGTCCTCAGAGGAACTCATGTTCAATTTAGTCTTCTCAAACTCAGGTAACGCTGGGCTTGGAGTGCATTTGCTGCTAATACAGCTTAAAAAATACTTTTAATCATGAATCTACCAATCCTTTGTGGTCTTCTCCTTTCCTCCTTGGTTGTGTGGTCTCCTTCTGTGGAGCCTTTCAAGGTCTGTCTGGATGTGTTCCTCTGTGGTCTGTGTTATATAGTATTGTCCTGATCTGGCAGGGAGATTGGACCCAATGATCTCCTTGGGTCCCTTCCAACCCCTAATATCCTGTGATCCTGTGACCTAAATAATTCCTAATACAAGCCTCGTATCACTTACAGTACTATAATACATTCAGAGCTATTTTCTTTGGAAGTGTTGAGTAATTTTGATTGGCTGGCTCTGGCCAGCCTAAGCTAGGGTAAGGGTGTCCCTGCCCATGGCAAGGTGGTTGGAACTAGATGATTCTTGTTGTTCCTTTCAACCCTGACTGATTTTATGATTCTATAATTCTATGATTGCATCCTAGGTCTGAGTTATGTGAAACCTAGTTGTGTTTTACTGAGTTTAGTTGGTTTTCACTTAGTGTTTTTAACCGGATTCTACAAAGAATCATAGAATCATAGAATCAGTCAGGGTTGGAAGGGACCACAAGGATCATCTAGTTCCAATCCCCCTGCCATGGGCAGGGACATCCTACCTAGAGCAGCCTGGCCACAGCCTCATCCAGCCTGACCTTAAACACCTCCAGGGACGGGGCCTCAACCACGTCCCTGAGCAACTCATTCCAGGCTCTCACCACTGTTATGCTGAACAACTTTCTCCTCACATAAGAGTAAACGATCAGGTGCTGATTAGGTGGCATCTACGATTCTGTGTCCGGTCTTCTTTTTCTAGTATGTAATATCAGAGAAACTAGCAGAAAATGACAAGCCAGCTGTCAAAATTTTGCAGTCATAATGAAATAAAAACTTACATGATCTTTAGTAGGTGACAACTTTCATCCATGAGCAAAGGATAAGCACATTCTGTGTAATTTTCTATTTAAGTATTTTCTACATATTTTTAAATGTGATTTGCTCAACTGAGTGTTAGAAGAGATTAGAAATATAACATTGTTCCTCCCTAAATTACATAGTCTTAAGTCTGGGCTATTGTTTACTGTATCACAAGACCTTCATACTACATATCACAAGACAGAGAAAAAAAAACCTTGTGGGACACGAAGAGTTGAAACACCAAATTCATGCTGCTTCATTTCAGATATTTATTGCAGCTTTTTAAGCATCCCCTCAAATCAACAGGATAGTCAGGTGCCTATAGCTGGAAACAGGAGCAGCATTTGAAAGACACTATCTTCTCTGTGGCAATCTCTGATGCTGAGACATCACTAAGTTAGTTTACAACATAGTGATCTTTTTGGTTTCCTTTGCTCTGTAAGGAGTTGTAATAACCATTGTAACAAAAAGACAAGCCCCTTTTGTTCTTAACAGAATATTGTGGTCTGTGCTTTTTGGACACAGATCTAAACACAAGATGTAGCCTTAATTATTTTATCTTCCCTCTAGCAACTGAAACACATACACTGAAAAACTCCAAATAAAAACCAGATTTCTCTTAGCTTTATAAGTCACCACAAACCCATCACTTGCTCTTTACTACCTATAGAGAGCAATTCAAAATCCTCTGTGACTGACCTCTTTTAAGATACTATGCCTTCCTGTTCTCCATAGTACTCTATTAGGTTGCTATTGACAGGGACAATAAAATGCTATATTGCAAAGGAAATCTGTGAGAGTAGTGAATCTTTTCCTGAAGAGGAATTCAATGACAAACATCATCTGTGATTTCTCCTGACCACTACTTAAGTATATGCTATTTATACTCAGGTATTTGCTATTTTCATATGAAAAACTTCTTTTATTTTGCTTCATAAATAATATCCTACCCATCCTCAGATCTACCTATATAAATATATATATAAATGTATATAAATAAATATATAAATAAATTAACATGTAAATTAACAAAACAAACAAAAAATATTCTTGCCAACAAGGAAAAGAAACAATAGCAAGACAGTTTGATTATCACACGAATATTTAACAGAGACATTGACAGAGCTCAGTATATGTCAGTTTATTTAAAAAGACCAAATAGACATCAGTTACCTAAATCATTTGCAAAATCATTATGGAACTTAATTGTAGGTCACACAAAAGAAGTTGTTCTTGTGAAATTCTCATCATGTTATTTTTTTTCACAGAATGAATCACAGAATCAACCAGGTTGGAAGAGACCTCCAAGATCAGCCAGTTGAACATAGTACCCAGCCGTCTCTAATGAACTAGACCATGGCACTAAGTGCCCCACCCAGGCTTTGCTTGCACATCTCCAGGGACAGCAACTCCACCACCTCCCTGGGCAGCCCATTCCAATGCCAACCACCATCTCTGGCAAAAACTTCCTTCTAACTTCCAGCCTAGACCTCCCCCACCACAACTTGACACTCTGTCCCCTTATTCTCTTGCTGGTTGCTTGGGAGAAGAGCCCAACCCCCATCTGGCTATAGCCTCCCTTCAGGTCGTTGTAGACAGCAATGAGGTCCCCCCTGAGCCTCCTCTTTTCCAGGATGCACACTCCCAGCTCCTTCAGACTCTCCTCACAGGGCTGTGTTCCAGGCCCCTCACCAGCTTTGTCGCCCTTCTCAGGACACATTCCAGTATCTCAATATCTCTCTTGAATGGAGGAGTCCAGAACTGGACACAGCACTCGAGGTGTGGCCTGAACAGTGCTGAGTACAGGGGAAGAATAATCTCCCTTGTCCTGCTGGCCACACTGTTCCTGATCCAGGCCAGGATGCCATTGGCTCTCTTGGCCACCTGGGCACACTGCTGGCTCATGTTCAGTTTACTATTTATCAGTACTCCCAGGCCCCTTTCTTCCCCGCTACTTTCCTGCCACTCTGACCCCAGCCTGTAGCCCTGCTTGGGGTAAATGTTGTGAGTGGATAACTGCCAGCAGCATTTACATATCTATTTCTATTTTTGCCTGAGAGCAGAAATTGTAAAATCAAGTTTAATTATTATTGTAATTGTTAGCATTTGGGATTCTCAAAGACATTCATGTTTGTTTAATGCTTGGAGATGAGACAGAGCGACTGTGCCTCTCTCACCTTCACATCATTGTATTATCAGGTAAATGGTAGAGAGCAGCTGGAGAGCAGCCCTGAGCAGAGGGAGTTTGGAGCACTTGTGGATGAGAAGCTCAACATGAGCCAGCAGTGTGTACTTCCTGCCCAGAAAGCCAACCAGATGCTGGGCTGCATCAGAAATGTGGCCAGCAGGTCGAGGGAGTTCATTCTTCCCCTCTGCTGTGCTCTGGTCAGATCCCACCGGGAGTACTGCATCCAGTGCTGGACACCCATTACAAGAGGGCTGTGGAGATGCTGGAGCATGTCCAGAGAAGGGCAACTGGGATGATCAGAGGGCTGGAGCACCTCTGCTATGAGGACAGACTGAAAGAGTTGGGGCTATTCAGTGTGCAGAAGAGAAGGCTCTGAGGTGATCTTCTTGTGGCCTTCCAGGATCTGAAGGGGGCCTACAAAAAAGCAGGGGAAGGACTTTTCAGGATATCAGGGAATGACAGGACTAGGAGGAATGGAGCTAAGCTGAAGGTGGGGAGATTGAGAGCAGAGGTGAGGAGTAAGTTGTTGAGCATGAGAGTGGTGAGAGCCTGGAATGGGTTGCCCAGGAAGGTGGTTGTGGCCCCATTGCTGGAGGTGTTTCAGGTCAGGCTGGATGAGGCTGTGGCCAGGCTGATCTAGGGTAGGGTGTCCCTGCCCATGGCAGGGGGATTGGAACTAGATGATCCTTGTGGTCCCTTCCAACCCTGACTGATTCTATGGTTCTGTGATTCTATGTCCACAAAAGAGATAAATCAGGAATTGTCCATTTAGGAATAGCTTTAATGGATCACTTTTTACTTTTTCTTTTCCATGAGAAACTCTGTGACCTAGCAGATAAGTAGAGACTGAGGTATTGTTTCCACTTTCATCACAGCTTTCAAATAAACAATTCAATGTCTCTGTCTCAGTTACACAGTAGATGGGAGAAATTATATTGCTTTACATCATGGGTCTCTATTGAACATTAGTAAAGAAGGTCATTGAAATACAGAGAATTGATGCAGTCAGACTGTAGAGGATTTAAAAACACATTTAGAAAATACATTTAGAAATTATTTTATGTTTGTAATCAGAAAGATAGGGTGAAAGGACTCATCTTGTTTCTCAAAATATCTGTTTAAAAAAAACTGTAAGTGCAAGAAGAACCAACAAAGTGGTGCAGCAGAATTATTAATACAAGCTTTAACAAAAATCCACAATAGGACAAGTGGAGCTCCATTTAACCTCATTAATTTTACCGAGATTCAAGGTTTACAAGTTTAGCCCTAGCATCATCTCTAGTTCTTCTTGACTGGTTCTTCTTGACCCATTTGTGACTGCTTATACTTGTACTAGTTTGCACCTAGATGTAATGTTTTGGTAAGAAGAGTTAGATGATAGGCTGTGAAAAGGAAACAATGATGATGTCTACTTCATTCATAGGCTTGCTGAGATGTATAAGAACAAGAACATAAATACAGATAACAGAGTCTCTCTCTTGGCTTTGTGGGCTGCACTTCTCTCTCTAACTTAACCTTCTGTCTGTGTGACTAATCCATCTACTTCCTAACTCCACTGGCTGACCCTCTAGTTTACCTTGGGCATAAGGCAAAGTCTGGGGTAAGGTAGAGGGGTAGGAAGAAGGTGGAAGGGTGGTTGAGAGCCCCTCCTGGGGACTCTGGTTTCTGGGAGGGCTGTTGTGTTTCTGTATTACTTTTAAAGTTGTCTATTTCTCTCTAAAGCTGTATATTTTGTAAATACCTGCTTGTACATTGTGCTAAGCTGTAAATATAAAACTTCAATTCAATTTCCTGAGTGGCCAAGTGTAGTCTGAGTGATTTTCCAAAGTGTGTGGGGAGGATGGGGAACACCCAAGCCATTACAGTAGTTGATGCTAGCATTTCCAATACTGCTTTTTAGTGTCCATGCAGATGCAGTCTCAGAAGCACCTTTCTGTTAGGAGGAAGTTCTTGACAGAGAGAGTGATTTGCCATTGGAATGGGCTGCGCAGGGAGGTGGTGGAGTCACCACCCTGGAGGTGTTCAAGAAAAGCCTGGATGAGGCACTTAGTGCCATGGTGTGGCTGATTAAACAGGGCTAGGTGCTAGGTTGGACTGGATGATCTTGGAGGTCTCTTCCAACCTGGTTGAGTCTATGATTCTATGATTCCTGTCTAAAGCTCTCCTTGTCAACAGAAAAGCATTTAGTGAAACTTCTGACAATATTTGTCAGACTACATTGGCTGTCCCAACTACATCAATCCTCCTCTTAGTAGAAGCAGCACATGGTTGTGATGTTGTTTTAATAAGCAGAGGTGAAAATCAACTCATTATATAACTTTTTTTTTTTTTCCCAGAGCAATCTGAGTTTGTTCTAAATACTAATGTAACCAAAGTGAAAAGGCCTAGATTTTAATGAGCTGTCTCAATAGTATTAATTAAAAAGCAAGAACAGGATTCACCAAAATCAAACATGTTTATTTGTATAAGCTGTGGTATTAAGTGGAGCACTTCATGCCTTAGTACACAGCTGATGAGAAACTGTGAAACAGGAACAAAATTCTGATGTAAAATGTCTGAAGTGGCAAGTTCCCACACAGGTGAAAGGTGCAATTTCAAGCTCTATTTTATGCTTAATCTGGAGAGCATTCTTCCATCTATATGTCTCTGTGGTGGTTTGGGTGTCCCCTGCCTCCC
>WAAF01020768.1:5087-21877 GCA_013400475.1 Tricholaema leucomelas
CATAGAATCATAGAATCATAGAACCATAGAATCATAGAGCCATAGAACCATAGAATCATAGAATCACAGAACCATAGAATCATAGAATCAGCCAGGTTGGAAGAGACATCCAAACTCATCCAGTCTAAACCATCACCCAGGCCTATGCAGTCAACTAGACCATGGCACTAAGTGCTTAATCCAGGCTCTTCTTGAACACCTCCAGGGATGGTGGCTCCACCACCTCCCTGGGCAGCCCATTCTAAACATCTGGAGCTTTCTGTTCTGCAGAAAGGGGCTTGCTTCTTTCCTCAAGTCTGCAAAAAAAGCAGCAATCACTATGAGAAGGGGAGGGGGGGAAGTGACATATGAAGGCAACTACTGAGTTCTTACTTTCCTGATCTAACTACTGACTGGAAGCACATACACATGCGTACAGACATGCACACCCAGCACACAGCACCTCAGCTGGGAAGCTCTGTGTACTGAGGAGAAGGGAAAAAACCCAAACAGTGAAGCCTGCCCAAAAGGGCAGAGCTTGTGGCAGATCAGTGATTTCACCAAAAAAAAGTTTTTGGAAGCTGTAAACAGGAAATGGTTAAGTAAAAGCAGGTGGAGCAGGCTGGCTGCAGGAACAATGCGGGAAATAGCTCAGCCTCTGAATGGATGCAAAAAAAAAGAGTACTCTTCTGCTCACTCCTTGGCAGTCCTACTGCACCCACTCCTCCTTCTCCTCCTGATCCTCCTCTGCTACCCTTATCTCCCCAAGCTACAAAGTCTCGCTGCCTGCAAACATCTTTTGCTTGAGCAATCTGCTCTCCCTGAATTTCAGAACCAGCATGGGTGAATTGAGAGGTTCTGCCTGCAAGGCAAAAGACAAGAGGGACTCACCTACTGTGCAAAGGATGAGTCAGAAGCACATAGCAGTACCCACTGGATGCCAGAGGCTTCAGGTCTGAGGAGCTGGAGGTGTCTCTGGCAGCCCCGGGTGCTGCAGTCCCCAGTGCTATCAGAGAACATTATTCCTATTGTCCCCTTTTTGTTCCAGGAGGCTCTCAGAACACATAGCTCTAGGAATCATTCTCCATCTCTACTGAAACACAGTCCCTTCTGGGGCAGAGAACTGCAGCTGTTTAATAGCTCACAGCAACATCACACAAACAGATGGAAAAGAAAGTGAAATGTGTAAGAAGTGTTCTTTCCACTTTCAGCTCTTCCTTTCTCTCCTCCTTGTCCACAGCAATTTGTGCCAAATCCAGACAGCTACAGATGTGTGTCTTTCCCACCAGTATCTGCAGAGACTTGGCTCTGGAGATGGAGATCTAACTTGCCAACATACAATCTCCTGGCACGTTGAGTTCCTGCTGCCACCCTCTCATCCCTGGCTGTGCTGCCAGGCATGCTGTGGCATGGAGGGCTGATGTGCTGGTAAGTGACAATTCTGCTTTCTTTTAGGTCAGTGTAGCATTGATGTAAAATTGTTTAACATAGGCAAGACACTTTTGCCTTCAAAGAACACTAAACAGTCACATTAACCCCCCCAGGAAAGTTAAGAAAGGAGCATAGAGATTAGTTTGAGTGATTTTGACCTTGTCTACATTTTAAGTACCAGATGGTAAAGTTAAGCTGGCAAACTCTACTCCTCTGCTAGATTTAAATTGAACTGTGTGGGGGGAAGCTGTTTCTTCTTATATTCTGAACAGAGACAACACTAACAGCAAACAGACTTCTATGGAGTTACAACTGCACCAACAAAAAGGTGGTGGTTTTTTTTTTCTGGAAGAGAAATCTTGCAAAGAAATCCTGCTCTTTCCTGACACTCTTATTCTGACACAACTTATCAGGTGATATTGGGAGTTCAAATTTAGTCTGCCTTTTTCTACATATAGAATAGAATAGAATAGAATAGAATAGAATAGAATAGAATCAACCAGGTTGGAAGAGACCTCCAAGCTCATCCAGTCCAACCTAGCACCCAGCCCTAGCCAATCAACTTATCACTAGAACTGATATCAGTGAAACCTTGGATTCCTTCTCAGTATCATAGAATCAACCAGGTTGGAAGGGACCTCCAAGCTCATCCAGTCCAACCTAGCACCCAGCCCTAGCCAGTCAACCAGACCATGGCACTAAGTGCCTCATCCAGTCAGTTGAGCTTATGGTTGGACAGAGTGCCTAAAGAATCACAGACTCACAGAAGCTCTTAGTTTGGCAAAGCCCTTCCAGCTCATTGAGTTCAGTCATTAGTTTCACACTGACAAGTCCTTGAGCCAACAACTTCCTCCTAACATCCAGCCTAGACCTCCCCTGCCACAACTTGAGACTGTGTCCTCTATCACCCAGCCCTATCCAATCACCCAGACCATGGCACTAAGTGCCTCATCCAGGCTTTGCTTCAACACCTCCAGGGATGGTGACTCCACCACCTCCCTGGGCAGCCCATTCCAATGCCAATCACTCTCTCTGCCAACAACTTCCTCCTAACATCCAGCCTAGACCTGCCCTGGCACAGCTTGAGACTTCTACATCTTTATAATGGAGAGTTACCATATACAACCTACATACCTTTTAAGTTCACATCTGACACAACCTACCAGGTGATACTGGGAGTGCAAATTTAGTCTGCCTTTTTCTACATCTTTGTAATTGGAGAGTAACTGTATACAACCTATATACTTCTTAAGTTCAAATTCTCAAATCCTAGTCTTAAGTCAGGGCCTTTGAGAGTAGGGTTCAAACTCAGCCTGCCCAGTCTCCAATATCATAGAGTCACAGCATCACAGAATGTCAGGGGCTGGAAGGGACCTCCAAAGCTCAGCCAGTCCAAGCTCCCTGCCAGAGTAGGATCTCCTAGATCAGATCATACAGGAACATGTCCAGGCAGGTTTGGAATATCTCCAGAGAGGGAGACTCCACAACCCCCCTGGGCAGCTTGCTCCAGGGCTCTGTCACCCTCACAGGGAAAAAAGAAAAATCCTCCTCATGTTTAAATGGAACTTCCTATGCCTCAGCTTCCACCCAGTGCCCCTTGTCCTGGCACTGGGCATCACCCACACTGCTGCCCAGGTTCTGAGAACAGTCACAGTAGGACTCTGGTACCCTGCACCCATGGGAGGAGGGAGTGGGCACTGCCAGGACAGAGGCAGCACCACATTCAGCTGGGGAGGGGCTTTTTAGGCTCTTGGGGAGTGACAGGACTGGGGGGAATGGAGCAAAGCTGGAGATGGGCAGGTTCAGGCTGGAGGTGAGGAGGAAGTTGTTGAGCATGAGAGTGGTGAGAGGCTGGAATGGGTTGCTCAGGGAGGTGGTTGAGGCCCCATGGCTGGAGGTGTTTAAGGCCAGGCTGGCTGAGGCTGTGTGCAGCCTGCTCTAGGGTAGGGTGTCCCTGGGCATGGCAGGGGGTTGAAACTGGCTGATCCTTGTGGTCCCTTCCAACCCTGCCTGATTTTGTGATTCTATGAAATCCTTCTGGGTTTTTAGTTATTTCTTCTCCCTTAGCTTACCTTGCCCACACCAACTGATAACCAGACCTACAGAAGCTGGAAACAGATTGACAGTGGCTGGCAACCCTGACTGCTTCTACAATTCTATGATCTAAAATGCCCTTGGGGCACACACACTGAATGTGTCCTGTTAAACTCAGGGACATAGCAGGGCAGCTTCAGGGAGTTAAATCTGGGTGCTGACCTTTGGGGAAAAACCAGTCTGACTCCTAATGACCTAAGAAATCCAGAGAAAACAATTAGAAGGGAGGTTGTAGCCAGGAGGAGGTTGCTCTCTTCTCTCAGGTGGCCAGCACCAGAACGAGAGGACACAGCCTCAGGCTGCGCCAGGGGAAATTTAGGCTTGAGGTGAGGAGAAAGTTCTTCAGTGAGAGAGTCATTGGCNAAAACCCAGACAGGTGCCTCCTTCCCTCTTCTTGCAGTTTCTACTGCCCTGCACCCTCACCCACATTTTTTTTACACTTAAGTTGTTGAGAAAAATGGCAGGAATGAGGCTCCTGCTGTAATTACAGTTTGCTGAGAAAATCACAGCCCGCAGCGGTAATTCCTTTAGCGCTAGAGACAGATGCTGCTGAGGTCTAATCATGGTCTGCCCACTAACCAGCCCCTGAGTCTAATCTGTCATCAGCTGAGAGGCCACTGGCTGCTGCTGCGTGTGTGAACCCGAGCTGCTCAGCCTGTTCCTCTCCCCCTCCTCCAGAGCCAGGCAGTGCCAGAGGGAGGATATGTTTCCATTCACTCCTTGCCCTGGGCCACGGCGATACTACAGCTTCAATGTGCTGCTTGTCTCTCCTCTGTGCCTACTATCAGGGCCACTCAAAGCAGTGCTGGAAAGACCTCAAGTGGTTGTTTTCGCTTACAATGCCACAGAGCCGCTGCAGTTCAAAACGACAATTTAAGCTGAGCTAAGTTGAAGGAGAGGCTTAATGAGAAGGGCCTGGAACTAATTCCTCCTTTCCAAATGTATGGCATTTTCTGCTTATTAAGAGGACAAGGCTGCACTCGGTGAGGGATCATTTAACCTCCCTATGGTAACAACAACTAACTCCAAAACAGAGCGCTGATGAGGATGGAACTGGGAGGAAGAGGGAAAAGTAGAAATGGCTGTCCTGGAAAAAGACCTAGCAGAGCACAGATGTGTTAAGGAGAGACTGAACAAATCTTAGTGCCATGGTCTAGTTGATTGGATAGGGCTGGGGGATGGGATGGACTGGATGAGCTTGGAGGTCTCTGCCAACCTGCTTGATTCTATAGTCTAGTTAATTGGCTAGGTCTGGGTGCTAGGTTGGACTGGATGAGCTTGGAAGTCTCTGCCAACTTGGTTGATGCTATGGTTCTATAGTCTAGTTAATTGGATAGGGTTGGGTGCTAGGTTGGACTGGATGAGCTTGAAGGTCTCTTCCAACCTGCTTGATTCTATGATTTTATGGTCTAGTTGACTGGATAGGGCTGGGGGATAGTTGGGACTGGATAAGCTTGGAAGTCTCTGCCAACCTGGTTGATTGTATGGTCTGGTTGATTGGCTACGGCTGGGCGCTAGGTTGGACTGGATGAGCTTGGAGGTCTCTTCCAACCTGGTTGTTTCTATGCTTCTCCTATGTTCTACACACAACTTCCATTGCCATAAAATATTTTATGTCTGACATTCAAAGAGCATAGGGCCACATCTCTCAAATTCTCTGTGCTGGTCAAAGAAGCTCCAAACCCAACTGACCTCCCCAGCTCACAGTTATCCCCGTGCAGGTGAAATTCATAATGGTACTGTATTGACATAATCACAGAGTTAAGCAGATTGGAAAAGACCTCTAGGACCAACAAGTCCAACCTATCACCTAACCCTTCTCATCAACTAACCCATGGCACTAAGTGCCTCATCCAGCCTCCTCTTAAACACCTGCAGGGATGGGGACTCCACCACCTCCCCAGACAGCCCATTCCAATGCCAATCACTCTTTCTGTGACGAACGTCTTCCTAATGTCCACCCTAAGCCTGCTCTAGTACAGTTTGAGACTGTGATTAAATTGGATTTGGGTCACAGGATGAAACTGGTTGAAGAAGTCTATTTTAAATCATGTTGCTGTAGCAGAATCATAGAATCACAGATTCAGCCAGGTTGGAAGAGACCTCCAAGCTCATCCAGTCCAACCTAGCACTCAGCCCTATTCAGTCAACCAGACCATGGCACTAAGTGCCCCAGTCAGGCTTGGCTTCAACACCTCCAGGGACGGCGACTCCACCACCTCCCTGGGCAGCCCATTCCAATGCCAATCACTCTCTCTGGTGTGGTCACCCAGCCTAGACCTGCCCTGGCACAACTTGAGACTGTGTCCTCTTGTTCAACAGAACAGGGAGAGTTCAACAGGGAGAAAAGACCAACCCCACCTGGCTACAGCCTCCCTGCAGGGAGCTGCAGACAGCAATGAGCTCTGCCCTGAGACTCCTCTTCTGCAGGCTGCACACCCCCAGCTCCCTCAGCCTCTCCTCACAGGGCTGTGCTCCAGGCCCCTCACCAGCTTCACCACCCTTCTCTGCCCATGTTCTAGCATCTCAACATCTCTCTTGAATTGAGTGCCCCCTTCTCTGGACATGTTCCAGTGAACCAGTGAGGACTGAGGGAGTCCTCAAGCTAATACTCACCTTACAGAACCTGTACAGTCAGCAGGTGCCCTGAAGCGGCAGGGGAGACACTAGGTTTGGGAGGCATAGGCTGAACAGCTGTGTTTTGCGTAAGCAGCTCTTAAGAAAGGCAGATGGGAAGAGAATAGGTCATCATTTCTGGTAAGAGGCAAAGGCACATTAAACTAGCTGACTTTCAGTAGCAGCCTGTGGCCAACTCAATTTCTTCATGCTCAGCTTTTCCGAGCCTGCACATGGTAGCTGGGCACAGGCAGCAACCCTCGGCAGACCTCTGCAGTAAAGGCATGCACGGAAGCTTCTCAGCCACTGACAGACAGCGTGGCACTGTGTCTCAGAGAGGAGGAAGGAGTGACTCAGACAGGGAGCAAAACAAAGCAGAGATGAACTTAGAGCACAACAGAGGAGGCAGGCTGCTGGCTGTAAATCAGTTCTCTTGCACTCAGAAGAGCGGGTAGCACGGTGAGAGGAATTGTGCTTGACAGTAAGGGAAGTCCAGGGAAGTTTGATTAAGATCAAGTGGCAGTCACAGGGCAACACAGAAGAGAGGCTTTAAGGCAAAAATCAACCATCAGGAAGTGACTAAATAGGTCAGAAGCTCTGGGTAGTGAGCTGGATAGATTAAGTGGGACTCAGAGCAACTAAGTTAGCTCTGCTAATGACCAGTGATAACATTTACAAAGTTCAAGAAACCTGACTCTGAAATCACCTTCCAGGCCTTGGTAGCAAACCAGAGATTGCTGAGCTCTAATAGCATCTACACCAGAGCAGGTACTGTATGTATTTTAACAAGAGATAGGTTTTACAGACACTTTCTGGCCCTGCCAAGCTTCCTGTAAGGAGTATCTTGTTTTCTTTGAGCAGGACTTCTTCCTCAGGAGTCAGGAAAGACAAACTGCCTGATAGAAACTGTGAGCCTCTGAGAAGGGTCACTGCTGCAGGTTGAAAAGACAGATGCAATAGAGAAACATTTTTCCAACCCCTTTGCTTCAAGAGCTTTGTCCACATCCAGGGCAGCCAGAAGAGAACAGTCACCTTGTATTTTTGTACCTGATGAGATCCCCCCGGATTGTGTGTGTGCACTGGGACAGTTCAATGTGTGTCTATTCCAGCTTCAAAGAGGCTTTCAATTCTCTTTCAGACGGAGGGTGCGAGGCAGGGTGAGAACTGCTAAAGCTAGCCCCATCCTCATTAAATCTTTGCCCTCTCTGGAGCAAGCATGCAAGGGGAGAGAATAGAAGATATGCATGAGCAACTGAGCATCTGTGATCTCATGACCTTTGACTGTTGTATTATGGGAAATGTATTCTCTGGTTGCTATGCTTTTCCAATTCATTTGTATTTTCCCTCAGCGACTCCCTTGTATTTTCTTTGGTGCTCCTGTGTAATGGTTTCAAGGAACCACAGATCTCTCCAAGTTAAGCATGCACACAACAGCTTTAATTAAATGTTTGTGAACATCCCCCAGTAATGCAAGGAAAAGAGAAAGCAAACACTGTTGTGCTCACTTGTACCTATCCCTTCTGAGCCCTGGCTGGAGCGGAGGCATCTCTACCACAGCCCTAACCTGTTGCGAAGCGAAGGCTGTTGGGTGCTGTTGCTCTGCACGTCAGCACTTTGGGCATTTCCCTCCCATCAAAAAAGCCACAAAAAGGTGCAGCACTGAGAACTTTTAGGCTAAGCTAGAAGAAATAAAACAAAAATAGATGAGGGCAGACATTTCTTTATCCAAAAACCAGAGAATAAGGTTGACAATGTCCTTACTCGTTCTTAAAGTACACTAAGATGCTATAGAGGGAGGCTAAGAGCAAAGTTTAAATCTGCTTCAGTATTATGAAATTAAAACCCCTGTGCCACTGACACCATCTCAGCCTTGGTGCCAGCCTCCACAGTAAGTTACCTACTTTTTATTCTTTTAATGGGGATCTTTATCTTGTTTTTTTTTAAATTATTATTGTTTTACAAGTTAACTACATCATTTTATATGTACAGGGGAAAAAAAAGCTGCAAATGATCTTTGTTTGCATTTCAATTGTTTAAAAAATATCACAGAACCATAGAATCAGGCAGGTTGGAAGAGACCTCTAAGCTCATCCAGTCCAACCAAGCACCCAGCCCTGGCCAATCAGCTAGACCATAGAATCATAGAATCAGGCAGGTTGGAAGAGACCTCCAACCTCATCCAATCTAACCTATCCCCCAGACCATTCCAATCAACTAGACTGTAGAATCACAGAACCAACCAGGTTGGAAGAGACCTCCGACCTCATCCAATCTAACCTAGCACCCAGCCCTAGCCAATCAACCCAGACCATGGCACTAAGTGCCTCATCCAGGCTTTGCTTCAACACCTCCAGGGATGGCGACTCCACCACTTCCCCTCCACCAACCCAGGTTGGCTACAGCCTCCCTTCAGGTAGTTGTAGACAGCAATGAGGTCTGCCCTGAGCCTCCTCCTCTCCAGGCTGCACACCTCTAGCTCCTTCAGTCTCTCCTCATAGAGCTGTGCTTCAGGCCCTTCATCAGCTTTGTCACCCTTCTCTGGACATGTTCCAGTGAACAGCCCATTCCAATGCCCATCACTCCCTCTGGCAAGAACTTCCTCCTAACATCCAGCCTAGACCTCCTTGAGACTGTATCCCCTTGTGTGTGTATATATATTTATTTATACACACATAAGGGGCATGAAATTTGGAAGGAGAGCTTTCCTCATGCAAGAATGGATTAACAACAAACAGTATGTGAAGGTTATCAGGAGGTTCTTTAAGTCACATAGAAGTCAATTTTACAGCATAGAAAGTAGTGAGTGTGTTCAGAGAACGAATCCTTCTCTCTTTTGTAGGGTATGGAAGAGTTAACAGTATCTGCCACGAGGCCTAACAGCAGTGGTTAGTGCTAATAGTTAGTACTAGTATAAAGTACTTGTCTGGAGCCTTACAGCAGCTGACATCATCATTATTTCAAAGTTAAGTTAACAAGGAGGCTGTAGCCAGGTGGGGTTGGGCTCGTCTGCCAGGCACCCAGCAACAGAAGAAGGGGATACAGTCTCAAGCTGTGCCAGGGGAGGTCTAGGCTGGATGTTAGGAGGAAGTTGTTGGCAGAGAGAGTGATTGGCATTGGAATGGGCTGCCCAGGGAGGTGGTGGAGTCGCCATCCCTGGAGGTGTTGAAGCCAAGCCTGGCTGAGGCACTTAGTGCCATGGTCTGGTTGACTGGATAGGGCTGGGTGCTAGGTTGGACTGGCTGAGCTTGGAGGTCTCTTCCAACCTGGTTGATTCTATTCTATTCTATTCTAAGATGAAAACACTTTGGCCTGGCTGTACACATCTCATTGCTTAATCCATCCAGAACTTTTCAGTGACTCCTTGAGACAAACCTAAGGATAGTGGTGAAGAAAAAAAAGTAAAAGCTAGCTCGATAAAGAATACAGCAAGCACCCTTCCAGCTTTCATCTTGGCCATTGCCCTGTGCTAAGACCAGAGGCACTGCCAGCTTTTGCAGTCAGCCCTGCTGGAGCTGGGCAGGGGTTGTGCAGGGCTGACCCCGGTTAGCTGCAGCTTGATCTGCAGTCACTTCCCAGGAGGGAACAGAAAGCATTGGGTTGTTTCCCTCACGTAGCAAGACACAAAGGACAGCAGGGTTGGCTGAGAAGATTGAGAACTGCTGACACTAGTAACAGGAACTGGCAGCTGCAAAGGGGAGTAGGAGTGGGATGAAAAGCAGTCTTACAAAGTGAAGGAGGAAAGCAGAAGGCCAGGGAAGATCTAAAATTAGGAGCAGCTAGGAAATGCTGACAGAAACTTCTTTTCTTTTCTCAAGGGCCTCATTCTGAACACTTTCAGGCCAACATAGGGATTTCTACGAGGATTTTGGAGATACTCTTAGTAAGGATTTCTATTCTTTGCCCCTCTCTTAATCTGCACTCTGCATATCCAGAGACTCAGTGAAGCAGCTTCATGAGATGCTCCTTAAAAACACACCTATATTGATGATCACTGAGACTTAAGAAGGTTTATTCTCACAGATGTGTGAAGAAGAGGTTGGATCAACATCTCTCTCTCTTCCTTCACCCCTGCCATATTTGCCTGATGCCTGTTTTCCAGCAGTCAGTTTGGAGGGTGCGCTACAGCGACTGCAGCAGGGGTGCAGTGCAGTGGTGCACAGAAGACACAGCCTGGGGCTTCCTTGGGTTTTCTGCTCTTGGTTATGGAGGGGCTTAATTTTGGTCTTTGGTTTTCTGGAGCACTTACTCAGGCTGTCCTGTGTGTTCTGCTCTCTGTAAACAAGAGCTAACATGTGGAATCATAGAATCAAGCAGGTTGGAAGAGATCATCCAGTCCAACCTAGCACCCAGCCCTAGACAATCAACCAGACCATGGCACTAAGTGCCTCATCCAGGCTTTGCTTCAACACCTCCAGGGACAGCGACTCCACCACCTCCCTGGGCAGCCCATTCCAATGCCAATCACTCTCTCTGCCAACAACTTCCTCCTAACATCCAGCCTAGACCTGCCCTGGCACAGCTTGAGGCTGTGTCCCCTTCTTCTGTTGCTGCTTGCCTGGCAGAAGAGCCCAACCCCACCTGGCTACAGCCTCCCTTCAGGGAGCTGCAGACAGCAATGAGCTCTGCCCTGAGCCTCCTCTTCTGCAGGCTGCACACCCCCAGCTCCTTCAGCCTCTCCTCATAGGGTTTGTGTTCCAGGCCTCTCACCAGCTTCACCATGCCCTTCTCTGGACATGTTCCAGCATCCTCAACTTCTCTCTTGGTCTATAAGCTCAACAACTCCATCAGTGTCATTTTTATTCATTGTCTTTGATTCTTCTGCATGTAATTTATATATAGGTTTTTTTCCCCTTGGTGCTGTTCACCTCTTACCTGTCATTTAGAAATGAAGTGACTGGAAGACTAATCATGTTCACTGGTGCTTCTCTGTCTCCTACTAAATTGTGGTTGTGAAACTGATGTCAAAATCAGAGTTCCTCTTTTGCTTCGCACCCTATCAGATACTCCATGGACTATTTCTGTCCTTCTCCTCTAGTAGTGGCTGCTGATTTTTATCACCCAAGCTAAGGCCCGGGAAGTCAGTGCCTTAGTTTCTCCCAGGGGGATGAATTTTTAGTGGTGACAATTAGTTAACTCTTTTCCCACTACAGCACTCAGCCCCTCTCTGAGTCACTAATTAACGCCCATGGAGATGACAGTGCAGTAATCTTAGGTTTTGGGCTGCCATAAGCACATTTAGACTTCTCTGGTTCTTCATGTTCCACTTCCCTTTAGCATGTCATGACTCCTCTGTTCTCCAAACACATGAGGAACTTGAAGCTAAAACTCCAAGTGACCTAAACAGTGCAATTTACAGAAAAATGCTACATTTTTCTGCATGCTTGAGCTAAAGAGGGGAAGTGAAAGAGAACAAAACAGTGATTAGGGATTTCTTGACAACTTTTTACTAGCTACTTATAAGGTAGGAGGTTTTGTTTGGTTGTTTCTTTGTTGTTATGGGGTTTTTTTTTCTCTCCCAAGCAAAGGTCCTACGCCTGGCAGGGAAGCAGCTGCAAGCTTAGCAGAGCTACCTGAGCGCCGTGACTGCAATGCTGGTGCTGCTTGTCACCCTGTCGGGTCCCCAGACTAGGAAAGAAGACAGAAAGGTTGAAAAACGAGAGCATAAATAACCTGCAGGGAGCTGGTAAGACAGCAAAGTCACGATGGTGGGAAGGGGACTGTCAGAAGTTAATCCCAGGTGTGATACCTTGGGGGCCAGAGGAGTCTGGTGAGAAGTGCCATTCAGCTGATATTTATGTTTTGTTCTCCTTCCCCCCACCCCGAGAACTTTAAAGGTAGGGCTTCAGCCAGTGCATGCTGCAGTCTGTCCAAGTGCCTTGCATGGCCTGTTGTTGCCTTTCCAAGTTTCTTTTTCAATAGCACATTCCCCCCCCTCCCCTGTTTTTAAATGCTTGCCAAAGTCTGAAGACAGAGTTTTTAACCTAACAATAAACCACCTGCATTTTATTAAGATTTGGGACTTAAGTTCCACCTCCCTCACTTTTACTGAAGTGTTGCTGTTAGGTTAACCCTTTCCTGGTTGGTTTTGCTCTGAAAGTGAAGCTGTATGTTTGCTATGTATAGTGCAGCTCCATAGCCCTGTGCCATATTTGGAGGGAAGGAAAATCAGTTCAGTGCTGATTAGCAAGGGGGCACAGAACCCTTAAGCCACAGCTGCAAAACCTACATCCTCCCTAGCACAAGATTGGCACTGGCTATATGAAGCTTAGAATCACAGAATCAGTCAGGCTTGGAAGGGACCACAGGGATCATTTAGTCCCAACCCCCCTGCCATGGGCAAGGACACCACACACTGCATCAGCCTATCTACAGCCTCATCCAGCCTGGCCTTAAACACCTCCAGGGATGAGGCTTCCACCACTTCCCTGGGCAACCCATTGCAGGCTCTCAGCACCTTCATGCTGAAGCACTTCTTCCTGACATCCAGTCTGAATCTACCCATTTCCAGCTTTGTTCCATTCCCCCCAGTCCTATCACTATCCTAAAAAGTCTCTCCACAGCTTTCTTGTAGCCCCCTTCAGATCCTGGAAGGCCACAAGAAGGTCACCTGGGAGCCTTCTCCTCTCCAGATTGAACAGCCCCAACTCCCTTAGTCTCTTCTGTGAAGGTTGGACTGGCTGATCCTGGTGATCCTTTCCAACCATAGTGATGTATGGTGATGAGATGTTGTGCTGAGGGATTTGGTTGACTCAAGGACTTGTCAGTGTGAAACTAATGCTTGGACTTGATGAGCTGGAAGGGCTTTGCCAGCCCAAGAAATTCTGGGATTCTGTGACTTTTGAGCTGCATCACAGAGGCTTCATTCAACAAAACATGAACATTTAAAGTTCTCCCTGTTCCCCCCCTTTATCTCTCGTTCCAGAAGTGGAGCAGCACCACGCAGTGATTTTATGTCTGGATCTCCAAGTGTGTTATTACCCCTATGTTAAATAAGACAGATGTCAGCATGCAGATGGGAGGTAATTGCCCAGATTCATGCAGCAGTTTAGTAGAAGGCCTGATAAGCTCAGCTGTCAATATACTAAGCAACTGCCCCTGTTCCCCATTTCATTTAGCTGTCTGATAAGCCACTATTGATAAGCAAATGTCCTTCATGCACATCACAAAAGCACTGCACTGCAAAGAGCATCACAACTGCTAAACATTTTACCAACTGTGATCAGCTCACTGAAGACAGGAGAGGGTTACCTTGTTCTGTGCAGCTGGAGACTGGGGATTTCTACACCATGGGTTCTGATTCCAGCCCTGTTGCTATCTATGTGCTCATAGGCACGTACCTGCAGCTCTTTATGACTCAGCTGCCCACCTATGCAAGAGAGAGTAATTCCTCACAGCTAGCAGGTGAATCAAAAGGTCATCGACTTCTGAGGTTATTCTGGGTTAGTCATTCATCTTAGGACAGCTATGGAGGGATAGTTGTACTAACAGGCGTCAGAGCTGTGTGGAGAGAACAGGTACATCAAAGGTTCAGAGACCTGGCACATAGGAGTCATATGAACTCCTAGGAGAACCAGATAGGTATAGAGAGAAATATTAGCTGCTGCTCAAAGAGTACAGAATCACAGAACCACAGAGTGTCAGGGGCTGGAAGGGACCTCCAAAGTCAGCCAGTCCAACCCCCGCCCCTGCCAGCACAGGATCTCCTAGACCAGATCATATAGGAACATATCCAGGTGGGTCTTGAATATCTCAAGAGAGGGACACTCCACAACACACTCTGGGCAGCCTGTTCCAGTGCTCTGTCACCTTCACAGGGAAAAAAATGCTCCTCATGTTTACATGAAACTTCCTCTGCCTCAGTTTCCACCCAGTGCCCCTTGTCCTGTCCCTGGGCATCACCCAGCAGAGCCTGGCTCCAGCCTCCTGCCACTCACCCTGCACATCTTTATGAACATTGATGAGGTTCTGTTAGTCAGGTCTAATTAATTCTGTAGGTGGTTATTATTTATTCTACAGTCTGGTATATTAGATAATGATTAGATTTATATTAGAATGCCCCCAACATCACTAGCATTGGAAATATTATCACATACCGTGCCACTGCTCACAAAAGGAAATGTGCAAAGATGATGTGGGTCTGGTAAACAAATAATTTCCATTCATTCATTCATACCTACTAGTGTATGACCCCAAAACTATGCAGTTATCAATAATCAGAGTCACAGAATCAAGCAGGTTGGCAGAGACCTCCAAGCTCATCCAGTCCAACCTAGCACCCAGCCCTAGCTGATCAACTAGACCATGGCACTGAGTGCCTCAGCCAGTCTTTTCTTGCAAGTATCTTTGGTATATTACATCTTTATGGGATTATGAAGTCATGGACCAGTCAAGCCATGCAGTTTATATTCTCAGACCCACCTATGAAACAATGAGGATCAACACAGCAGTTTGTTCTCATACACAGCTTTATGGCCTTCATTGACTCAGGAGTTATTATATTTAATTCAGTTTTTCTTCCTAAATGAGCTCTGCCCTGAGCCTCCTCTTCTGCAGGCTGCACACCCCCAGCTCCCTCAGCCTCTCCTCATAGGCACAACTGGAGACTGTGTCCCCTCGTTCTGTTGCTAGGAATGGCCTTTATAGTCCCGCACCATGGCACAGCTAGTTTCAGGGACCTAAAAGCAGCATGATGGCACAGAATATCCCATGATGTAGGGATCCAGCAGCTTGAGATATGTAGCAGTGAAAGTCACCTGGTGTGAGAATAGCAGACAGATGCTCTGACCACAAACCAGGGACTTGAGTGCCCATGGAGGAGCACAGCTCACTGTTCAGCACTGCTCAGGCCACACCTTGGGTACTGTGTCCAGTTCTGCAACCCTCAATTCAAGAGAGATGTTGAGGTGCTGGAAGGTGTCCAGAGAAGGGCAATGAAGCTGGTGAGGGGCCTGGAGCCCAGCCCTGTGAGGAGAGGCTGAGGGAGTTGGGGGTGTGCAGCCTGCAGAAGAGGAGTCTCAGGGCAGACCTCATTGCTGTCTGCAGCTCCCTGAAGGGAGGCTGTAGCCAGGTGGGGTTGGTCTCTTCTGCCAGGCAACCAGCAACAGAAGAAGGGGACACAGTCTCAAGTTGTGCCAGGGGAGGTCTAGGCTGGATGTTAGGAGGAAGTTGTTGGCAGAGAGAGTGATTGGCATTGGAATGGGCTGCCCAGGGAGGTGGTGGAGTCGCCGTCCCTGGAGGTGTTGAAGCCAAGCCTGGATGAGGCACTTAGTGCCATGGTCTGGTTGACTGGCTAGGGCTGGGTGCTAGGATGGACTGGATGATCTTGGAGGTCTCTTCCAACCTGCTTGATCCTATGATTCCATGATTCCATGCCTGCCCTTTGGGAAAACAAAGGACAAGCACAATTATAACCACAATCTGGAGTGGAATTCTTCACGTTTGAGTCATCCTGACTTTGTCCATTCAGTGTAAATGTGCAAACCCAATCATTCTGAAGTGCTTTAAGAAGTATAAGCAAGCAGCTTCTCAAAGGCTCTCTTAACCCAAATTTGGGTAAACTCCATGTTTCTTTGAGTTTACAGCCTGTAAGTAGCTTTAGGAAGCTGGGATTTAAGCTGCTGTGTTAAATCACATCTGCTCCTAAGCTGTGGTTTGAAAACTTTGCACATCTGTGGTATCAAATGTGTGCAAATGAGAGGTTGATAAGACATTACCAGTCACTTACCATGCAAATGCAAGCTGCACTTTGTGTACTATTTTAAGTCATGTTATGACGTAGTGCAACCCACAGCCTCCTCTCTGCTTAGACAGTGATCCAAATAGAGATTTGCTATCCCTTGGCAATCATTTTCACACAGCCATGTAGTAAAGTACCCAAGCCATGCATCTAAGTTACAAGCTGTTATGTGCCCTGAAGCAACCCTCATGGCCACTCTTTATAGGTGGCCTGGTCACCATACTCATTATTTTTGAGCAAATTAAAGTGGGGCTTTTGCATTTTGGACTCGTGGCTGTTGATATAAGAGCTGTTTTCTTTGCAGCAGAAGGGTTTAAAGTTTACTTTTGACATGTATCTACGACTCCTTTTTGAAGTCAGTGCCAGCTCAACCAGAGCCAGCATTTTATAATCCAAGATCTATAGGCAGGAGGTGGTACAGCGAATCAGTCAGACGCTCTCCTCCAACATTACAAAGGGCTTTGTTCCCTAGGACAGGTCTGTTGTATTTTAACTGCTCTGAGTGCCTTGTGAGATACCATCAGCAACAATTTCATAGAATCATACAATCAACCAGGTTGGAAGAGACCTCCAAGCTCATCCAGTCCAACCTAGCACCCAGCCCTAGCCAATCAACCAGACCATGGCACTAAGTGCCTCATCCAGGCTTTGCTTCAACACCTCCAGGCATGGTGTGCTAGTTTGAGCCTAGCTGGCATGTTTTGGTGAGAAGAATTAGATGATAGGCTGTAAAATGAAAACAATGGTGAGGTCTACTTCCCTCACAGTCTTGCTGGGATGTGTAAAGAAGAAAGGCAAAACAAAGATTAGGTCACTTGCTTCTTCTCTTCGCTGGGGAGCTTTGCCTGCTGGGGAGAAGCTGAGGCTGCTGGCTGGACTCCACCTTGCTTTCTAACCTCACCCTCCCTTTGCTTGGCTGCTTCACCTTGCTTTT
>WAAF01020768.1:22270-61852 GCA_013400475.1 Tricholaema leucomelas
TTCAAGAGAGATGTTGAGGTGCTGGAAGGTGTCCAGAGAAGGGCAGCAAGGCTGGGGAGGGGCCTGGAACACAAACCCTATGAGGAGAGGCTGAGGGAGCTGGGGGTGTGCAGCCTGCAGAAGAGGAGGCTCAGGGCAGAGCTCATTGCTGCCTGCAGCTCCCTGAAGGGAGGCTGTAGCCAGGTGGGGTTGGGCTCTGCTGCCAGGCAAGCAGCAATAGAACAAGGGGACACAGTCTCAAGTTGTGCCAGGGCAGGTCTAGGAGGAAGTTGTTGTCAGAGAGAGTGATTTGCATTGGAATGGGCTGCCCAGGGAGGTGGTGGAGTCGCCATCCCTGGAGACTTTCAAGCCAAGCCTGGCTGGGGCACTTAGTGCCATGGTCTGGTTGATTGGCCAGGGCTGGGTGCTAGGTTGGACTGGATGAGCTTGGAGGTCTCTTCCAACCTGGCTGATTGTCTGATTCCATGAACATCCAGCAGTACTTCGGAGCCCCATTAGCCATGGCTGCCAGAACACCGAGGCAGGAGCTGTTATCACCTTCCCTCTTCATAACAACTCACAGATAAAATTAATACAGGACTCGATCAAGGTCATACAGCCAATTAGTGGCAGCAGCTGGCAGTCCAGCTTAGGAACTTCAACACCACACTTGTGTTGAAATGATATGCCCTGAAAACCCTGGGACCATCTCAGAGCCACTCTGCACTACCAACATTCCTCTCACATGACCAAAGTGGTTTTAGGGTAGGAAAAAAGACAAGGAAAAAAAAAAATTCATCTAAATCAATGTCTGCTTATACACTGGTTGGGTTTTTTTCTTTCCCCCTCCAAGCTTTAAAGATTTGTCCTTGCTTTAATTTTTTGTTTTGTTTTGTTTTTCTCTCTTCTTTCTTACAGTAGATATTGGCAGGCTGAAAGTTGAAATAAAATAGGGAAGGGAGGGGGGGGGGGGGGGGNGGGGGGGGGGAAAGGAAAAAAAATAACAAACATATTTTGAGTGATTACTCAACCCTGGGCCTTTGTGACAGGAAATGCAGCTGCATGACTAATGGGCTTGACTTTCTCTTGGCTTCCTTCCCCCCTTCAAAGTTCTTGTTTACTGCCCCAGCCAAGACTGGGTTGGTTTTTTTTTTCTGGGTGCAGTTATTTATTTATTTTTAAATTGCTAGAAGCTAACCATTTTCCAGGAAAAAAAAAAAAAAAAAGACATAAGGCCAAGGCATTAAATCTTACAAAGATCAAGGGCTGCAGAGCTCTACTCCCCCCCCCCAACCCCCCCATCTACTCCTTTTCGCCTTCCAGGCTCTTCAGGCACGTCATATCTTCCCCCCCCCACCTCCCACCCCAACCCCCTTCCTCCACTCTGAACATGTGTCTAACAGATCTTTCTGCTTTGGGGAGGGGAAGGAGTATGAGAATCACATTTACAACATCTAACCCTGGAATTCATAAAGGAAAGGCTAATTCCATTAAGGAAACCAGGGGCCTCCTAAGCTTCTTGCATTTTATCTTCCTTTTATTGTTTTTCCTCGCTGCCTCTCTTGTAGCAGCAGTTGTGTGCCCATATTCCACCACGACATGGCTGTTAAGTGTGAGCTATTGAGATTTGACACAGCATAGTCCCATTAGTGAGGGGCCACGGAGCTTTAACTGCTGTTTGCCTTTGGCTCGCATTGTAAATCTGCTCTGCTGAGCTTCCTAGGTGATGGCAGATAGGCCAGGACCTAAACCTCCCTTGAACTGGAAGGGAAGAGGAACCATGCACCATGGAAGCAACCACACTTCACAGCAGGCCCTTATCACTAGAACTGATTTCAGTGAAACCTTGAGCTCTCTCTCAGTATCACAGAATCAACCAGGTTAGTAAAGACCTCCAAGCTCATCCAGTCCAACCTAGCACCCAGCTCTAGCCAGTCAGCTTATCACTAGAACTGATTTCAGTGAAACCCTGAGTTCCTTCTCAGTATCATAGAATTATGGAATCAGTTGGGTTGGAAAAGACCTCCAAGCTCATCCAGTCCAACCTAGCACCCAGCCCTAGCCAGTCAACTTATCACTAGAAGCAGAAAGCCATTCTCCAGCCTTCTCAAGAGGCCCTTCTCTTTGGAAGGCTGAGGGATCAAGTCATAGAATCATAGAATCAGTCAGGGTTGGAAGGGACCACAAGGAGCAGCCAGTTCCAACCCCCCTGCCATGCCCAGGGACACCCTACCCTAGAGCAGGCTGCACACAGCCTGAGCCAGCCTGGCCTTACACACCTCCAGCCATGGGGCCTCAACCACCTCCCTGGGCAACCCATTCCAGCCTCTCACCACTCTCATGCTCAACAACTTCCTCCTCACCTCCACTCTGACTCTCCCCACCTCCAGCTTTGCTCCATTCCCCCCAGTTCTGTCACTCCCTGACAGCCTAAAAAGTCCCTCCCCAGCTTTTTTGTAGCCCCCTTCAGATCCTGGAAGGCCACAAGAAGGTCACCTGGGAGCCTCCTCTGCTCCAGCCTGCACAGCCCCAACTCTTTCAGTCTGTGCTCACAGCAGAGCTGCTGCAGCCCTCTCAGCATCCTCCTGGCCCTGCTCTGGACACACTCCAGCATCTCCACATCCCTCTTGGAATGGGGGCTCCAGAACTGGATGCAGTACTCCAGGTGGGGTCTCAGCAGAGCACAGCAGAGGAGGAGAATCACCTCCCTGGCCCTGCTGGCCACACTTCTGCTGCTGCAGCCCAGGCTCTGCTTGGCTTTCTGGGCTGCAAGTGCACACTGCTGGCTCCTGTTGAGCTTCTCCTCCACCAGCACCCCCAAGTCCCTCTCCTCAGGGCTGCTCTCCAGCCACTCCCTGCCCAGCCTGAAGTCATTGAAAAAGAGTTTGAAGGCTGCTCCACAACCTACAATGCTGGCATGGTTCCCTGTGCCCCCTAGCAGAGGCTAAAAAAGGAGGTGAATATATTCATTACCATAAACTGCACAGAGGAACCATCAGAATGGGTCTGCTAAAAAAAGAGAAGAAACCTTTGCTTATGAATAGACCCAAAAGAATTGGATCCATGTGTACAGAGGGATCATTTTCCACTACCTACAAGAGGAAAAAATCTCTGGGGAAGTGGCTGATGCCAAATATTTTCTTATGCTTCATGTGTCAGCAGGGTCTGGCAGGAGCCCTCGAGAAACAGAGCTCACATATTGTGCAAACCCAGAATCACAATTTCTGGTGAGTTGGACTCCTTCACCAAAAGCTTGAGCCATTTCTCCAAAGATACAGCAGATGTTTGATGGTGTCCCAAGTTCTCAGTGTTTACACAGATCAGAGGATCCTAAGATCAGCACACAAAAAATTAAAACCACAGAATAACACAATAAAAGACTTGAGAGGTGGAAGGGACAAGACACAAATGGTTAACTTCTCACAACAGCTACAAAATGCTGGTGAGAGACACTGCAACAAGTTGTCCAGGGACACTGAGGATGCTCTCTCCTGGAGGTGCTCAAGGCCAGGTTGGATGAGGCTTTGAGCGACCTGTTCTAGTGGGAGGTGTCCCTGCCTATGTCGGGGGGTTGGAGCTGGCTGAGCTTTGAGGTCCCTTCCAACCTAAACCACTCTATGATTCTACATCACAGCAAGCCATACAGCAAGGTTACAGGGGAGCTGGACAGGGAGCAGAAGTGCTGGGCACATGGACAGGTAGGAATGGGAGCTCTGTGTGTGTGATCAGGCTCTCTGACCTGCCAGCCCCAGGGCAGTAGTCTTGGACTACAAAGCACAGCAATTCCAGATACCGAAGGAGGCTGTTACAGAGGATGCAGCCCTGAGGTATCTTAACACTACACATCAGAGGGAGTTGTTCCCAGGAGACAGCTAAGCCTAATCTTCTGAAGATACATAGAATCATAGAATCAAGCAGGATGGAAGAGACCTCCAAGCTCATCCAGTCAACCTAGCACCCAGCCCTATCCAATCAACCAGACCATGGCACTAAGTGCCCCAGCCAGGCTTGGCTTCAACACCTCCAGGGATGGTGACTCCACCACCTCTCTGGGCAGCCCATTCCAATGCCAATCACTCATTCTGCCAACAACTTCCTCCTAACATCCAGCCTAGACCTGCCCTGGCACAGCTTGAGGCTGTGTCCCCTTGTTCTGTTGCTGCTTGCCTGGCAGAAGAGCCCAACCCCACCTGGCTACAGCCTCCCTTCAGGTAGCTGCAGGCAACAATGAGCTCTGCCCTGAGCCTCCTCTTCTGCAGGCTGCACACCCCCAGCTCCCTCAGCCTCTCCTCACAAGGTTTGTGTTCCAGCCCTTTATATATCTGTATCTATCTATCTGTCTATCTATATAGATATAGATAGGCAGGCAGACAGACAGACAGACAGAAAGATTAATAGAATCAAGCAGGTTGGAAGAGACCTCCAAGCTCTTCTGGTTCAACCTAGCACCCAGCCCTGTCCAATCAACCAGACCATGGCACTAAGTGCCCCATCCAATCTTTTCTTGAACTCCTCTAGGAACAGTGACTCCACGCTTCAGACAGAGAGAATCATAGAATCAACCAGGTTGGAAGAGACCTCCAAGCTCATCCAGTTCAACCTAGCATCCAGCCCTGTCCAGGCAACCAGATCATGGCACTAAGTGCCTCTTCCAGGCTTTGCTTCAACAGCTCTAGGGACAACGACTCCACCATTCGATCACATTCTGTGCTTCTGTGCTCCACAACCTCCCTGGAGGTGTTTAAGGCCAGGCTGGATGAGGCCTTGAGCGACCTGTTCTAGTGGGAGGTGTCCCTGCCTAAGGCAGAGGGGTTGGAACTTGCCAAACTTTGAGGTGCCTTCCAACCTAAACCATTCTAGGATCCTACATGGGTCAAAACATGGAGGTCAGTAGTGTTTAGGCAGTGGATGCTAACAAAAGCTGTGTGCCAATGCACTCAGATACACAGCTGAAGGCTTTGGCATTTTTTCCATGGATGTAAAAAGTTTCCTGGCTCTTTCTGCATGTTTTTTTTTTTTTTAATGAGAAGCTTGTGTTAGAAAATTGACCCAAAACCCCACTGACTGTGATTGCCCAAATGGCCCAACCCAGCACCCTCTCCTTATCAACACAAACAATCAGAGAATCATACAATCAGAGAATCAAGCAGGTTGGAAGAGACCTCCAAGTTCATCCAGTCCAACCTAGCACCCAGCCCTGGCCAATCAACCAGACCATGGCACTAAGTGCCCCAGCCAGGCTTGGCTTCAACACCTCCAGGGACAGCGACTCCACCACCTCCCTGGGCAGCCCATTCCAATGCCAATCACTCTCTCTGACAACAACTTCCTCCTAACATCCAGCCTAGATGTGCCCTGGCACAGCTTGAGGCTGTGTTCCCTTCTTCTGTTGCTGGGTGCCTGGCAGAAGAGCCCAACCCCACCTGGCTACAGCCTCCCTTCAGGGAGCTGCAGACAGCAATGAGGTCTGCCCTGAGCCTCCTCTTCTGCAGGCTGCACACCCCCAGCTCCCTCAGCCTCTCCTCAATGTTTAATCTGATTGATTTATTTATTTCCCCTCCCCCCCCCACTTACAAGTTTACAATTTGCAGATCTGGGAGGGATTTGGCAGCTTCAAACTTACCCCCTAGAGCATTTGATGAGAATACAGTGATGCAAAGGCTAGGGCTACATGTTGGAAGTTATGATTTGCTTAGAAAGAATAGAGTCACAGAATCAGTCTGGGGCACTTAGTGCCATGGTCTGGTTGATTGGCCAGGGCTGGGTGCTAGGTTGGACTGGATGATCTTGGAGGTCTCTTCCAACCTGATTGATTCTATGATTCTAAGGTTAGTGTGAGGAAGAGGAGGCTGAGGAGAGACATCATTGCTGTCTACAACTATGTGAAGGGACATTGTGGAGAGGCTGCTGCAGGTCTTTTCTCACAGGTAATTCATAAAATCATAGAATCAACCAGATTGGAAGAGACCTCCAAACTCACCCAGTCCAACCCAGCACTCAGCCCTATGGGTGGACAGAAGAAGGGGGAATGGCCTCAAGCTGAGGCTGGGGAGGTTTAGATTGGACATTAGGAAAAAGTTTTTCATGGAGAGAGTGGTCAGGGAGTGGAATGAGCTGCCCAGGGAGGTGGTGGAGTCACCCAGCCTGGGTGTGTTTAAGGGTGGTTTGGCTGTGGTGCTCAGGGCTATGGTTTAAGGTGAATCTTGTAGAGCAGAGTTCTAGGTTGGACTTGGTGATGCTGAAGGTCTTTAGTTATGTGATTCTGTGACTACAGGATCGTAAGATCACAGGATGTCAGGGGTTGGAAGGGACCCAAAGAGATCATCCAGTCCAACCCCCCTGCCAGAGCAGGACCACACAATCTAGCTCAGGTCACACAGGAACACAGCCAGACAGGCCTTGAAAGGCTCCAGAGAAGGAGACTCCACAACCTCTCTGGGCAGCCTGTGCCAGTGCTCTGGGACCCTTACAGGAAAGAAGTTCCCCCTTGTGTTGAGCTGGAACCTCCTGTGCTGCAGCTTACACCCATTGCTCCTTGTCCTATCCTAGGGAGCAGTGAGCAGAGCCTGTCCCCCCCCCGACCCCCAGCCCTGAGGTGTTTATAAACACAAATACAGATTTAGCTCTGCAACTCTAGTTACATTATCCCTGATCATTGGGCTGGTAGGAAACAAGGTCAAAACAGATTGGTTACTACTCAGAGAAAAGCATGGAATAGCCTAGGCTGTGATCTGGTTTTAGATCTCTTGTATCACAGTGCAACCCACGCAGCAAGTCAGTCAACTACTGACATTTTGCTTGACAATAAAATCAAATCGGTTTCATTTTGCAGTCTTTCAACTCCCTGTCACCCTCAAGAGTGTCATCAGACAGAGTCAAGACACAATAAACTCAGAATAACCTGACCTGTCACCCTGACAACTGTGGCTGTGATGTTCCAGTTCCAGACACGTAAGCAACCCTGCCTAGTCCTCAGCATTCACCGAACGCCGTTTATGTGATGTTGGCTGCCAGAACTTAACCATTTCATATGGGCACAACTTCTCTGCATTTTGTCTTACAATCCTAGAATCAGGCAGGTTGGAAGAGACCTCCAAGCTCAGCCAGTCCAACCTCGCACCCAGCCCTGGCCAATCAACCAGACCATGGATTCACAGAATAATAAAATCAGGCAGGTTGGAAGAGACCTCCAAGCTCAGCCAGTCCAACCTAGCACCCAGCCCTGGCCAAGCAACCAGACCATGGCACTAAGTGCCCCAGCCAGGCTTGGCTGCAACACCTCCAAAATTCAAAACTGTATCCAGGCCTGGGGCTATCAAGAGCTCAGAAAGTCTACTTCTCCTGTAAAACTGCAACCAGATGGGCATCTGCTGACAGGTTTTTTCCTATGAACCAAACCTTCTTCTCCATACAAAATCATTTGCTGTAGCCAAGAATGCTCTGGTCTTGAAAATGTACAAGGCTGTGCAAAATATGCATAGAGAAACAGAGAATCATAGAAGCAAAGAGGTTGGAAGGGACCTCCAAGCTCATCCAGTCCAACCTAGCATCCAGCCCTGGCCGATCAACCAGACCATGGCACTACGTGCCCCAGCCAGGCTTGGCTTCAACACCTCCAGGGACAGCAACTCCACCCCCTCCCTGGGCAGCCCATTCCAATGCCAATCACTCTCTCTGTCAACAACTTCCTCCTAACATCCAGCCTAGACCTCCCCTGGCACAGCTTGAGACTGTGTCCCCTTCTTCTATTGCTGCTTGCCTGGCAGCAGAGCCCAACCCCACCTGGCTACAGCCTCCCTTCAGGTAGCTGCAGACAGCAATGAGGTCTGCCCTGAGCCTCCTCTTCTGCAGGCTGCACACCCCCAGCTCCCTCAGCCTCTCCTCACAGGGCTATGCTCCAGGCCCCTCAGAACCAGCCTTGTTGCCCTTCTCTTGCAAGTTTCCAGCACCTCAACATCTCTCTTGAGTCGAGGAGCCCAGAACTGGACACAGCACTCAAGGTGTGGCCTGAGCAGTGCTGAGCAGCTCCTTCTTCACACATGCTGACACACAGCTAATGGAATGAGGCTTTGGAAAAGAAGGAAAATAACTACATCCATGCTGCAGAAAACATTAAGTCCCTGTCAGCTTGCTGTGGGCAGAGCTCCTGCCAGGTGAAGCATTTGCAGTTGGAAATGCAGAGGGCAGGAGGATTGGCAGTGGAGCATCTGCATGGCCGGCGGCAGGGCAGCGGCTGGCTCGCACGTACTCAGACTCCCAGGAGGCCAGGGCTCAAGGCTCCTCCAGGAGGTCAGTTTTTATATAGTAAAGCAAACAGTTTAGCTAATTAAGGATATTTTTTTTTCCCCTTTTCTTTTCTGAGGCCCTTGGCACCCAGCCCTGTTACAGGCAATCTTTAATTTGTACTCTGGCTTCCTTTTCCCTGCTGCCTTCTCGCTCACTCCAATTTTCCCACACGCTTGTTTCCTAAGTCTACCTCATAGAGAGGTCTTCCATTTGTTTTGGACCCAAATTTATCTCAGCCCTACCAAATGCTGCTGTTAACCTCCCTATTTATTCCTGTGAGTGACTGTCATCAGAAATCCACGTGCTGAAAACACTTCTTACCTAAAAAAAAAAGGGAGAAGTGCCATTTGTTGTGTTTTAGAAGAGAGTTGTTGATAAGCCATATCCTTATCAAGAAACTTAATTAATCAAATTGGCTGTGGACCAACTTAGACCTTCTTTTTTGGTCACACAACTGCCTGAGTCTCAAAACTGGGGTTCAGCTGTGTTTTTTCCTCTGCTCTGAGGACAGGCTGTAAGAGTTGGGGCTGTGCAGCCTAGAGAAGAGAAGGCTTTGAGGAGACCTTGGAGTGACCTTCCAGTATCTGAAGTGGGCTAGAGGAAGGCTGGGGAGGGACGACTGGCAAGGTCATGTAATGACAGGATGAGGGGGAATTAATGACATTAGTGACACTGATGAGGGCACAGACAGAGTCTGCTCAGCAGGTTTGCTGATGACCCCAAGCTGGGAGGCTTGGCTGAGACAGCTGCAGGCTGTGCTGCCATCCAGAGAGACCTGGGCAGACTCAGAGCTGGGCACAGAGGGACCAGATGAGGTTCAACAAGGACAAGTGCAGAGTCCTGCACCTGGGGAGGGATAATAAACTGCACCAGGACAGGCTGGGAGGTGACTGCTGGAGTGCAACCCTGTGGAGAGGGACCTGGGGGTGCTGGTGGAGAACATTCATGGCACAGCAATGTGCCCTTGTGGCTAGAAAGGCCAATGGGATCCTGGGGGGCATTAAGCAGAGTGTGTCCAGCAGATCAAAGGAGGTTCTCTTCCCCTTCTATTCTGCGCTGTTGAGACCTCATCTTGAATACTGTGTTCAGTTTTGGGCTCCCCAGTTTCAGAGGGACAGGGATCTGCTGGAGAGGGTCCAGCAGAGGATGATGAGGGGACTGGAGGGCACTGCCTGATGAGGAGAGGCTGAGGGACCTGGGGCTGTTTAATCTGGAGAAGAGAAGACTGAGAGGGGATTTAATCAATATTTATAAGCATCTGAGGGCTGGGGGTCAGCAGAGGGGGGACAGGCTCTGCTCACTGCTCCCTGGGATAGGACAAGGAGCAATGGGTGTAAGCTGCAGCACAGGAGGTTCCAGCTCAACACAAGGGGGAACTTCTTTCCTGTAAGGGTCCCAGAGCACTGGCACAGGCTGCCCAGAGAGGTTGTGGAGTCTCCTTCTCTAGAGCCTTTCAAGGCCAGGTTGGATGAGGCCTTGAGTGACCTGATCTAGTGGGAGATGTCCCTGTCAGTGTCAGGGGGTTGTAACTGGACAAGCTTTGAGGTTCCTTCCAACCTAAGCCATTGTATGATTCTATTCCTGATCCAGCCCAGGATGCCATTGGCTCTCCTGGCCACCTGGGCACACTGCTGGCTCATCTTCAGCTACTCTCTACCAGCACCCCCAGGACTGCTCCTCCTTCCTTGTGGTTATTCCCAATCCTGTTTCCACAGAAGTGCCTCTGAATGGAGCCCAAGTTGGCAGAGCAGCACTTCTCAAGCTGTGAAGCAAGCTGTGAACAGCTAACAAAGCCTGACACACATTCCACATATTTTCACTACAACTGTTCCTCACAGCCCCTGACATGCAGGCACAGAAGGGTTTTAACGAGTTGCAGGATGGAGCTAAAGCACTGCAAGACCCAGTTCTGGAGCCCCCAGCACAAGAAGGACATGGAACTGTTGGAGCCAGTCCAGAGAAGGCCAACAAGATGCTCAGAGGGCTGCAGCAGCTCTGCTCTGAGGACAGGCTGAGAGAGTTGGGGCTCTGCAGCCTGGAGAAGAGAAGGCTTCGAGGAGACCTTAGAGTGGCTTTGCAGTATCTGAAGGGAGCCTACAGGAAGGCTGGGGAGGGACTATTGACAAGGTCTGGGAATGTCAGGANCTTCTGTGCTCCACAACCTCCCTGGAGGTGTTCAAGGCCAAGTTGGATGAGGCCTTGAACGATCTCAAGATGTCCACTAGGGTCCACCTAATGGGATGTGTCCTTGCCTATGGCAGGGTTTGGAACTGGCTGAGCTTTGAGGTCCTTTCCAACCTACACCATTCTATGACTCTTAAGACACTGAGCCAGCAGTGAGTGGATGCATGCAGGCCTTCTGCAAGGCAGGAGGGCACACCCCAGGTCCAGCAGACAGAGCACAAAAGGGATGCTGCTCTTTGGTGGCCCCACCAAGATGTCTTTGGGATAGAACAAAGTCACATGTCAGGAAGCAGAGCCTGCCAAGACGTGCGCTGCACATGCTCTCTGAGGCTGCCGCTACAACACTTCTCATTAACTTCAGAGTCCACCACTGAAGAAAACACAGCCCTTTATAAGGTGGGAGGCAGTTTAAAAGAGCAGTTGGTGCAGGTTCCACTGGTAGAAGGCTGCATACCTCTGTTAAATAGCAGGGAGTGTTGTTGATTTATACCAGAAGTTGGCCGATCCTCTTTTTGCAGCCACTGCCTCCCTCTTTCTCTCTCTCTCTCTCTCTCTCTCTCTTTCCCTCTCTCCGTTCATAACTTGCTGGGAAATGCAAGAAGAAATGAAAAGTGGAGCCCATTTATGTGAAAAAGCTTTGATGCAAAACAAATGTCTGCTCCCTGCAGAAAAGCTGAAATAACACAGCCGTTATTGGAGCTCTGCTACCATAAAACAAGCTGGATGAGTCAACCAGCAGTGCATCTAATCTCCACTGGCTGCCTTTCCGGTCCCCAAGCGCCCCATCTATTTTTATCTCTTCTTCTTTTAATATGCTTTTAGGTTTACAAGCAGTAAATCTACAGTTCTTGGGTCACTTGTGTGTAGTCTGGCCAGCAGGCCATTCAGGAGGGCAGGGATGCCATCCAGAGGGACCTGGACAGGCTGCAGAGGTGGGCACAAGCCAAGCTCAGGAGGTTCAACAAGAACAAGTGCAAGGCCCTAGATCTGAGTCGAGACAATGCCAAGCACAAATGCAGGCTGGGCAGTGAGTGGCTGGAGCAGCCCTGAGGAGAGGGACTTGGGGGTGCTGGTGGAGGNTGTAGCCCCCTGAAGAGGGCCTACAAAAAAGCTGGGGAGGGACCTTTTAGGCTGTCAGGGAGTGCCAGGACTGGGGGGAATGGAGCAAAGCTGGAGGTGGGGAGAGTCAGAGTGGAGGTGAGGAGGAAGTTGTTGAGCATGAGAGTGGTGAGAGCCTGGACTGGGTTGCCCAGGGAGGTGGTTGAGGCCCCATGGCTGGAGGTGTTTAAGGCCAGGCTGGTTGAGGCTGTGGGCAGCCTGCTGTAGGGTAGGGTGTCCCTGGGCATGGCAGGGGGGTTGGAACTGGCTGATCCTTGTGGTCCCTTCCAACCCTGACTGATTCTATGATTCTATGTTACCCAGACCATTTCAGCTATCGTAACACAGAGCATGAAAGCAGGCTTCAGGTTCATAGATTCATAGATTCACAGAATGGTTTAGGTTGGGAGGGACCTTAAAGATCAACTCGTTCCACCCCCCCTGCCACAGGCAGGCACACCTTCCACTAGACCACATTGCTTGAGGTCTCATCCAATCTGGCCTTGAACACCTCCAGGGAAGGAGGCAGTGCTGTGCTGTTGAGGGCGAGCTGCCGAATGCAAGCGTCTGCACGCCGCTGGGAAGCAGCCCTTTGTGGAGAAGCTCCACAAGGAAGAAAGGGATAAAGGTTATTCTAAGGGGCAGTGGTGGGAAAAGCACTTCAATAAATGCTTTGCTTTTTGATGCTGAATGCCTGATCTTCATGGCCTTCCCTTACCGAGTCTGCTCTTACTGTGTTCCAGGGATGCTGGCAAAGGGAGCGCAGCAGAGACTGCTGATAGCACGGGGCACGGCCAGGTTTCCTGCTCTCAAGGCCAGTATGCACCAGACAAGAGCAGAAAGGAATGCTCTTCAACTAGCCAGATAAGCCAGCAGCAGTTTGCTCCTGGCAGACAGCACTGCCTGATCAAGTGGGGCAAAGGGCTGCAGTTGCAAGAGACTGTGGGATGACCAAGGGAGTGTAAGGTCCTGCACCTGGCTGGGCACAGGTGCACAACTCCCAAGCACAAATTCAGGCTGGGTGGGAGATGGCTGAAAGCAGCCCTGGGGAAAAAGGATCTGAGGGTCTAGGGTGGTGAAAAGCTCACTATGAGCCTGCAGTGTGAGTGCAGCCCAGACAGCAACCCTGTGCTGGGCTGCAGCAAGAGCAGTGAGGGCAGCAGGGCAAGGGAGGGGATTCTGCCCCTTGGCTCTGCTCTCCTCAGACCCCACTTGGAGTCTGTGAGAGGCTGTGAGGTCTCCTTCTCTGCAGCCTTTCAAGGCCTGTCTGGATGTGTTCCTCTGTGATCTGTGTTAGATAGGATTGTCCTGCTCTGGCCAGAGGGCTGGACTGGATGATCTCCTTGGGTCCCTTCCATCCCCTAACATCTTGTGATCCTGTGAGCTCATAGCTGCTGGGCCACATCTGTTAATTGAAGATCAAGATAGCCAGAGAGCTCTAACGGAGAAAAGCTGCTGGGATATGATGCTAGCCCACAGCATTCCCTTTCATTCCCAGCGTACGTGCTTCGGGGAGCAAGGGAGAAGACTACAAGGATTCAATTTCAGACAGTGACTTTTTAGGTGCCCCCAAGGGCCATGTCCATTTGCTATATAAGGTTTGGTCTGTTTGCAATTAAGTTCTCTTCTTTGCATATTTCCGGGTAGATTAAAAATAGCCAAATCAGCTTATTCTGGGACTTCTGGAGATAAACAAAGTCATTGCTTCCAGGGCTTTAAAAGCACTCATCAGGCTTACAGAGACAGAATTTGTCCATGGATTTGTTGTACTGGATCATAGCACAGAATCAGGCAGGGTTGTGGTACAATAGCTGAAATGGTCTGGGTGACATAGAATCGTAGGATATTAGAACCATGGAGTCATAGAATCAGTCAGGGTTGGAAGAGACCACAAGGATCAGCCAGTTCCAACCCCCCTGCCATGCCCAGGGACACCCTACCCTAGAGCAGGCTGCCCACAGCCTCAGCCAGCCTGGCCTGAAACACCTCCAGCCATGGGGCCTCAACCACCTCCCTGGGCAACCCAGTCCAGCCTCTCACCACTCTCATGCTGAAGAACTTCCTCCTCACCTCCAGCCTGACTCTCCCCATCTCCAGCTTTACTCCATCCCCCCCAGTCCTGTCACTCTCTGACAGCCTAAAAAGTCCCTCCCCAGATTTTTTGTAGCCCCCTTCAGATGCTGGAAGGCCACAAGAAGGTCACCTGGGAGCCTCCTCTTCTCTAGACTGAGCAGCCCCAACTCTTTCAGTCTGTGCTCACAGCAGAGCTGCTGCAGCCCTCTCAGCATCCTCCTGGCCCTGCTCTGGACACACTCCAGCAAATGCCAAAAGCCAGAAAGTAGGAGCACATGTCTACAACTGCAAGCAACTAATTATTGCAGCTCTTGTTTTTAAATGAGACTAAGTGTTGGTAAAATGTTAAACCCAATACTCTACGACAGAAATCTCGAGACCACTTCAAACCTCTCCCAAACACACTCCAAATGTCGAAAGACAGAAGGTAGCAGCACATGTCTACAACTGGAGACCTCTTTAAGCAACTAACTTTGGCAGCTTTTGTTTTTAAATCAGACTAAGTGTTGAGAAAATGTTAAACCCAAATACTCTACAACAGAAATCTTGAGACCACTTTGAACCTCTCCTGACACACTCCTAACTGATGAATCAGTTCCAGAGCTGAGAGGTTTGATGAGCTCCCAACACAGCTCTCTTCTTACTTTTTCTTCCTTCTCTTGGGATTACCACCATCAATCCATTTAATCCAAAATGTAAAGCTGGGTTTTTTTGTGATGCAGCCATCCATTCTCAAGGACCTACCTTGACAGAAACAACTCATTTTTAACAGTTCCTAAATTGCTATCAGATGGGAATGATTCCCACACAGCCCTCATGCACGATAGTGATCTGCACCTGACCATTTCTTCCCTGCCATTCAGATCTCTCCTCACTTGTAGAGATTACCTGGAACTCCTTTTGCCAAAGGAGTGCCTCCCAGCAGGGCAAGGGAAGGGATTCTGCCCCTTGGCTCTGCTCTCCTCAGACCTCACCTGGAGTCCTGTGTGCAGTTCTGGAGCCCCCAACACAAGAAGGACATGGAACTGTTGGAGCCAGTCCAGAGGAGGCCACCAAGATGCTCAGAGGGCTGCAGCACCTCCACTATGAGGACAGACTACAAGAGTTGGGGCTCTGCAGCCTGAAGAAGAGAAGGCTTTGAAGAGACCTTGGAGTAGCATTCCAGTATCTGAAGAGGACCTAGAGGAGGGCTGGGGAGTGACTATTGACAAGGTCTTGTAATGACAGGATGAGGAGGAATGGGTTTAAACTGGCAGAGGGGAGATTCAAACTGGATGTTAGGAAAGGGTTCTTTGTGGTGAGGGTGGTGAGACACTGGCACAGGTTGCCCAGGGAGACTGTGGATGTTCCCTTCCTGGAGGTGTCCAAGGCCAGGTTGAATGAATCCTTGAGCAACCTGTTCTAGTGGGAGGTGTCCCTGCCTAGGGCAGGGAGCTGGAACTGAATGATCTTTGAAGTCCCTTCCAACCTAAACCCATTCTATGATTCTATGACTATTTCTGCTGGTTTCATCTGCCTTTTGCAGTCTCCTTAGAACTCAGTGGATCCCATGGATAATGGGATGAAAATGACTGGTTCAATGCTTTTAATGTTATTCACACTCTCTTATGCCAAAAACAGAACTAGGATTGAACTAAAAACAGCTAAAGTTATTTGCTATTTCCCCCAAAGTATAGAAAACTCTAAGGATTACATTCAGCTTGGCAGTGGAAGTAAATCCCACTGCCTCCTTAGGACTTAGAATCATAGAATCATAGATTGTCAGGGGCTGGAAGGGACCTCAAAAGCTCGTCTGGTCCAGCCTCCCTGCCAGAGCAGGATCACCCAGAGCAGATCACACTGGAATGCATCCAGAGGGTTCTTGAATATCTCCAGAGAGGGAGACTCCACACCCCCGCTGGGCAGCCTGTTCCAGTGCTCTGTCACCTTCACAGGGAAAAAAAAATCTTCCTCAGGTTCATGTAAAACCTCTTCTGCCTCAGCTTTCAGCCATTGCCCCTTGTCCTGTCACTGGGCATCACCCAGCAGAGCCTGGCTCCAGCCTCCTGCCACTCACATATTTATAAACATGAATGAGGTCACCCTTTAGTCTCCTCCTCTCCAAGCTAAATGCCAATTCCACCTGGATTTACTAGTAGGATGGTTTGGAGATTTGGATCAGCATTGAATTGTGAATCTTGAGAATTCAGTCATGGTACAAATGCATCTCAGGAATATAATTTCTAATTCATAGAATCATAGAATCAAGCAGGTTGGAAGAGACCTCCAAGCTCACCCAGTCCAACCTAGCACCCAGCCCTAGCCAATCAACCAGACCATGGCACTAAGTGCCTCATCCAGGCTTTGCTCGAACACCTCCAGGGATGGCTACTCCACCACCTCCCCAGGCAGCCCATTCCAATGGCAAGTTGTGTTTGAGATTCCTCATACAAAAAATCTAACAATCTGATTGTGTGAATGCTTCAACCAAATCTTGATGCACTTTTAGTGCTCCTAATACTGGGAGCAGACATGGGTAAAAAGCCTGTGAGGAAGGGCTGTGATGCCACAACAGTACAATGTGATGCTGAGATGCTTGAATGTGTCCAGAGAAGGGCAACGAGGCTGGGGAGAGGCCTCGAGCACAGCCCTACGAGGAGAGGCTGAGGGAGCTGGGATTGGTTAGCCTGGAGAAGAGGAGGCTCAGGGCAGACCTCATTGCTGTCTACAACTACCTGAGGGGTGGTTGTGGCCAGGGGGAGGTTGCTCTCTTCTCTCAGGCAGCCAGCACCAGAACAAGAGCACACAGCCTCAAGCTACACCAGGGGAAATTTAGGCTCGAGGTGAGGAGAAAGTTCTTCAGTGAGAGAGTCATTGGCTACTGGAATGGGCTGCCCAGGGAGGTGGTGGAGTCGCCGTCCCTGGAGCTGTTCAAGGCAGGATTGGACGTGGCACTTGGTGCCATGGTCTAGCCTTGAGCTCTGTGGTAACAGCTTGGACTTGGTGATCTGTGAGGTCTCTTCCAACCTTGGTGATACTGTGAGACTGTGATCTAAACAGTGGCTGCATCAGCTTTGCTTCTTATAGCCCCAGATCACAATCCCTCATTTCCCTCCTCACAACCTGCACTTGGTGCTCACCTGGGCTCTCAATAGAGTGGTTCTGAGGATGGTGAAAAACTATTTCTTTGTAGTTTCAGTTTTCAGCCAGTTTAGCTCCCTACCATGCCTATTCCAGGGGCAGACACACACCATTGTTTGAGTTGAAGAAACACAGGAGCGTGTCTGGGCAACAGCAGCCGCGATTTAGGTTGGCTGAAATGGATGTGGAATTGTACTCTAACTACTATCTGTGGGCAATGTATGTTAAGAACATACAAGGGCAAGTTATAAACAGCTGCTTTCAGCTTCAGCTCTTTAAAGATTCCATTTCCAAAGCAAAACTTCCAGACCATTAGTCAGGACAAGTCATGACAAAATTCCTGGGGTGTTTCTGTCGCCTCAGGGAAGGAGTTGACTGATGAAAGATTTGGCAGTCTGGCAGAGTAAGCTGCATGGAGATTCTGGCAGATTGTTAGGACTAGAAACAACGACTAGGCACCTATAGAGTCAGGAGAGAGTGTGGACTGCTACCAGCTTGATAGAGCTGAAGGACTTCTGCTGCAAGCTGGGACTGGGCTACGTTAACAGAGCTGAGCCCACGGACTATAAAAGCGAGACTAGCTAGGTCTGAGATGAACTGCTGGAATCACACCATGAATGCTACCTAAAGACTGTCCACCCAAGCCCTGCCAGGTCTTCACTTTCAGAGCTGTGCTGCCCCCCACAAAAATGTAGGATGATATAGAAACTGATGATTCAAGAGGCAAAGATTCCACCACTACAACAGCCATGCAAACGAATGGGTACATCTACTGTTGAGTAATAGAATCATAGAATCAAGCAGGTTGGAAGAGACCTCCAAGCTCATCCAGTCCAACCTAGCACCCAGCCCTAGCCAGTCAACCAGACCATGGCACTGAGTGCCTCATCCAGGCTTTGCTTCAACACCTCCAGGGACAGTGACTCCACCCCCTCCCTGGGCAGCCCACTGCAATGGCACACATCCCTTGGAAAATCAACAGGGCCATTAGTAGACAAGGAGAAGAAAATATAGTTAAGAATATATAGTTAAGCAAGACACCAATGAAAGTGGCCTACACCACCAGGCTGAGCTTTGTTCCTCTGCTCTGCCAAGCGGTGTAGCAGCACAGGAAAGAATGGTAGCACATTCCATACTCCTATCAGGGGATCATAGAATCAGCCAAGTTGGAAGTGCTCTGTATCCAGGCAGCTGGGGAGCCCCACTGGCTGCTGTAGCCAAACTGAGGACAGAGCTTGGCTGGAGGCATACACTTGTCACACCAGCTCACTCCTTGTCACAGAATCATAGAATCAACCAGGTTGGAAGAGACCTCCAAGCTCATCCAGTCCAACCTAGCACCCAGCCTGAGACAATCAACCAGACCATGGCACTAAGTGCCCCAGCCAGGCTTTGCTTCAACACCTCCAGGCATGGCGACTCCACCACCTCCCTGGGCAGCCCATTCCAATGCCAATCACTCTCTCTGCCAACAACTTCCTCCTAACATCCAGCCTAGACCTGCCCTGGCACAGCTTGAGACTGTGTCCCCTTGTTCTATTGCTGGTTGCCTGGCAGAAGAGACCAACCCCACCTGGCTACAGCCTCCCTTCAGGAAGTTGTAGAGAGCAATGAGGCCTGCCCTGAGCCTCCTCTTCTGCAGGCTGCACACCCCCAGCTCCCTCAGCCTCTCCTCACAGGGCTGTGCTCCAGGCCTCTCACCAGCTTCATCGCCCTATGACAGCAGGAGAGTTCTTCCCTCCCATGCTTGACTCCTAGGGATGTACCAGAAGTAGCACTCAATGCCATGATCCTTAGTTAACAGAACTGTTCACCAGGATTGGTTTAGCTCACACTGCTAAACCAGCTCCTTATTTTAATAGAGAGAAGCATAGTACCAAGTCCTGTTGTTCTGGCAATGTAGATGCTGCTCCTGAGGACCTGATAAAGGCTCTGCTGTGTGACAGTTGTCATAAACAGACCTTACACTATAATAAGGACTTCTGTAAAAGCAGGGCTGTGATGGATTGGCTGTTCACTGCCTCCCCACACTTAAGAAAATCTCCCAGACTAGACTCAGTTGCTGGAAAACGAAGCTTTATATTTACAGCATAGCACAATACCCAAGCAGATATTTACAATCTATACAGCTATAGACAGAAACAGACAAGGTAAGAAGTAATACAGAAACACGACAGCCCTGCCAGAAACCAGAGCCCCCAGGACTACACTCAGCTGGCTGAAAGTTAAGGAATGAAGCTTTATATTCAGAGCTTAGCACAATGGACAAGCAAGATATTTACAGTATGTGCAGCTATAGACAGCAATAGACAAGGTAAAAGTAATACAGAAACACAACAGCCCTGCCAGAAACCAGAGTCCCCAGGAGGGGCTCCCAACCACCCTTCCACCTCCTTTCCACCCCTCTACCTTACCCCAGACTTTGCCTTATGCTCAAGGTGAGTTTGGAGGGTTGGCCAGGCGTGTTAGGAAGCAGAAGGATTAGTCAGGCAGCAAGTCAGGTTAGAGAGAGAAGTTCATGCAGCCCTAGAGACAGACAGCAACTCTGTTACCATGTTTGTGTTCTTGTTCTTATCCATCTCAGCAAGCCTATGAGTGCAGCAGACATCACCACTGTTTCCTTTTCACAGCCTAGCATCTAATTCCTCTCACCAAAATACCCCAGCTAGGCTCAAACTAGCACATGACACGACCCAAGTACCAGGGCTACTAATGCTTCCCAGGATCAAAAGAAGTTCCCAGTGAAAAAAGAAAATAATAGCCTGGCTGGGGCACTCAGTGCCATGGTCTGGTTGATTGGACAGGGCTGGGTGTTAGGGTGGACTGCAGGAGCTTGGAGGTCTCTTCCAACCGCCTTGATTCCATGATCCCCACAATGTATGGAGCAATTTCTTCATGCTCTCTAAGGTAGGAAGGATGTTTGAGCTTATTTAGGGCAGCAGATCTTGTGCTCTTCTACACACAGTCATTATACTGATCTCCAACACAAGCTATGTTTGACAGCCATAAATGTATCTGTCTCTGTCTGCTCCGTAGAGATGCTCAAGCTCATTTACTGGAGCCTTAAACAATGAAGCTATGCTGGCAGTTAAATCACAAACTAGCACAAGGGCAAAATGTGATCATGTTTGGGGGTCTTTCCCCCCCCCCAAATATTCTTAAACCTGAAAGTTTTCTTGATCCTCTTTGGCTCTCAGCAACACTAAGGCCATATCTGGATGTGTTGCTCTGTGATCTGTGCTAGGTAGTATTGTCCTGGTGTGGCAGGGGGGTTAGACTGGATGATCTCCTTGGGTCCCTTCCAACCCCTGACATCCTGTGAGCCTGTGACTTTTTTACAGGCAAAATGGTCTTTAAAGAGTCAACTCAGTGAGCTCTCAAATGGGCTCCTGCACATTTCTAAGACATTTGTTGGGAAAAAAAAAGAAAAGAAAGAATGAAAGAACAAAATCCCAAACAACAGAATAACCTCCTGTCCATCAAGTCAGATTTCACAACAATTAGAGTACCAGGCACAGAGAACCCTGCTTGCCTGGCCCACAGCCACACCACAGGCGGCAAACTTTGTAGCTCTCCCAAACTAATTAGGTTCAGGTCAGGTATGTGACTGAGAGAACTCCAGGGAGGGTAGAGGGTGAAGCAAGAAGCAGTGCTGATGATTCAAGCAGGGATCATCCTGAAAACATTTCATAAGCTGTTTCTTCAGAAAGAAGTTTTGAATGTGAAAGGAAAGAGATCTTATCTGCAAGAGTCCAGAGAGGCAAAACCTTCTGGTAGATAAAGGAGAACACAAAGGACTTTATTTAGTGAGCAGAGAAGAAACCCATAGATTTCCTGGCTCAGGAGCAGTGTGGCCAGCAGGACAAGGGAGGTTCTTCTGCCCCTGTGCTCAGCACTGCTCAGGCCACACCTGGAGTGCTGTGTCCAGTTCTGGGCTCCTCAATTCAAGAGAGATGTTGAGGTGCTGGAAGGTGTCCAGAGAAGGGCAGCAAGGCTGGTGAGGGGCCTGGAGCACAGCCCTGTGAGGAGAGGCTGAGGGAGCTGGGGGTGTGCAGCCTGCAGAAGAGGAGGCTCAGGGCAGAGCTCATTGCTGTCTGCAGCTCCCTGCAGGGAGGCTGTAGCCAGGTGGGGTTGGGCTCTGCTGCCAGGCAGCCAGCAACAGAACAAGGGGACACAGTCTCAAGCTGTGCCAGGGGAGGTCTAGGCTGGATGTCAGGAGGAAGTTGTTGTCAGAGAGAGTGATTGGCATTGGAATGGGCTGCCCAGGGAGGTGCTGGAGTCACCATCCCTGGAGGTGTTGAAGCAAAGCCTGGCTGGGGCACTTAGTGCCATGGTCTGGTTGACTGGACAGGGCTGGGTGCTGGGCTGGACTGGATGAGCTTGGAGGTCTCTTCCAACCTGGCTGATTCTATGATTCTATGATTTCTCATCAGTTTCATGATGACTGTTTCTAGTATCTAACAGCTGAGTGGGACAGGTGACCAAAAAGGCAAAATCACCTCTAGTTGCTATTATCAGCTCTCAACACCATCTTTCTTTCTAGTAAGAAACTAGGAAAGACTGCTGAAATGTCAGTGCAGCTTCCTGCCCACAGAGAGACAGCAAAGGAGTGACTGCAATCAGTGTCTGCCCACGGAAGCAGAGACATGAAAATACTAAACCCACTGCTGGCTTTTGTATTAGATACCACTCAGTGCTCTTTTGTGCCATTCTGGACTGTGAGGAGTGGATGAAGTTTAATACCTTTCTCCAAAGCCATGAAATCACAAGCTAAGGTTCACAGCAGCCACAAACCAGATGGATTCTGCCCCATCCCAGCACTGCAAGAGATTCTTGCTGCCAAGTATTGCAATGTCAAAGTAGTCTCCTGTTCTCAATTTCTTCACATTTCCAAATCACAGCTTCATAGGAATTGATAGAATCATAGAATCAGTCAGGGTTAGAAGGGACCACAAGGAGCAGCCAGTTCCAACCCCCCTGCCATGCCCAGGGACACCCTACCCTAGAGCAGGCTGCCCACAGCCTCAGCCAGCCTGGCCTGAAACACCTCCAGCCATGGGGCCTCAACCACCTCCCTGGGCAACGCAGTCCAGCCTCTCACCACTCTCATGCTCAACAACTTCCTCCTCACCTCCAGCCTGACTCTCCCCACCTCCAGCTTTGCTCCATTCCCCCCAGTCCTGTCACTCCCTGACAGCCTGAAAAATCCTTCCCCAGCTTTTTTGTAGGCCCCTTTCAGATCCTGGAAGGCCACAAGAAGGTCACCTGGGAGCCTCCTCTTCTCCAGCCTGCACAGCCCCAACTCTTTCAGTCTGTGCTCACAGCAGAGCTGCTGCAGCCCTCTGAGCATCCTCCTGGCCCTGCTCTGGACACACTCCAGCATCTCCACATCCCTCTTGGAATGGGGGCTCCAGAACTGGATGCAGTACTCCAGGTGGGGTCTCAGCAGAGCACAGCAGAGGAGGAGAATCACCTCCCTGGCCCTGCTGGCCACACTTCTCCTGCTGCAGCCCAGGCTCTGCTTGGCTTTCTGGGCTGCAGGTGCACACTGCTGGCTTAGACCTCCAAGCTCATCCGGTCCAAACCTATCACCCAGCCCTATCCAATCAACTAGACCACGGCACTAAGTGCCCTTGGTCAATATAAAGCATTATGCTTAGGAAAGAGTGACCACAGCAAAGTCTGTGGTCAGTGTTACACAGCTCATCCTTGGTCATTTCTGTAGTAGGTCTTTTGACTAATGTGATTCTAGGATCAGTAGGTGGAAAATAATGTCCAGGTGAGCAAACTACAATCTGGGTAGTGCTCATCAGCTTTGAGCTCCAGCTTTTAGTTTTGTGTGCCACAGCTCCACTTGCTCTCCATATACTCCACTTGTAGGAGTACATGTAGAGTTCAACAACTGGTGGAAGCAACAACAGAAACAACCTGACAGAGCTGTCAGTGGTGAGAGATGGAGGTGAACTTCAGAGCTTTGAGTCTGTCTCATTCTACCTCTGGATCCTTCAGGTATGGCAACAAAAAGTGTGTCAGATCTCCTGCAAAGGTTTGCACTGAACACAAGGAAAAGTCTTCCCACTGAGAGAGTAGTGCAGTACTGGAATGTGTTACTCAGAGAGATTGTGCAATCTCTATGCTTGGATGTTTCCACCACTTGGCTAGACAAAGTCACAGCTGACCTGCTAATTGCTGGCAACAGTTCTGCCTTGAGCAGGATGTTGGACTGGAGGTCTCCGGAGGTCCCTTCTAACCAACATCTTATAATGTTCTTGGATGCTAGGTTTGAGCTGACAAGCTGAAAGGACTATGTAGTGTGAGAGCCTGTGGCTGGTAACATCTACCAAGCCTGGAATATTTGGAATGGTTTATGTGGAGTAAATTGCCTGAGTGGAGGTCTCCCACACCTGTGTGTAACACCACATCTTGAGTGGTGACTGAAAGGCTCCTCAATTCAAGAGAGATGTTGAGGTGCTGGAAGGTGTCCAGAGAAGGGCAGCAAGGCTGGGGAGGGGCCTGGAGCACAGCCCTGTGAGGAGAGGCTGAGGGAGCTGGGGGTGTGCAGCCTGCAGAAGAGGAGGCTCAGGGCAGAGCTCATTGCTGTCTGCAGCTCCCTGAAGGAAGGCTGTAGCCAGCTGGGGTTGGGCTCTGCTGCCAGGCAAACAGCAACAGAACAAGGGGACACAGTCTCAAGTTGTGCCAGGGAAGGTCTAGGCTGGATGTTAGGAGGAAGTTGTTGTCAGAGAGAGTGATTGGCATTGGAATGGGCTGCCCAGGGAGGTGGTGGAGTCACCGTGCCTGGAGGTGTTGAAGCCAAGCCTGGCTGGGGCACTTAGTGCCATGGTCTGGTTGATTGGCCAGGGCTGGGTGCTAGGTTGGACTGGATGATCTTGGAGGTCTCTTCCAACCTGCTTGATTCTATGATTCTGTGATTCTCTGTGGTCTCTAAAAACTGACAGGAGTATGGCTCAGCTCACAGTGAATAGGAGAAGCTCAGTCTAAGGACCACAGTTTGTGTCATTGGGAGCTATCAATGTGCTAGAGAGAAGTTTTTATTTGAACACAGCCATAACCATGGTGTACATCAGTGTGATGTGCTGATATGGACTTGAAAATGATCTCAAGTAACATTTCAGAGATTATTTTCTCTTCTGATAAGCTTGAACAAATACTGAGCAGCTGCTGAGAATGCTTTAGTGAGAGTCTGAATATGCATCCAGTCTTGGACCACTCATTGCAAGAGGGATGTGGACAAGCTGGAGTGTGTCCAGAGAAGGGCTACAAGGATGCTCAGAGGGCTGCAGAGGCTCTATTGTGAGGACAGACTGAAAGAGTTGGGGCTGTGCAGGCTGGAGAAGAGGAGGCTCCCAGGTGACCTTCGTGTGGCCTTCCTGTGTCTGAAGGAGGCCTACAAAAAAAAATGGGGAGTGTCAGCCAGGGGGGTTAGGAAGCAGAAGGATTAGCCACACAGAAGGTTAGGTTAGAGAGAGAAGTTCATGCAGCCCCTAAAGACAGAGAGCAACTCTGTTATCATGTTTGTGTTCTTGTTCCTATCCATCTCAGCAAGCCTATGAGTGCAGCAGACATCACCACTGTTTCCTTTTCACAGCCTAGCATCTAATTCCTCTCACCAAAATACCCCAGCTAGGCTCAAACTAGCACATGACATGACCCAAGTACCAGGGCTACTAATGCTTCCCAGGATCAAAAGAAGTTCCCAGTGAAAAAAGAAAATAATAGCCTGGCTGGGGCACTCAGTGCCATGGTCTGGTTGATTGGACAGGGCTGGGTGTTAGGGTGGACTGGAGGAGCTTGGAGGTCTCTTCCAACCGCCTTGATTCCATGATCCCCACAATGTATGGAGCAATTTCTTCATGCTCTCTAAGGTAGGAAGGATGTTTGAGCTTATTTAGGGCAGCAGATCTTGTGCTCTTCTACACACAGTCATTATACTGATCTCCAACACAAGCTATGTTTGACAGCCATAAATGTATCTGTCTCTGTCTGCTCCGTAGAGATGCCCAAGCACATTTACTGGAGCCTTAAACAATGAAGCTATGCTGGCAGTTAAATCTCAACCACACAAAACAGCAGGATGTATGCTCAGGAGGATTCTTCATGTCAACTTCATAGAGAGTAAAAGCTTCTCACACCCTACAAACACAAATAAAGATCTTTATCTGCTTCCTAATAATGGCATAAGGATAAACTCGGTCCAGTCTTGGATATATGCAACAAACCTCCTCTCGGCACAGCTCTTGTGCAAGAGGATAACTTAACCTATGGCCTTACGTGCTCCTGTTCCACTTCCTCCCAAACTGTCCACTCCATATTAATGCCTGGCTGCCAAATCACATTAATTCCATAGTTGTGTTCCTGTCATAAGCCATTAGTTCCACACTCTTGCCACACATAATACATACATTCCACATTCTTCTTCTTAATATGCAAATCTTTCCAACCATGGTCCCCTTTGTTTCCCACCAGCATATGCAAGAGGGCTCAGAAACTGATCCTCTGGGATATACTTGAGATGGTTGAGCGTGTCCAACCTGGTTGGAGGCTGGATTGTGTCCAGAGCTGGTGAGAGGCCTCGAGCACAGCCCTACGAGGAGAGGCTGAGGGAGCTGGGATTGTTTAGCCTGGAGAAGAGGAGGCTCAGGGCAGACCTTATTGCTGTCTACAGCTACCTGAGGGGTGGTTGTGGCCAGGAGGAGGTTGCTCTCTTCTCTCAGGCAGCCAGCACCAGAACAAGAGGACACAGCCTCAAGCTACACCAGGGGAAATTTAGGCTTGAGGTGAGGAGAAAGTTCTTCCCTGAGAGAGTCATTGGACACTGGAATGGGCTGCCCAGGGAGGTGGTGGAGTCACCGTCCCTGGAGCTGTTCAAGGCAGGATTGGACGTGGCACTTGGTGCCATGGTCTAGCCTTGAGCTCTGTGGTGAAGGGTTGGGCTTGATGATCTGTGAGGTCTCCTCCAACCTTGGTGATACTCTGATACTCAAACATGAGCAGTATGTGATGATAGGAGAGATGGTTGAGGTTCCCTACCAAGCCTCAACTTGCCTCAACTTGCCCAGATGCCCAACCTCTTTCCTCTGCACCAGGTGGTCATAATGAATTTCCTTTTGAGGCTCCTAAACAAGAACTGATTTTGTTTAGAGTAAAATCTTTTCCACTGGCCCAAAGCAGTATTCTGAGACAATACAGAGGTTTAGGTGAACAACCACATCACTATCACCCTCTCCTGCTGTCAGAATCTCATCAGGACCTTACTGGACTCATGGCTATGCCTTGCATTCAATCAGCATCAACAGATAGAAGAGCATCTCCTTTTCACATGAGTTTTCAGTCCCACTGGTTTCTGCTTTCCTTTCCTCCAAATACTTTTCCTTCCAAATCAGCAGCTGGAACCTATTTCAGAGTCATCTACACATTTTATTTGGCTCTAAATGTATCAGAATAAACAAAGTGATATTGTGCCCCATCAAAATTCAGGCTGTTTCACTAGGTCCAGTAAATCCTCTTATGTTATGTGGTTGTGGTACCCAAGACCTATACCCTCATTCACTGACACAACCACAGTCAATAGACACTTGGAGATCATAGAATGGCTTAGGTTGGAAGGGACCTCAAAGCTCAGCCAGTTCCAACCCCCTGCCATAGGCAGGGACACCTCCCACTAGAACAGGTTGCTCAAGGCCTCATCCAACCTGGCCTTGAACACCCCCAGGGAGGTTGTGGAGCATAGAAGCACAGAATGGGATCTTTGATCACATTGGGAGCTTCTGTGCTCCACAACCTCCCTGGCAACCTGTGCCAGTGTCTCACCACCCTCAACCTGTGCCAGTGTCTCACCACCCTCACTGCAAAGAACCCTTCCCTAACATCCAGTTTCAATCTCCCCTCTGCCAGTTCAAACCTATTTCCCCTTGTCCTGTCATTACCAGACCTTATCAATAGTCCCTCCTGAGTCTTCCTGTAGCCCCCTTCAGATACTGTAAGGCCACTCCAAAATCTCCTGGAAGCCTTCTCTTCTCCAGGCTCAAGAGCCCCAGCTCTTGTAGCCTGTCCTCATAGCAGAGCTGCTGCAGCCCTCTGAGCATTTTAGTATCCTCCTCCAGACTCACCCCAACAGTTCCATGTCCTTGTGTTGGGGGCTTCAAACTGCATAGTAAATCTCTTAAGTTCTGGACACGACTAACAGAAGAACTGAACCTCTGGATTTTGCTATTTGGAAGGCATAATGTACGAGTCATAGAATCATACCAAGGATGCTTTAAGCAGCAGGATTCAGTGCTGTGCAAGCAAGCCACATGTGGTCATAGAATCATAGAATCAAGCAGGTTGGAAGAGACCTCCAAGCTCATCCAGTCCAACCTAGCACCCAGCCCTGGCCAATCAACCAGCCCATGGCACTAAGTGCCTCATCCAGGCTTTGCTTGAGCATCTCCAGGCATGGCAACTCCACTACCTCCCTGGGCAGCCCATTCCAACGCCAATCACTCTCTCTGTAGGGAAGTTCCTCCTAACATCCAGCCTAGACCTTCCCTGGCACAACTTGAAACTGGTAGTGATTAGATGTTGTGCTGAGGGATTTGGTTTAGTCAAGGACTTGTCAGTGTGAAACTCATGACTGGACTCCATGATCTTGAAGATCTTTTCCAATCTAAGAAATTCTGTGGTTCTGTGATTCTGTGACTGTGTCCCCTCATTCTGGTGCTGGTTGTCTAGGAGAAGAGACCAACCCCATCTGGTTTAATTATATTAAGAAAGTTGAGAAAGCAGAAGAAAGCAATTGGCAGGATTCTTGCATGCAGAGGTCCTGGATGAATGAGATTTGCTGTGCTTAAAGGTGCATTCAGCATCCTCTCTAAGGAAGCAAACACTTCCAGGGACGGCGACTCCACCACCTCCCTGGGCAGCCCATTCCAATGCCAATCACTCTCTCTGCCAACAACTTCCTCCTAACACCTAGCCTAAAGAATTCTTCCCCTAATTCATCCTACTCTCCCATTTGCAATGGCTGTCACCATCTCTCCTTGGGCAGGGAGGATGGCTGAAGAACCGCTGAGCGCTCGCTCTCCCCAGCCAGATTTATCACCGCTCTTTATCTGCACACATGCTGCGGTGACGTGTGCGTTACATATGCTTAGGCTGCAGGGCTAACTGCTCATGGTATATCAAGCTGCAGATGATTTTACAGCTGGCTCTGCTCCTTGAGCAGTGGGAGCAGCTCTTGTGCATCTCTGAAAGGCAGACTCCAGCTGAAGGGCTGGAGCTGTAATTCTCCAGCCTGCTATCTCCCGTGTCCCAACTACCATACCTCCCCCATGCCCCGACATTCCTTGCTGCTTTGTTTATGCTGTAGAAAACATCTGTGAGGGGATGCAGCCAAGGGGAAAAAAAAGAAGGGGGTTTGGCAAAGGGTGATTTTTCATAGCCCAGCTTAAAGGGAAAATGTGAAGACTGCCCCTCCTCCTCCTCCTCCTCCTCCTCTGAGCAGGGGTTGGGTGGAGTTGAGAAATGAGATCCGACTGCAGCCAGGCCAACTAGCAGACTGGCTGTCCCACTAGCCCCTTTAAAGGAAAAAGGAATTGTGGTGGTGGTGTTTTTTTTTTTTTGCAGTAGAATGAACCATGTTGCAGAAGAGGCAAGGTTTAGTTGAGAGAAAGTCGATCCACTTCAACAGGGAACCATTTGGGCAACTGCGTCAGGAAAACCTCGCGAGGTGCCGGGGAAGCGTTAGGCTGAACTTAAGTCATGCTGCAGGGACTGTTTAAAAGCAGGGGCTGCCATAACAATAACCCTCTGTCATAGAGAACACCCCTATGCTGCTTGGGAGATGGACTCAATTACACTGCAGGTCTTTCTCAATGTTTAACTTCTGTAACTCCTTATAGAATTGAGGCCCTGGAAGGGGGAAAGAGGAAAAGCTTGGCTTATTACCTTTGTTGATTAACAGATTGACTTTCTCAAACATTAAAGTACTTTATAGGCCTACAGAGTATAAGCCATAGGCAGGGAAGTGTAGATTTCCCTGACAGGATGCAGTTTATTATTGCTGTTCTGCAGCGGAGCAGAGAAGCTGACGGCAGCACAACCACACCACACCACTCGCTGCTGCCTTTCTTTCTGCCAGCTCTGGAAGAAAGGGAAGGACAGGGGAAAATTTCTGCTGGCAAGTAAAGGATGAGGAGAACGACAAAGAGAGTCGAAATTTGCAATTCAAGGTTTGCCAACAGGCAGGCACCACTTCATTCCTCCCTGAATTGCAGCCACTCCCAGGTGAAAGAGCAAAACCGTGCAGAAAATGCAGGCAAACTTAGGGTAGGAGGTGAGGAGCAAAACCGTGCACAAAATGCAGGCAAACTTAGGGTAGGAGGTGAGGAGCAAAACTGTGTACAAAATGCAGGCAAACTTAGGGTAGGAGGTGAGGAGCAAAACTGTGTACAAAATGCAGGCAAACTTAGGGTAGGAGGTGAGGAGCAAAACTGTGTACAAAATGCAGGCAAACTTAGGGTAGGAGGTGAGGAGCAAAACCGTGCACAAAATGCAGGCAAACTTAGGGTAGGAGGTGAGGAATGGTGTGCTGTTGTTTAACAGGATACTGGAACAAAAACCCCAGGAATCACTCAGAAGCACTGTGCTGCAAGGACAAATGAAAAGCTCTGTCTGGAACTGGAGTCCAGTTCAGTCCCCACTCACACTCAGGACATTCCCCTCTCTTACCATGGAGCCAGACGCTGCTTTACAGACAAGGAAGCTCAGCTACTGCCAGATACACCCCACTGGGATCTTGCAGCTACATAACCCCCAGGTTAGAGACAAACAAAGCTGTCGTAAAGCTCTGAGCTGAAAGAAGACACAGGCTTGGATGCTCGGGGTCCATCTGTGATCTGTCATGAGCAGCCGCACAGCTGAGCGGCAGGAGAGGGCACTGCCGGTGCGGGGCATGCGGCCGCGCAAGCACCCACTGCCCGTCCCACCCTCCTTTCCCTCTCTGCCCTTCGCCCGAGCTCCAAGTTAATTTTACAACCTGGAATGCTGCTAACACAATCAAATTATGAAAGAGAAGCTTATCTTGAGGGGAGGCAAAAAAAAATCAGCTCCCTTTTCTGTCTCATAGCTGTCCCCTCCTCCTCCTCCTCACCATGTGTTCCCGAAACCTGGGGCTGTTCCAAGCGCTAAATGCGCTGGGAAGCGTATCCTTGGGCCAGCTGTGATCTGATCCTGGCCTGTTGGCTGCGGCTGAATCACAAAACAGCCGATAGGCCCGGGAACAATGTGGCCCCTTGTTAGCCTCCGAGAACGGCCATCTCCTTCAGCTCCCCTGCCCCTTCTCCAGCCAGCCTTCAGGAGAGCGGGATGCCAGGAGGGCTTCTGTAACATGCCCTGCGTGATCCTTTCCTGCCAACCCCATGCTGAACTGCAGCTCTTTTCTGGTTTGAATTACATGCTCCTTTGTGTTGTGAGAGACTTTCGGGTGGGGCTTGCTGCTGCCTCCTTGGAAATGAATGCACAGCAAGCCACGGGTTGATACAAGCCTTCATGTGCGAGCTGCTTTAGGGCAACCCTGGCAGCAGCAGAAGTAGCAGCAGCACCTGGGACCACGGTTCCTCAGGAATGCGAAGGGCTGGAGAAGGGGCAACCCTGGCAGCAGCAGCAGCAGCAGCAGCAGCAGCACCTGGGACCACAGCTCCTCTGGAATCCGAAGGGCTGGAGAAACCTCCCAGGAAGCTGCTTTCTCAGCATCCCCACAGAGCGCTCTCTGCATTGCACAGATCTGTCCCAGGAACCAGACTTTATCTGGCAGCCTGGCAGCTTTGCTGATGTTCTGTAGGCTTGGTATGTTGACGACATTGAGTAAGCATTATGGAAAACAAGCACTGGCGTGGAGCCAGAGCCCTCCGTTTTTCCTAGCGAGGCTGCCGCCACTCTCAGCAGCAGATGCTGCAACAGAGAGGGTTAGCGGTGGGACAGGGCTTGGTCTTCTCTCAGGCAGTAGTCTGAGAGAGGGAACAGAGTGCTGTCTGGAGGGAGAAGAGCCCATGGCCAACGCAGACTTGAGGCAGTTTAAGGAGGCTGCTGAGAAATTCAGTCCCGGTGCGTTAACCGAGCCTCCAAAGTAGGATTTCTTTGCATTTGTGTTGAAGTTGTCTGCCAAAGCCCCAATCAGCACTGCCCGCTGTGCTTGGCAGTACAGCCCCATCTTCAGGGTAAAAATGTTCTGCCAATCAATTCCCACTGCTATTTTGATTAGACACAACATTTTCCTTGCTTCCTGCCCTAAACAGCTGCCATGTTGTACCACAGCTGCATTTCAATAGTGGGTAAAGGATCCAAGTTATGTTGATTCTAGAAAATGTCAGTGTAAATAAGGATCTTAAACAGGGATCCTTCCCTGTTGGAAAAAAAATAAACAACCAACCAAACCATGCTGCACTGGTGTGAGATGCTGCTCATTGTTGATAGAGGAAAACTACAGATGTGTCCTGTGCCTTTTGCTAGTCCAAAAGCCAGGAATATTGCATACTCTATATAGGAACTCTTTAATCATTAAGAAAACAAACACAAAAACAAGCTGGGGAGGGACTTTTCAGGCTGTCAGGGAGTGACAGGACTGGGGGGAATGGAGCAAAGCTGGAGGAGAGCAGGCTGGACATGAGGAGGAAGCTGTTGAGCATGAGAGTGGTAGGAGGCTGGAATGGGTTGCCCAGGGAGGTGGTTGAGGCCCCATGGCTGGAGGTGTTTAAGGCCAGGCTGGATGAGGCTCTGATCTAGGGTGGGATGTTCAAGCCCATGGCAGGGGGGTTGGAACTGGCTGCTCCTTGTGGTCCCCTCCAACCCTGACTGATTCTATGATTCTAAACCAGTCACTTGCCTGGTGGGCAGCTGTTAGGAGGATACCAGCATCAGCCCATGAAAGAAATAGAGCAGAAAGCTAATTTTCCTGAAAATTAGTGTTGCTTTGGATAGCTGTGCTAAGTTTCTAATCAAGTTCAAACTCACTCTGCAGCTGTGGCTTAAATCTGTGTATACTTTTTCACTGTACTGACCTTTGCTGTGGACCTTCCACATTTTGAGCTGAAACATCCCTGAAGCCAGCCCTGATATCCCAGTGTGCTATGGCTGCACCAGGAGTGAAATTTGCCCAGCTAGAGCTGATTGTGAAAATTAAGACCCAACTACTTAGAACACACAGTAAGATGTGTGCAGAGAGAAATCTTCTATGCAGTAGGCAAGTTGGCAAAAGCTATACATTGGGCTCTTAGAATCATAGAATCAACCAGGTTGGGAGAAGCCTCCAAGCTCATCCAGTCCAACCTAGCACCCAGCCCTATCCAAGCAACCAGACCATGGCACTAAGTGCCTCATACATTTTTTTCTTCAACACCTCCAGGGACAGTGACTCCACCACCTCCCTGGGCAGCCCATTCCAATGCCAATCATAGAATCAACCAGGCTGGAAGAGACCTCCAAGATCATCCAGCTCAACCTAGCAAACAGCCCTAGCCAGCCAACTACAGCATGGTACTAAGTGCCCCAGACAGGCTTTGCTTCAACACCTCCAGTGACAGTGACTCCACCACCTCCCTGGGCAGCCCATTCCAATGCCAATCACTCTCTCTGCCAACAACTTCCTCCTAACATCCAGCCTAGACCTGCCCTGGCACAACTTGAGACTGTGTCCCCTTCTTCTGTTGCTGGTTGCCTGGCAGTAGAGCCCAACCCCACCTGGCTACAGCCTCCCTTCAGGTAGCTGCAGACAGCAATGAGCTCTGCCCTGAGCCTCCTCTTCTGCAGGCTGCACACCCCCAGCTCCCTCAGCCTCTCCTCATAGGGTTTGTGTGAAGAGACCAACCCCCACTTGGCTACAACCTCCTTTCAGGTAGTTGCAACAATGGATACAGAGTACAGCAACCAGGAATAAAGCCAGCAAAAATGTTAACATAAATAAGTTTCGTTAAATAACTTAATTCCTTCTTCCAGAAAGAGCTGTCAAAGTTTTCTCAATGCATTGAACTCAGTAAGTTTGCTTTGTGTGACACAGAGACAGAGGGAGAGAGAGAGAATTAGGCTGGAATGCTCTAAGGATGTAAGCCAAGCTCTCAGCATCTGGAAAGCAGAAAGCAGAACTATATTTAGTGCACAATGACTTGCAACAATTTCTAAGTGAGGAGGGTGGGGGGGAAGGGAAGGAACAAAAAAGAGCAAGGGGAAAAAAAAAAGACCAAAATTTAAATTGCCAATGTTAGGCAATTAAATGAATTAAAACAATAAAAAGAACAATTGGGCTGGGAGGAGGATAAATGAAAGCCTGTGGTATGTGTTATTAGAAGAGCTCCTAGGAGCAGAAATGCTGCAGGGAGTGAGCAGATGTATTTATAAACACATTATAGATAATGCACACTTCAGTATAAATACCAGCCCAAAGAATTTCTGGCAGAGAACAGTCAGGGCATTGACCTCTGCTGTACATTCATTTCCTTCCTGTGGCTGAAAGGGCTTAAATATGGTCTGTAGTTAGGCAGGGGGAACTTTTTCCATCAGGTAACTGCATCTGCAAGGTTCCTCCATTGTGTAACTCTACTGGGTTATAAATGTGTGATGCAGCCTCTGCCAAGCACGTGCAGGTTACTGTGTGTTCTCCTACTCCTACTTGCAAGCAGAGTGAGCACCAGGCAGAGGGCTACCTTTCACACATGGAAGTGGTCTAACACTTTAAATAGGAGATTGAACAAGGCCAAGTGCAGAGTTCTGTACTTTGGTCACAACAACCCCAAGCAGTGCTACAGGATGGGGACAGAGTGGCTGAGAGCAGCCAGGCAGAGAGGGAGCTGGGAGTGCTGCTGGAGAGTAGGCTGAAGATGAGGCAGCAGTGCCCAGGTGGGCAGCAGAGCCAATGGCATCCTGGGCTGGATCAGGAGCAGTGTGGGCAGCAGGACAAGGGAGGTTCTTCTGCCCCTGTGCTCAGCACTGCTCAGGCCACACCTTGAGTGCTGTGTCCAGTTCTGGGCTCCTCAATTCAAGAGAGATGTTGAGGTGCTGGAAGGTGTCCAGAGAAGCTTCTGTGCTCCACAACTTGCCTGGGCAACCTGTGCCAGTGTCTCACCACCCTCACTGCAAACAACTTCTTCCTAACATTCAGTTTGAATCTCCCCTCTGCCAGTTTAAACCCATTACCCCTCATCCTGTCATTACAAGACCTTAGCAATAGTCCCTCCTGAATCTTCCTGTAGCCCCCTTCAGATAGTGGAAGGCCACTCCAAGGTCTCCTCCAAGCCTTCTCTTCTCCAGGCTGCAGAGCCCCAACTCTCTCAGCCTGTCCTCACAGCAGAGCTGCTGCAGTCCTCTGAGCGTCTTGGTGGCCTCCTCTGGACTGGCTCCAACACTTCCATGTTCCTCTTGTGCTGGGGCTCCAGAACTGCACACAAGACTCCAGGTGGGGTCTGAGGAGAGCAAAGCCAAGGGGCAGAATCCCCTCCCATGCCCTGCTGCCCACACTGCCCTTGCTGCAGCCCAGCACAGGGTTGCTGAAAGTAAACAGTACTGCTGACAAAGTTGGTCACATCCAGAAATGCCAAAGTCACCTCTGGTGTTCAAATGAATCCAGCTCTCATCTTCCAGGCAGCAGTAAGAGGTTTTAAAAAGTGAGCACAGAAGTTGTGCACCAAGTCCCTAAACGTGGTGAAAGACCTGGGAATGGAGAAGAGAAGCTGGGTCCTGCCCACAGTGCCAGGCAAGAGTAACTATCACCTGCAAAGCACAGCAGCAGCAGCCATTTGGAGAAGCAGCAAGGATTGGGCTGCTTTAGCCAGCAGCCTTCACTCCACTGGTGTTTAGAAATAACAGACTAAATAAGGATGTCTTTCTGGAGCAGGCAGTGTGGGAGAAGTTGAAAACCAGCAGCCACTTTCCATCTGGCTTCAGCTGACATCTGTAGGGACCTGTATATCCTCTTGCTTTTACATTTTGAGTCGTCTCTCTCTTTAAATTAGTGCTCTGGTGTGCTTCCTGTTCAGGTGCAGGCTGCTTCTGAGAGGCACTCTCACTGGGTTAGAGTCTGTCTATCAGGCAGCTGTATCAGTCAGACATACACTACAGGGCTGGCCCTAAGGCTGGGAGGACAGATCTTGGTCCCTGCTGGCTTAAATATGTAGTTCCTAGGCTAGACTTTGCCAATGAATGTCCCAGCAGTTTGGATGCACATGGCTATGAGCTAAGACTGCCTGCAGAACCTTCAGTAAGTTTGCAGATGACACCAAGCTAGGAGCAGGTGTGGAGCTGTTGGAGGGTAGGAGAGCCCTGCAGAGGGACCTGAACAGGCTGGATGGGTGGGCAGAGGCCAATGGGATGAGATTGAACAAGGCCAAGTGCAGGGTTCTGCACTTTGGCCACAACAACCCCAAGCAGTGCTACAGGCTGGGGACAGAGTGCCGGAGAGCAGCCAGGAGGAAAGGGACCTGGGGGTACTGGTGGATAGTAGGCTGAAGATGAGCCAGCAGTGTGCCCAGGTGGCCAAGAGAGCCAATGGCATCCTGGCCTGGATCAGGAACAGTGTGGCCAGTAGGACAAGGGAGGTTATTCTGCCCCTGTACTCAGCACTGGTCAGGCCACACCTTGAGTGCTGTGTCCAGTTCTGGGCTCCTCAATTCAAGAGAGATGTTGAGGTGCTGGAAGGTGTCCAGAGAAGGGCAGCAAGGCTGGGGAGGGGCCTGGAGCACAGCCCTGTGAGGAGAGGCTGAGGGAGCTGGGGGTGTGCAGCCTGGAGAAGAGGAGGCTCAGGGCTGAACTCATTGCTGTCTACAACTACCTGAAGGGAGGCTGTAGCCAGGTGGGGTTGGGCTCTGCTGCCAGGCAACCAGCAACAGAACAAGGGGACACAGCCTCAAGCTGTGCCAGGGGAGGTCTAGGCTGGATGTTAGGAGGAAGTTGTTGGCAGAGAGAGTGATTGGCATTGGAATGGGCTGCCCAGGGAGGTGGTGGAGTCACTGTCCCTGGAGGTGTTCAAGCAAAGCCTGGCTGGGGCACTTAGTGCCATGGTCTGGTTGACTGGATAGGGATGGGTGCTAGGTTGGAGTTGGATGATCTTGGAGGTCTCTTCCAACCTGGTTGATTCTATGACTCTAAGCTGCAGAGCAGTGTCTAAGGTCTCTGTTTTGCAATATGCTCACATACTAATACAATAAATGCATAATTTAAAGCAGTGAACATTTGCTCAATGCAGAACAAGGGCTGACAGAAGCAATTTGTCTCTTTTGAGAGTCATATCCATCCAGCAACAGAAAGTATGGGGAGTAGACAACCTTTGCTACCTCTGGAGCAGAGGGTGAACAGGGCAACATACAGGATTCACAGAAGCAAGAGACAAGGATGCCAGATCAAACAGGGCAGAGATTGACACAGCAGCCACAGAGGCTTAACAAACAACAACAGAAACTGCAGCAATGTCTATGTTGCAGTGTGCCAGGGCAGCCTTGGAAACAGACATGCAAAAAAGCTGGGGAGGGACTTTTTAGGCTGTCAGGGAATGACAGGACTGGGGGGAATGGAGCAAAGCTGGAGGTGGGGAGAGGCAGGCTGGAGGTGAGGAGGAAGTTGTTGAGCATGAGAGTGGTGAGAGGCTGGACTGGGTTGCCCAGGGAGGTGGTTGAGGCCCCATGGCTGGAGGTGTTTAAGGCCAGGCTGGCTGAGGCTGTGGGCAGCCTGCTCTAGGGTAGGGTGTCCCTGGGCATGGCAGGGGGGTTGGGACTGGCTGATCCTTGTGGTTCCTTCCAACTCTGACTGCTTCTATGATTCTATGTATAGCTCATAAGCTGATACAAGCTGAGAGTTCAGTGCCTAAGACAAAAGACAAGAAAATGCTGCTGTTCATATTCCAGGTGATGTGGAGGAGCTTTTCCTTCCTCACTCTCATCAGAGCACTCACACATGTCCTCTTTTCAAGGGAAAAGATGCCAGCATCTAGAGGATACTGATGTTACAACTGAATAGATTTTGGTATGTGTTTTACATTCTTTGGGCTCAGAAATCCTGTTTGAATCAGAAGTGCTGTCTGCAAACACCCTGCTGAAGTCAGCAGAAGAGGAGGATTTACTGTAATCACTACAGCACTGGGCAGTGAGCTAGGCTCGTTCCTGAACTGTTTCCTAAGAGATGTTAACAGCCTCAGCTGGTGCTCTTTGTAGTTCTGGCAGAGGTCAGCTCTGTCTCTTAGCACAAATCAGAAAAGTAAATCTAGTCTAAACAATTCTCTGTACTGTTCCAGAAGCAATTAAAGGCACTTTGCTTTGTGTATTTCCCCCAGGTGTGAGCAGACACTTCCCACAGACAGTATGCACAGCAAGAGCTCAAAAGGCATAAAGTCTTTGCAGAGGAAAAGGCAAAAAGAAAGGGTAAAAACCATGTTGTTTTGGGCATGTAAGACTGAACTGGCCAAAAGACTGCAGGCTAAGTTCTTCAGGCACTGACTGTAAATTGCACCTAGAGAAAAGCGGAGGGAAAACATTTCCAGCTCAAGTCCTCAAACCCTGGCAGGCTCTTTATTAGCAAGGTCTTACCAACAGATTAGAGATCAGCTTTTAGACTGGGTATTAATTTAGCTAGGGAGAAAAAAATGTATGTGCTTCATCAACATGTCACCTGCATCCAGAACAGAAATAATGGGCATGTGTGAAGCTGAAACATCTCCCAGCCATGAGCAGTATCTTTGTAAACCCATAAGGATGTGAAAATAGAATAGAATAGAATCAACCAGGTTGGAAGAGACCTCCAAGCTCATCCAGCCCAACCTAGCACCCAGCCCTATCCAGTCAACCAGACCATGGCACTAAGTGCCTCATCCAGTCTTTAAAAGGATGGAAAGAAGTGACCATGAAGTGAACCCCCACACATATTAAAACAATCTTTGATTAAAAACCAATCCTTTGCTTGATTCCTTGTTCATGGGTTAATAAATACAATGACTGAGAAGTATTCCTAAACCATGAGGTATGCTTGCTACTTAGACTGAGTTTGCTAAGAACCAGCACCAGCAGACCTGGGAATTCATAGAGTCAGAGAATCAACCAGCTTGGAAGAGACTTCCAAGCTCACCCAGTCCAACCTAGCACCCAGCCCTAGCCAATCAACCAGACCATGGCATTAAGTGCCTCATTCAGTCTTCTCTTGAACAGCTCCAGGGACAGCGACTCCACCACCTCCCTGGGCAGCCCATTCCAGTAGCCAATGACTCTCTCAGTGAAGAACTTTCTCCTCACCTCGAGCCTAAATTTCCCCTGGCACAGCTTGAGGCTGTGTCCTCTCGTTCTGGTGCTGGCTGCCTGAGAGAAGAGAGCAACCTCCTCCTGGCTACAACCACCCCTCAGGTAGTTGTAGACAGCAATAAGGTCTGCCCTGAGCCTCCTCTTCTCCAGGCTAAACAATCCCAGCTCCCTCAGCCTCTCCTCGTAGGGCTGTGCTCGAGGCCTCTCCCCAGCCTCGTTGCCCTTCTCTGGACACGTTCAAGCATCTCAATGTCCCTCTTAAACTGGGGGGCCCAGAACTGGACACAGTACTCAAGGTGTGGTCTAACCAGTGCAGAGTACAGGGGCAGAATGACCTCCCTGCTCCTGCTGGCCACACCATTCCTGATGCAGGCCAGGATGCCATTGGCTCTCTTGGCCACCTGGGCACACTGCTGGCTCATGTTCAGGTGGGTATCAATCAGCACCCCCAGATCCCTCTCTGTCTGGCTGCTCTCAGCCACTCCGACCCCAGCCTGTAGCTCTGCATGGGGTTGTTGTGGCCAAAGTGCAGCACTCAGCACTTGGAGCCATTGAACACCATCCCCTTGGACTCTGCCCATCTGTCCAGGTGGTCGAGGTCCCACTGCAGAGCCCTTCTGCCCTCCAGCCCAGCCACATCTGCCCCCAGCTTGGTGTCATCTGCAAACTTGCTGATGACTGACTCGATGCCCTCATTAAGCATTCTGATCTCATTAATGTGCTTTTGAAGCTGTGAAGAGTTACTTAATGACTTATGTACTCGATTCCACCCAAGGTCCCACCTGAAACCAGTGGAGCCTGCCAGCTTTCAGCTGCTACTTGTAAAAGCGCTACAGAACTTTGTCTAATTCAGCCCTGTTTGCAGTTGCATTTTAAAACACATCTTGGCCTGGTTGCTTTTGACTAAATTTGAGGTGATCTGGCAGAGTTGTGTGGGAGTACAGAGTGAAATTAGCAAGGGTGTGCAGGCCAGGCTGGAGGTGCTTCGGTTCTGAGCTCCAGGACCGAAGGTGCGGGCAGGAGTCACAGCTTCCTTGTGAACAGGCAGACACAGAGCTGCCAGGAGGAAGTTTGCAGAGTAGCTGGGAGTGCTGCAGCTGCCTAGAGCTGGCACTCCCAGCCTTGCACTTTCCTGCCTACCAGACCTGTTTAAATATCTTGAGAAAAACAAGAAGCAAAAACAATAGGAGGCTGTAGTGTGAATAATAAGAGCCTGCCTTCCCTCTTGGAACCTGACTGCTACTCTTAAACTGCCCCAGCTGCGCTCTCCTGGTCCAGGATGTCAACTGCTCTGCTGAGTTAATGCCTTGTGGTCACTCTGGGGCCATCTACAGCATCCTTCTGTAGACTGGATTTTAAGGCTGGGGTGGCTTGATGGGTCAGAAGGTCAGCACTACCTCGCTACTCCAGAAACATTATGCTCTGTATAGTGCTATTCCAGCAGAAGGAAGGAAGGAAGGAAGGAAGGAAGGAAGGAAGGAAGGAAGGAAGGAAGGAAGGAAGGGAGGAAGGGAGGGAGGGAGGAAGGAAGGAAGGGGGGGAGGGGGGGGGGGGGGGGGAGGGAGGGAGGGGGGGA
>WAAF01020769.1:2392-13280 GCA_013400475.1 Tricholaema leucomelas
ATTGGACACTGGAATGGGCTGCCCAGGGAGGTGGTGGAATCGCCGTCCCTGGGGCTGTTCAAGACAAGGTTGGACGTGGCACTTGGTGCCATGGTCTAGCCTTGAGCCCTGTGGTAAAGGGTTGGACTTGATGATCTGTGAGGTCTCTTCCAACCTTGGTGATACTGTGATACTGTGATAAAAATATGCATTTAATATTATACTATATATACTATATCTACTATATATAAATATATATAAATATTATTTTATATTTATTTTATATGTAACCAGACAAGTGACAATAGAGCAGCTTTTTCCTCTCCATCACCAGAAGAAATATTGCTTACGTCTCTATATTCATGACAGTTATTTTGTCACTTCTTTCTTTTCTTCTGTTTGCTCAGAGTATTTAGCAGACATTTATCTCACTCTATCGTCAGAGACTAAGGACTCCTTCTACCTAGCAATCCAATTACCCTACATGAGAAAAGCAAATATATCTTTGGTCAGGGCCCACAAAGCTCCAGAAATCAATCACAATAGAAAATTAAATCCAATTAATTGTATGCTTTGATTTAGCTTCATGCACATCATTATTTCATTCATTTCTAACAGATATGTTAGCAGACATTTAGTATCTTCAAGGCACAGAACCTCTGAGTCAGATTACCCCTAACATGAATGTTTGGATAATTATGTTTTAAAATAATCATATCTGAAAAAAGTTACATGTGGTGGGAGGCTCAAAAACAATGAAGAGGTTTACAGAGAGGTGGGATAACAGCACTTACGCAGAAACCTGAGTCTTTCACCAGTTCCACTAACCCTTATGTTACATTTAGGGAGAAGGGGACTCTCATCACAGTCTTTTTTATTTCCTCAAACATGTATTTTCACATGACTTATTAAAACATTTAGATAAACCCCAAAATACAACACTTATCAGATTCTCAGAGGCAACTACTTATCTGAGTAAGGTTTGGTTAAAAAAAGGACAAGCAACTGGGTCTCAAGGCTGGAATAGAATCACAGAAGAGCTGTGAGAGCTATTAGAGGACAAGCCAACACTTGTGTAAAGCAGCAGAAATGAAGAAACCCTTTCAATATCATTTAACCAATATAGCATTATAAAGCATCTTGTCTGCAACTGGCAGGTGTGCTAGTTTGAGCCTAGGAGGGATATTTTGGTGAGAAGAATTAGATTATACGCTGTGAAAAGGAAACAATGGTGGGGTCTACTTTACTCATAGGCTTCCTGAGATGTATAAAAACAAGAACATAAACATAGATAACACAGAGTTGTTCTCTGTCTCTGGGGCTGCATGAACTTCTCTCTCTAACCTAACCTGTTGTCTGTATGACTAATCTGTCTGCTTCCCAACCCTCCTGGCTGACCCTGCAAACTCACCTTGAATGTAAGGCAAAATCTGGAGTAAGGTAGAGGAGTGAGAAGGTAGAAGGGTGGTTGGGAGCCTGTCCTGGGGATTCTGGTTTCTGGGAGGGGCGTTGTGTTTCTGTATTACTTTTTAACTTGTATATTTCTGTATGTAGCCGTATACATTGTAAATATCTGCTTGTATATTGTGCTAAGCTGTAAATATAACTTCATTCTTTCAACTTCCAGCAGCTGATTCTAGTCTGTGTGATTTTACTTAAGTGGGGGGGGCAGGTAACATCCAAACCATGACAACAGGTCAAGTTTTTAGGCTAATGAAAGCCAAGGTATGGAAACTTGGTAGACAAAGAAAAATAAACTTATCGTAAAACACACTGTTAGCATCAAAGTGATTAGACATTAGGAGAAATCACTAATGAATACGGCAAAGTCTTCATTATCTCTGACTTTTGAATCAAAGCTGCCCAAAATACATGGGAAAATTCAGATAGAAGTTACAGGGTGAAAATACATAGAATGTATTAAGCCAAATTATACAGTATTAAAACTTCTCCTACAGCCTCAGAAATAATTGGAAACAATATTATTTTCTCAAATTATTATTCCAGACAAGTCCTTATACATATCTTACTGGTTTTGAATAATTTGTCCTTAGGGGAAAAAAAAAACAAAACCACTTTTTAAACTTTAAATGCTTTATATCTTGTTTAATCATTACTTCAGCTTTGTGATGTACCAGAGCCCTAGGAAAGGAATTGGAAAAGAACACTAAGATTTGTTTAATCAAATATACAATCTCTTGTGCATATCAACATTCATATATTCCCAAAGCATGTATGAAATTTATTTGCATAACCTCACTTTTTAAAACATAAAATCGCCACCCATGGTGCCTACATGTTTTTAATAACCAGCTTTGCTCTCTTGCCTCCTTCTGCTCTTTGTCTTCTCCCTGTTTTCTTACACTAAGTTCTTATTTTATAAAGCATGCTTTCCTCAGCTGCCTTCTACGATGAGCACAGAGTTTTACAGTGAAACATTTCATGTGTACATCTTACTTATGGACTTGACCACTTCAGGGAAGTCCACAAATAGGCAGAGATAACTGCAGAAATGATGCTGACTTCCATATGTTTTACAAGTCCAAATCCAAAGTCGTCCTTCAGACAAATGGGAGAAAATACCTGACATGGCACAAAACTCTGCTTTTACAGAGCTACTGAGCTGCCACACTGTTGCATCCAAATGTTTCATACAGAGAAGCCATGGGAAACTCCTGTATCCCCATGGTAACGATCAGAACAATGTAATTGTCACACAAACTCATGCTGTGTTTGTGTGCATGTGTGCACATACACTTGATTTTGAACACAAAGGTGTGGCATATGCTTCCAGACATTAGTGTGGGATCCAAAGGCAGTTAAAGACAAGAAAAAGCAGCTAGACTGCAGTCTGCTAGCAGCAATATTTCGACTGCTGTTGCTTCTACATTCAATAAAAGCCAACGCCCAGACTACATATCCTCTGTGTGGAATAGGCACAGGCCACAATGGAAAGAGGATGTTAAACTGTAAACTAAGCATAAATTTTATAATTTCTTCTGAGGGTGATTCTACTAGCACTTAATGTTACTTTTTCTATCAAAACAAACTCAGAGTGCCCCTTCAAATGCACATATACATATAGCTTCAGGCACATCTGGGCAGAAGATTCACACACAAAGAAAATACAACTTGTCTTTTCCTACACTTTTCTACAAGGAAGTAGCGTTAATTTGACATTGAGCTTTGCTCCCTGTTGATTAAGTGCCAAATATTACTTAAATTCTGTGTTCACATTGAAAACTACACACCAGTCATTTTAACTCAAAGCTGAAATATATGAAAGGCCTCAGACAAAAAAAAAAAGAGAATCAAAAAGCAAAAAACAAACTTTGCCCCAAAAAAAAACAACAACAAAAACCCCCCACAAAACCAAAAAACTCACCTTCACGACAACCAAGCTAAACAAAAACAGACCCAAACCAAACTACAAAGAAGACAAGGACACGATGACAGTTCAAAGCAAATAGAACACAAAGATAATTCTATCTGTTTGAGCACGTGTACTGGTATTGAAGTTGCCGACTTTGAGGTAGTTCTTAAAGAGAGATATAAAAGGAAAGTTAGTCAAAAGATCAATTTTCTGCTCCGAGTTCCCAGTAGGTCCATGGCATAAATAAAATAACTGATGCAGTATTTTCTGTTCTATGCAGTGTGGTCTTTTATAAGGAATCACATGAAGAGTCATACAAAGCCATTATAAAATTGAAATTCTTAGCAAACTAAATGAGTTCATCTAGAAAATGGCTCATGCAGTCCTCCTTTGCCCCACAGGAGAAGTCCATAAGGATCTTCCGTACAGGTACTTCACAGCCAAGACCATCTATGTGAATGAGAAGCAAAAGTCCCACTGAAAGGCTTGCAAAGGAACCAGAGGCACAAACATTTAAGTTTTCCTCAAAATCACTGCTTATGTCTTTCCAGAATTTAGGAAAAAAAACAAACAAACCCACAGAGTCATTTTCTTTACTTGGTCTTGGAGAAAGAGTGGCTCACTGCAGACAGACTGCATAATATTACAAATATCTCTGTCTACAGTTTACTGAGGCAGAGGTAGAGACCACTAGTGAGACCTTAAGGAGCTACAGACAGCATGGCTTTCACTAGGTTCCTCAAAGCCCTCATGCAGCTCCTTGAAGGAAGGTGCCTACTTGCTAATCCCTTGCAGATGCAGCAGTCTGAATTCCAGACCCAGGTTTTCAGAATCAACATTGAATACAGTCCCCCGCTGTCATCAGGTGTGGCAATTTAAATTCTTTCAGTGATCCTGCTTTTTGTTTACCAGTTGTTCACAATCCTTCTGAACCCTTAAAATCAGAAGTGTTTATTAGCCTTTATGCCGGGCTCTTATTAAAAAAAAAAAAGAAAAAAATACATAGGTTTTAGATACCAACCAGAGTAGTCACTGGTGTACAACAGTTAATTATTCTCATTTTATTTCCAATAAAGAAATAGAGTTTGATTTTCTACAACACATAACCTACACCTTCCACCAACTTCAGTGGGATTTGCAGGTGTTCAAAAACTGCCTTAACATGATTTCTTGATGTTTTGACAACTATGCTACATGTATCATTCTGATGTAATAGAATAACACCATGAAAAATAACAACACAAGTAGTTTGAAAAACACAGTTCAAATCTGTTTGTTGCTTCTGGATCAAGATATGTTGGGAATCAGAGCTTGTTTTCACATTTGATTTTATGTAGGTGTGTCATACTGGCCCTAGCTTATTTGTTCTTACTTAATTCCAGGCAAATACAATCTACTTACAGCTTTTCTACTTTTAATTCAAAGGTGATTTACATTTTGCAGCCAAATACATGTTTATATGCAGTAACACAGCTTTGAACACCACAAGTAATCAACAGACTTCAAATGGACCTCATGAAGAGGTTCCTCAAGATCAGCCAAAGCACTAACTATAAAGAAATCGAGTCTAAAAAAGCAGTGTGAGGTGAGCCAAGAGAATCTGTAAACAGGAGTACACGAGTGATGATTCCAGAGATTGTCAGTGTCATTCTGAATCAGTTCTACATTTTCCTATGGTTTACTTATATATTCGTGCTGCATAGAAACAGCAAATAAACTTAAAGTACTGTGACACCATGTCCGATAGTCCTGGATACCCTAAAACTCCTCTCCCTCCGTGGTTTGAATGGGAGAGGAAAGGCACAAAAAAACTGTTTCCCCCCCTACCCCACCCTGCAGGGGTGAAGGGGCGGGGGGAAGCAAAGGGCCCTTCCGGCATTAGGGGTGACCCGTTGTCATGGAGGGGGATTCTGCTGCCTACGCCAATTGTGCCAAAGGGGAGAAATTAATTGATGCGAGATAATATTTATAAAAAATGTATTTTTATTAACTTCAATATTTTGAACCCTCACCACCCCCAACCATTGAACTTTAATATTAATATTTGTTCTACATGGTTATCAAGACATTATGGGAATATATCAAACTAACTATTATAATAACTAGTGCTGGTGGAGCACCTGGGATAAAATGACTCTTTGTTCACCAATGTGGTTAGAATGGTCATTCTCCGCTTTATTTCCATGATACAGTGACTTACATGCTTTCTTAGAAGAGGTGTGCACAACTAACTTAGTCTAAGATTGGTTACATATGGATAGCTCTGGTTGGTCCAGGGTTACAAGCATGGCATGGATAGGTGATTTAACCATAACATTCTGAGGGTCAGCCTCTGGGGCTGGCTAACTCTGCCCACATGCAGCTGGCTAACTCTGCCCACTGCAGCTGCATGTGGGAGATGCTACCCAGCGCCTGATACCTTAGGTCCCAGGATGGACTCAAGGACACCTCCCAGCAAGGGTTGTTCACATTTATCATTTCATGTCCTGTTAGTAAAAATCCCTCCACAAACTAGCATACATTCAAACTATTAAACGGAGAGAGATTTTCCCCTTGGCTTAATGCTGCCTGGGGACATGATAACACTTGTCCAACAGGTAGGACTGAAAACTCTATGGCAGAGGTAATAGAAATTATACAGGCATTAAAGGCATTTACTCACAATTTTAATTAATTATCAATCATCCTCCAGGCCTACATCACAGCCTATACTAGTGTCCAATTCTTCAGGGTCTGCGGTTGTGAGAAGCAGAATACATTCACAAAACAATTGCTTACCATGGTATGGTATGATACCTAACAAGTGCTAAATACACCCTATTACCATTGCCTAAGTCTGATTGTGCTGTTAAAATCCTCCTAAAAATAAATCTGGTACAATTATTAAGCATTTAACATCTTATCCAGTAAACTCTTAAACTCTAAAATATATTACAATCAAAACCAAAACAGCATCAGGGTTCCAGTGCACAAAACAGCCATCACAAACTCAGTCTGTCTCTTTAAGAACAAAGAACTTCTGTTCCACAGCACCTGTAACGAAAAAAAAGAAAAAAGATGGGAAGGGGGGGGGGGGGCAGCGGGGGAACGGCTGAATGGCTCCACTGAACTCCGCAGGCACGGGAGGGTGGTGACACCGGGTGAGGCGGGGGGGGGCGGCTCGCATTCCCAATAGATTCTCCGCTCAGCCGCTCTCCCAGCCCCCATACTTTAGAGTCCCTGCTGCTGTCCCCGTTTCCCCTGCTTCCTCTTCTTCTCTGCTGTTCGTCCTTCTGGGGTTTTTTTTGTGTTTGTTTGTTTTTTTTTTCTTGTCCTGTACACACGATCAGTGAGGGGCGGGGGGGGGCGCACCCCCAGATGGCAAACTGGGCCCCCGGCAATCGCATGCATCAGGGTCCTAAGCAGAGTATGTGGGTGTGTCATTAGCGGCACTCAACAAATCAGTTGGTATGCACGGCTGCAGTAGTTCTGAGAAACTTTTTAAACTGAGAAATCTTCTGCTGCTTTTGCCAGCTGAGTGCTCATGGCAGCTGCCATTACTAAGTGGCCAGGATGCTCCCTGGTCACGTGCAGCAGCCATAGAGACCTGCCAGTCAACTTCCATGTCCCTTTTTCTTATTGCAACTCCCCACTTGTCTAAAAGGCTTAATAAGAAAGACAGTCCCAGCCTCTCCTATCAGACAGCCCACTTTTTCCAGCCTCTCCTATGAGACGGCCCACTTTTTCCTGGCCTCTCCTATGAGACGACTCACATTGTCTGGTTCATCCGTTCCTCCATTGGCTTCCTTACTGCAGCAAGTTGAAGCGTTGTTAAAGTCCTTATCGGGGCTCCAGCGGTCTAGTGGCTAGGACTAAGCGCTCTCACTGCAGTGGCCTGGATGTCCCTCAGTGGTCCTGGGTGCAGGCCTGAAACCCATAGCTGCATAGCGATAGGGTGGGTCAATTCCATCATTTGAGCACCAAACTGCGGTTGCGGGACGCCGGCAGAGGTGAGATCGGGGTACTGACGAGTCGACTCAGAATCAGCTAGCTTCAAGCAGTACAGTATGCTTTATTAAGGCAATACAGTGGCTTATATGCTACTTGGGAGAGGCGTGCACAACTAGTTTGAGGTTGGTACAAGTGGAAAGTACAGATTGGCTCAGAGTTATGTGTAAGGTACAGATAGGTCACTCTGTATCAAAACAAGTTGTGGTGCCCACCCCTGCATCTGGCAGGCTCAGCCTCCTGCAGCTATGCATCGGGGGGCCACCCAGCCCCTGGTATTCTGAATCCAGAATGGGCTCAAGGACAATTGACAGCACAGGTTCTCCTGTTTCTCAGCTCACATCCTGTTAGCAAGAAAATTCTCCCACAAGGGTCTCTGCCTGTAGACTCTGAGGCTGGAATCCTCCAGCTTCAGGGGAAATAGTCTCTGACCTCTTGCTGCTGACTCCTTCTGAATGCTCTGTCCAGGGAATTCGTAGGCAGGATCTCCAGGTGTGGAGGAAATACGATCCTATGCAGTCTGAGCACTGTCAACGCTGGCTACTCAGGCCGATCATGTGCAGACAAGTGGGTCTGCTCCTGGCAACTTGTGGCAACGGCGCACACCAGGCAATCATAAGGCAGCGGGTGTGCAGTGGGATACACGTGAGCAACTGAGCAAATAGCTAGCATGTGAGCCTGTGTATCTCTATTTATTAAATGTGGGCCAAGATTAATGGTCTCATTGACCACCACAATGACCAATCAGGTTGGCAGTTAGCCAACCCTACCTTAATAGGCAAAAAGCCACAGGCCTGGACTTTCCAAATATGGAGATCACATGGGCCTAGCACATGGTAAGCATGAGCCGGGCGTGTGGGGGTTTACATAACCTAAAGCCTGGGCAGGCCAGACTTCACAGAACCAGGCCCATTGTGCCCCTCTGCACTCGCCATGTGCTCACCTCTGATTATGAGCAGAAAAACATGTCCAGGCATGTTTTTGGGCCTATGGGCCCTCCACAACACCCATGCAGATGCCAGCATTGGAATTGGACTGGGGATTGGCTGTGGTCTTTGTGCCTAGCAAGTGGTAAATTGACTCTTTGTCTAGGAAAGGTATAGATATTGGGGTACTGCTGCGATGAAGGGACAGGGCAATGACTTGATACAAGCCAAAATGTCCCACTTTATTAGCAAAATACACAAGTATATGTCCTCTCAGAAGGCTAACATATCTATTGTCGATTGATTAAAGTTACAGTAAGAAAATATACACCTTAGTAGCTACTATATGATTGGCTGACATGCTCTGTACAAATGAAAGGCGCTGTTTTTCTCCTTTCTCCATTATTCTCCTGCTCCTTTGATATATGTTGCCATGCAACTATCTGAGCAGGCCTGACCACAGAATCCCTTATCTTTCCTTCTGAGGTCTAACTGATCTCCACATTCCATGCCCAAGATTTGCACTCTGTATGTTTAGTCTCGAGCAACTCATCCCTTACTAACAAACCATTCCTCTGTTCCTACAGGGTACTGCCTGCCTTGGGGTTCCCGCCTTAGAGTTCTCCCCCACTTGGATAATTCCTGTAGAAAGAGTCCCCTGGAGTTCCAAAGAACAAGATACTGAGGGATTAGACTGTCCTTTCTTAGGATGGCTTCNATCCCTTACTAACAAACCATTCCTCTGTTCCTACAGGGTACTGCCTGCCTTGGGGTTCCCGCCTTAGAGTTCTCCCCCACTTGGATAATTCCTGTAGAAAGAGTCCCCTGGAGTTCCAAAGAACAAGATACTGAGGGATTAGACTGTCCTTTCTTAGGATGGCTTCCCACCATAAGCACCTTTGTGCAAGCTTAATAGGCCAAAGGAGCCTCAGATGTCTTTTGAAAGAGAACGATCTGACAAGCATCTGGACCACCCTTTCTCTTAGACAGCCTTGCTCACCTGTGAGTAAATTTTTCTGTTCAGCCTGATTAATAGTGGGGAAAGCTGTGTTTATAGCTTAGCCTTTTCCATTTCCTGACTTCTAAATTAGTCAAATTTAACTATAGCATCCTTTATAAGTTATTCTCAATGAAGTTGAGTCTGATAATTAAACTCTGTGGGAGAATTCTCTCCCTAGCAAGGCATGAGCTGGAAAACATCAAGAGCTCATGCTGGGAACTGTCCTTGGGCTGTCTCGGGCCTAGGAAACCAAGCTGTAAACAATGAGCAACCCACACACACCTGCAGGGGGCTGAGCTTGCCATCCTGCAGGGGTGGACACCAGGGATTGTTTTGATACAGAGTGACCTATCTGTACCTTGTACGTAACTCTGAACCAATCTGTACCTTCCACTTGTGCCAACCTCAACTAGCTGTGCACGCCTCTTCCAAATAGCATATAAGCCGTTGTACTTCCTTAATAAAGCGTACTGCCCACTGCATTGCTAGCAATTAACTGAGTCGACTCATCAGTGCCCTGATCTCTCTCGGCCACCACTGGCTTCCTGTCTCCCGCAAAGCTCAATTAATTTCTGCATACAATTTTGAGGGTGGGTTTCAGGAAAATGAAATAATTCTATTTTTATACATATTCCTGACATGGCCATGTTACTTCCCTGCCTCCTCAACACCAGGGGGCCTTGGTGTCCCCGAGGCACTCTCTGCCTGCAAAGACATTGGCATCACTCAAACAAGAAATCAGTAGAAAAGAGGTGTGGCACCAAGCTCCTTGCAGGTTTCATATCAACTTTAGCCCACTCTAAGAATGTGTTGCTAGTATGCCCTTCTTAAACAGCAGCCTTAAGGGTGAGCTTTGAGCAATGGAGCTGACACTGATTATGGAACCATTCTCTAGACCTGAGTTATGAGAAGCTGTTGGCACCTTTCATCAACATGCATCATATTGCTTAGCTAATGGAGCCTGGAAGGTATCTATTATTTTACAATATTTTTCCCATCACTGTAAATAGATGAGATTCTGCTTCAGGCCACATATGAAAGATGAAAAAATATGAATAAAAGGCATGAATAAGTGCAGAGAATGTGAAGAAAGAATGTGACTGTGTTGTGGAGGCAGAGAATTAATGTGGCCGAGTCAAGAATTTATAGAAAAATAAAGTTATTTTATTTTCCCGAAAACTGCCCGCAAAACTATATACAGAAATTAATGTAGTTTTAATTAGAAGATTCAGTTGGTTGAGAAGATCTACAAGGATACCATAGGTAGATTTGACTATTTTGGAAGTCAGAAGTTGGAAAAGGTTTAAGCTGTTAAATATAGCATCGCCCTTATTAATATAAGGCTGAGCCAAAGTTACTCAGAGGTGAGTCAGGCTGGCTGAAAGGAAGTGCGGTCCAGATGCTTGTCCCTTCGCTGTCTTTCAGAAGCCTCTGAGTATCGTTAAGGGCTACAAGCCTGCATAAAGGGTGCTTAAGGTGGAAGCCATCCAAAGCAGAGACAGCTCTGTCCCTCAGGAGCTTGTCTTTCAGAGTGCCAAGGGCTCCTTCTGCAGAAGCTACCCAAGCGGGTGTGGTGGTTTGGGTGTTCTCCACCCTCACACACTTTAGAAATCACCCAGACTA
>WAAF01020771.1:0-110153 GCA_013400475.1 Tricholaema leucomelas
CCTGGTTGATTCTATGATTCTAAGGCATGACTCTTGGAAAGCAAAACCTCTCCTCCAGAGCAGGCCACAAAGGTGACAGAGCCCAGAGCCCAGCAAGACTCAGCTGCACATCTTGGTGCTCAGGCTGGTGTAAGGTTTTCAGTCCCAAGGCCAAACCTAGTGTCAAGGGAAACTGTTTCCATCAGCATTCCCAAAAGAGAGCTGAGCTCCACAGAAATGGCACCCATCTTTTCACCCCAGGACTACAAGGGGTTCTCTAATCTCCCTCTTTCACCCCATCTCCCTCCCTCTCTTTCCTCATTACAGATGCATTCTCAAAGCAAACCCCAGCCAGATGAATTGCCAGACCCTTACTTCCACAGCTCTGAGGTGACCCTCGTAGGGTCTGCGCTGGGTACATTACATGGGGCAATGCTACCCATCCGAGTCCGCACCTGGCACATCAGCTCAAACACAGACTGCTTTAATCCTCCCTGGATTTCATCCCTGACAACACAAGCACGGGACAAGCCCAGTCAGCAGCAGAAGGCCACAGGTGCCACTGTAGAAGCCAGCCTGTAGCCTGAAAAACACTCCCTGAAGTCCAAGACAGTGGATGGTAGAAAAGTTGGCATCACTCACAGCAGCCCTGGAGATGTATCTTCATAAAAGACAGAACACAGTGCCTTAGTGTCTCCGCCTGGTAGGTAAAATCCTGCCTTGGGTGGATTTGCCCTCAGCAGACTTGAAGGACCCTGGGGGTGAATCTGTCCAAGGCAGCTGCATCTGCTGGTAGTGAGAGTGAGTAGGATCAGGCCACTGGTCCACAGTGCTCCAGGCTGGGTCACAATCCCTTATTGCTGGGAGGCAAAGACACAAGCATCAGCAGTCAAGGCAGAAGCAGCCCTGACATGTTCACATCTGCAGCTGAGGCAGTGGGAGAGTTGTTTTCCAGCCTCCCCAAGACTTGCTGCTTCCAGGGAAGTTCCACTGCCAGCACAAGCAACCTCAGATAGGGAAAGTCTGACCCAGTGTTAACTGTGGCAGTGCTGGGCAAATGTGTGGACTCGCCTGCCTGCAAGGCTGCTCTGCAGAAACATGGCCCCAGCGAGACCTGCTTTTGGTGGCAGAGCAAGCAGTGCCTGGGTGATGCCCCTCTCTCCAAACTAGGGATGAATTTTGCAGGAGCTGAAGGAGCATTGTTCTTTCCATGCCTGAGGGACTGGGGAACAGCACAGGCTCAGGGAGCAGCAGGACCCAGTCTTATGGAGCCTTCCAGCCCAGTGCAGCTCCACGTGGGACATTTGCATTCCCATCCTTTTCCCTGCCCAGAAGATAAGGTCTTATCTCTGTTTTGCAATACTTTGTTGGGGGCAGCTGTTGCCACATGATAAAAAAGAAACTAGATTCAGGACACATCCAAACGTGGCACTCACAGGGAGAAGATTCTCAGCCACTCTGTCCTCCATCCCTGGCATTACAGACCCAGGTCCCACAGCCTCACGTACCATCAAAGCTCATCACGGGTGATGGTGCGGAGGTGGCCAGCACTGCCCCGCGAATCCCTCAGAGTCTTCTGTGAGCCCATCCAGTCAGTCTTCTTGGCATCATCGTCCCAGACGGTGGAGGTCTCGGTGTCACTCAGCCAGTTGCTGTCCCCAGCATAGTGGGTAGGATAAACCAGAAGAGGGTGAACCGAAAACACCAGCAGGTCCCGGGGACTGAAGTACTGCTTGTAATCCTCACTGAGAAAAGTGGAATGGATCCAAGAGGAGAAACTGGATTACAGAGCATAGCCCAAAGCAGAAAAAAAGGGCTGGGCAAACCACACTGACAACTTGCACTGAAAACTGTGCAAGGCAGGTGATGAGAGGACATGGGTACCAGGAAAGGGATCTAGGGAAGGCAGCCAAGCTAGAGCGCTGCCCCGAACCACTGTTGACTGTAGATCCTGCATGTGGAGGGACTGCAGAGGTAATGGGACCTATTTCTCCCCACCAGCTTCAGTGGCACAGGGCCAGCCCTGATAGGGAGAGGGTCTCCAGCACAGCATCTCACTGGTTTGGCCCCAGGACAGGGCATGGTGCTCCCAGCTGCTTTTGGTTCATATCCAGAGCACTAATCCCCTTCTCTATCCACCTCCAGCTTCCTTTTTACATGTCTAATCCCTCTGTTTCACCATTCTGCTCAATGTCTTTCCTATCTGCCTCTCCCCAGGGTCACCCAGCCACTGGCACTCACCCACCAAAACTCATCCATCCCTTGAATTACCACTCCCCTCCAGACACAACCTTGCTGCTAACCCAAATCTGGGAAGAGGGGCATGGAAGTGTCCCAAGATGGGGTTGAAACTCACAACCAGAGGAGGGAGATGACAATATGACAGTACCCCCAGCACCAGGGTACATAGAGCTGCTTTCTCCTCACAGTAAGGTCAGGAACCCCCAGGTAAGGCAAACTTTGAGCCCCAGTTCCATCCCCATCACCATCCCCCATCACCATCCCCCATCCCATGCCGGCAGAGGGCCATTTTCCAGTGGCAAGCAGCCAGGCAGCTGTTAGTGGGGAATGACTTCATGCTACAGATGTTTTCCTCCAGCATGAGTAACACCATCTGGGAAGGGAACTTGGTCAGTTAGTGACAGTGGAGAAGAAATACATGCTGCCTCACCAGCACAAACATGCTGCTCAAACAGTGCCCTTCCTGCACCCCTTGCTCCTTACTTTGGGTGTTTATCATACATGATGGGCAGGAACTCATCCACTGGCAGCATTTTGGAGAGGGGCTTGGCAGCCATCAGCTTCTGTGCCCCACGGTGGGAGATGGCATAGGCCAGTGTCCAGTAGGAGTACCCAGCCACCACCAGGTTTTGCACGCCCTCCACAGGCGCCTCATCCTCCACGTTCACCTGCTTCCTCCCCAGGTAGCTGTGGAGAGGACGGCAAGCTGTGAGAGTTAGCCCCAGGGACCTGCATCCCTCCAGTCCCGGTACCTACATGAGGTCCCAGTCCTGCTGTGCCTCCTCCAGTTCCTTCATCAGCTGCTGCAGCCGTGCTGGGAAGGCAGCCTCAAACCGCACATCATCCTCAAAGACCACTGACCTCTCCAGGCCCCGGGACACAATCTATGGGAAGGGGGCAGAGATGCAAACACATCTCAGTACATCACTGAGCCATACTGGGTCCACTCATCCTGCAGGATGCCCTTCCCCCCAGGTCTCCAGAGACCTGGTAATACTCATGGGGTCCCTGCCTTGTGCTGGTGGCCCTTAGGGACCCTGTGTCCCACATACCTCTTTCCAGATGTTGTAGTGGCTGAGGAAACAGCCAACCTCACCCTTTGTGAGTGTGCGGCCAGAGAAGGGGTCATAGTACCCAGGGAGCAGGTCCACTCCCAGCACTTTGATCTCACTGCTGTTGAGAGTGCTGCAAGGCAAGAGGCTGCATCAGCAAAGTATCCTCTCCCAGCCACCCCCCAGTCCCCCCATCAGGGTGACACTGGGGAGTTCCAGAGCAAAGATGTATCACCCCACAGTCACCTCCCATCCACAGCATCCACCACCTGCGGGGCAATCTCCAGCTCCACCAAGGACGCCAACATACGCTGGCGCCGGTCCGGTCTCCGCACCAGATTGATAAGGAAGATCTGGGGAGGAAGGGGAGAGCCCCACCAAGGGGGCATATAGTCACATCATGGGATGCAGCTTGCCCAGCCTCCACAGGATGTGGGGAAGGAGGCTTGGACAAAGCCTGTGACAAGCTTTGCCATGCATGGATGCAGCCAAAGAGATGGACAGGAGGACATGGTGGGGGAGTACTTGGTCACTTACCTCATCAAAGCCCATTTTTGTGAGTGGCTTGGGGAGATGGGAAATGTGTCTGGAACGCTGCATGGGGGGCCCATCCACTGCAGAAAGAGGGGGCACCACTTTGCTGCAGCCCAAACCTCTCCGGCCGGAAACAAGGGTCAACAGCTCAGTCCCAGGGACTGGCAACAGGTCCCTGTCACCCTGAGGCAAGAGACACCTCCAGGCTCACCCATGGCCTCCAGCATGAGATGCACAAAGTTGGCACGTTCATCTTCCAGCATCTGATGGGCCTTCACAGGGACATTGATATAGCCAAAGTGCTGCTGATTGCACACGTGGACCTCTGCACCTGCAAGGTGGGATGAGTGAATACCGCAGTCCCCACAAGCCCTCAGTCCCCAGTTTCCCAGCACTCTCACCAGCTGCTTGGCAGGAGTAGGCAAAGACAATGATATCATCAAAGGCCCAGGTGTAGTTGGGATGGGGTGGGTAGAAAGCCAACCGCAACGTCTCCTCTTTCCGCAGGTCAATCAGGAAGGTGGCATAGACCATGGGGACAGAGAAGCAGCCTACTCGCTGCCGGTTCTTGGTGGGGAAGTAGTCAGCTGTTCGGCGGTAGTACCCCTGTTGCACACTCATGTGATGCCTCCATGGTGGGGAGGGCTCTTCCCCCATGGGAGCATCCCCCTCCCCAGGGCTTTCCAGGGTCATACCTGGGGTGTAATGCCACACCAGAAGTTAGAGTAGAAGGTTTGTGAGTCCAGCATGGGTGCCACCACCGACTTGTTTTGAGCCATAAGAAACTTGAGGGTCTGGTTATTGGTCAGGATGCTGTCAGTGTCCACGAACTGCGGGGACAGCACAGGTCCTGGAGATGCAGAGATGCCCTCTTTGTCCCCTACCTGACCAGTGTCCCATGTCCCTTACCAGGATGTAGTCTGCCTGCTGCTCCCGGGCATAGGCGAGAGCCTCCTGCTTCAGCCTCATCAAGTTTTCATAGCGTTTGTAGCTCCAGTGCTTGGGCCCAAGCTCGTCGGGGTAGGAGCTGGGCCAGAGGGAGGCAGGGGGTTAACCTTGCTTGCTGGGAATGCACAAACTCAGTGCAGCGTGCCAGAGGGCTGAGTCAGCCCAGCTCTGCATGTCTACAGCTCCTCCTGGCAGTGTCCCCAGCCATCGAGCAGTGTGCTGCTCCAGAAGCCACTCAAAGCCCCCCAGCATGCCCCCAGCCTCCCACTAGCCTCACCTGGGCTCCTCCTGCACCTTCCAGGCCACAGAGTGATAGTCCTTCCCCACCACCTCCAGCCACTCCTGCAGCATCGCTGTTGTGTTATCTGAATTGTGGTCAGTTGCACACCTTGGGTGAAAGGACATCAGCCTCAGAGGATCACTCCTGGAGCAACAGCTATGTCCAGGCCCTCCCCTGCACTAGAAATGTTCCTGGGAACAAGACACTGAGCCAGCCACAAACTGGGAATGAAACATGTAAAGTTACTTCAGATTGTAACATGTAGGAACCATGAAGGAACCAAAGCTGTGCTGACAGGAGGGGGAAACACAAATGGGTGATTTCTTTCCTGGTGCTGCCACCAGCCAGTCTGTTCTCTGGTATTCACTATCTCTGCTCTCAGCAGCCTTGTCCACGCTCTCCCTCTCCCAGCCCTGTGGCTGCCCACCATGAACTTTGGAGCACAGCAGCTTCATTGCCCCATACCATCCACCCTCCGGCACCCTACGGCAACCCTGTGCACTTCACCACACTCTGCAGCTTTGGCAGCCAGAGGAAAGGCCCCCACAAGCAGCAAAAATCTTTCTCAAACCCTCCCTTGCTATGCACAGCCACCATCCCCAGTTCTCCCACCTGACCTCATGACAGATGTTCACAGGGATGAGCCCCACCTTGCACTGGGGCAACCCCCAAGTCCTCCCACTCTACAGCAACCTGGAGCTGGTAAAGTGTCCCAAGCTGCCCCACCATGTGTTACAGGGATCCCCCTGGACACAGGGAACAAAGCAGAACCAGTGTCCCTCCAGCTCCCAGTTCAGCAGGAAGCTGCCTTTGAAACACCCTGAACGGCCGTGCAGCTGGAGGCTCCCGGGGACTGCGGTAGGCAAAGCTGCTTCTGGCAGCTGCCACTGCACACACAGCGCAGCCATCCCTGCCAGGACGCCACCGCCAGTCCTCAACCCGCATCTCTGCAAAAGAAGCTGCAGAAAAATTTCCAACGAGCTCCAGCAACAGACAATGACAGTTGGAGGAGCGAGGGAGAGGAGGGACCGGGGGCAGACACCAGCCTTCCAGTATGAGAAAACGGGAGTTTGGGAGTTGTATTTGGGGAAGGGAGTGAGTGGGGCCAAGACCTGCAGGCAGCGTCTGTCCTCGATGACGTAAAATCCGACCAAGCCTAGGGCCCCCTTCTCTCGCCAGTTTCAGGAGAGGAAAGGTTGGGGGTCCTGCTCCTTCACAGTGCAGGAGCACACAGCTCTTGTCGAGTCCCTGTTGGGCCCCACACCCAGGCAGGGTAGAGGGCTATTACCACCTGGGGCTCCGTTCCTCCATGGAGATCGCTATGCCCCCGAGGTCCCCATTCTGCTCCCTCTGCCCGGGACCTCAGTACTCCAAAATCATCGCTAGTTCCCAGGTTCCTCCCTCTCCCCAGCTTCCTCTTCTCCCTTCATTGTCCCTTGGGCCCTCACTACTCCCGGTTCCCCATTCCTTCAAAGTCCCTTCCTGTGCCTTAAGACGTCCTACTGCATCCTCGTTTCTCCAGGGCTCTGTTACCCCTGTAGCTTCGGCATCCAGCTACTCCCGAGAGTCCGCATTCCCTTCTCCCAGATCGCTGCTACCTCCTGCACCCCGGGGGCCTGGCTCCCGCCAAGGTTCCCGCTCGGGTTCCTCACCACAGGGCGATGCTCCCCGCGGGATAGTCCATGCGCTCCAGGGCTCCCAGGCAGTGCGGCAGCGAGTGCTGGGCGTTACGGGCTAGGATGGCGAGCACCAGTCGTGGGGGGGCCAGCCCGGTGCCGGTACCGGTGCCCAGAAGCAGCAGAAGCAGAGAGCACAGCAGCCCCGCAGTGCCCATGGCGGAGGCGTCGGCGGGCGGGGAAGGGGCGGGCTGAGACCCGCCGCGCTTAAGGCACCCCCGCCCCCGGCCGGCCCCGCCGCCGCTGAGAGCCTGGGGGCGGGTTTGGGTTGAGTTTCTTTACATAAAGCCGATAGCGATAAACAGCTCATGGTCGAGGCGGGGCGGCGGGCGGCAGTCCCAGTACCTCTTCCCTAAGGATGCTCCTGGACATTGCCGTGTGCCCACTGCCAGCTCAGAGTTGGGTCCCCACATGGCATGAGTGGGGGTAAGGAAGCAGATGAGTGAGCACGCAAATGAGGATGATCATGGCGGGGTGGAGGGAATCATGACCAGGGGGCCTTGTGACTGGATGGCTTGTAGCCAGAGGGCGCAGGGTCAGAGGAGCTCAAGCCCAGGAGGACTTGCGGTTGAGAAGGGTTTGTGGTCAAGATGGGGCATGGTCTGGGGGCTCACGGCTCTCTCCTATCACAGGCCAAGGCAGCCCACTCTGCCAAGCCATGTCCCACTCAGGCTGCCCTGCATGGCTGACCATTTGCAGCCCCTCAGGCACGTCTCCAATGTATCCAAGCAACCAGCAGCCCCAGAGCCTGTGGGACATTTGGCCAAAACCCAATGGTTAACTACCCATTCCATAAGTATGGCCTTCAGCTTCCAGAGCAAGCATAGGCTGGGTGGAGACCTCATCCTGGAAGAGCATAATTCTTGCTGCCCAGCCAGTGGCCAGGGCACCTCTTGCTGCAAGGGCACCCAAGCTCTGGTGGCACCTGCACCCCAAACAAGCACCCACTCACAGCAGAGTGAAGGCCTGGCCAGACAGCTGTGCTTGCTGAATCCCCACATCCCCCTTCTCCTGGGAGTCCTCTTGGATCAAGGTATAGCAAGTGGATCAGAGGAGGTGAACAATCCATAAGCACCTGAAAAAAAGCACCAGAGAGGGTAAGGGCACACAAGGAGCCTCAGGGAGCCCAGTGGCTGCTAGGAGAGGCAAAGGCTCAAGGCAGGGCGTCTAGATTCTTCCCAGTGACGCAGAGGAGCTGCAGAAGGGAGGGGGGTGCAGAAATCCAGAAGCTGAACACAGCTGGACCCCACCCATGTTTGGACCCATTCCGTGTTTACCGCTCTCCCTGAGAGGGCTGGGTAGAGGTCAGCCCCTTTCCCGGGATTAGACCGGTGGAAGGGCCGCAGAGCGGCAGGATTTCTCGCAGAGCCCACGGCTGGCTCAGTCCCGCGGGCGCACTCACCCGCTTGCATCGGCACCCCTCAGCCCGGCGCCGCGCTCGGCCTCTGCTGCCACCTCCTGGCACCGCCTCACAGCCGGGAGCTCTCCCATATCCTGCCATCCCTTCTTCCCCTCCCACCTTCATCCCTTCCTCTCTCCATTCCTTGCATCCCCTCATTCCTTCATCCTTTTCTTTCTTCATCTCTGCATCCATTTCCCGTTACACTCCTGCATGTCCATGTCCCCATGCCACTCCATCCGTGTAGCCTCTCTTGAAGAGGAGGAGACGGGAAGCCCTACCCTATTCTCAGAACCCAGAGCAAGGTCTCAGTACTGGATAGAATATGATTTTGAGCAGTCTGCGTCCCAGAGAATCTCTGCAGGGCAGGTCCAAATCTGTACACTGGGATGAAACCCCAGAGAGCCCTGACACCCTGCTCAGCACTGGATGTACACTGGCCGAGGACAACCATGGGGTGCTGCTCCCTGAGCAAGAGGAACGCTAAGCTGTTGCCAGCTATTTCCTTCCAATAACCTCACATGCACACCTCGTGTGCTCAGTCCCTGCTGTCCCCTGCCCCAGGGACACAGTATCCCTGGCCTGGCACAGTTCAGCGACTCACACACAGCCCCAGCTTTGCGGCCACAGCCACAGCTCACACTGATGCTCCCAAAATTGCTTCTCGCCACTGATGCAGGGAGAGAGAAATAGTCCCATTTGCTGTTCCACTGTCCCTGGGGCAGGCAGAGGACAGTACCATACGGCACTGTGCTCTAACGTGAGGAAGCTGAGGCACAGACCAATGCAACATGTGACATGCAAGCGGGCTGGGAGTGGCAGAGAGGTGAAGTATTCTGTGCCTGTCCTTGCGAGGTAAGGTCAGAATTAGCTTTGGCTTTGCAGCCTGCCTTCCTCCTACAATCCAGGTGCTGCTAGGTTTGCATGTGGGCCACGTGGCACTTTACAAGGAGGTTTTGGTCATGCAATGATTACAAATAAACAAACAAAACAACTTCCCCCTCCCAAAAAAAAAAATCAGAACCAAAACCAAACAACAAAGAGAAAAACAAACACAAACAAGCGTGGGGAGAAGGGGTGAAGGGACATTACCTGTTAGGGCACCTGCTGCATGGTCCTTGAGGTGACAACTCATCCAGCTCTGCGCTGCAACTCAGCACCTCTATTCTCACCACTTGGATAGCACAGGACTGTGACAGCCTCCACACCCCAAGAGCAGGGCTGCCAGGCTGGTGGCAGGTCCCCATGGGGCTCAAGGACTCCCCATGACTCCCCAGACATGTGACAACACCTGTAACACAGACAACATCAGGCCTGCAAGCATCCCACCTTGAAAAACACTCCCAGCACTACATAATGTTTCCAGCAGGATGGTTTCCTTTTTTTAACAGGAAAAAGTTACTTCTGGATTCAAGGATAAGGTTCCTGACCACCTTCCACCTCTCCCCATCTCTTTCTTGTAATCATCAAGGATTTTTTCATCAAAGCCTTTGAAATGCTCCAAGTTCACAGAATCATAGACTGGTTTGGGTTAGAAGGAACCTTAAAAGTCAGCTAGTTCAAATCCTCCTGGCACGGGCAGAGACAGAGGTTCCTCCAAAATCACAGGTTAGTGCTTTAAAAGACTCAGAGTTCATTGCACAAAAAATGCAGAGAATCTGTGTGTACGAGCATGGCCAGGAGGTTGGCCAAGTCCCCTGGCCACCACCAATCTTTGTTAAACTTATCTCACAAGCACAAACATCCTGGGTGCTCAGCTGGATGTCCAGTTCTGTAGTACTCTTAGGTGTCTCCAAAGGGTCCCCACACCATAATGCTGCCGAGTGACATTGTCCCCTCCAGACCACTGCCCTGACTTGGCCAGCTTCAAAACCCTGGTCTAGTGGTGGAGAAACTGAGAAATGAAGCCCACACAGCCTTCCTATGACTTCCCAGCCAGCAGAGACCCCAGACCTGGGGGAGTACTTGTAACCCTACCATGCTTCCTACCCAGCAAGCCCCATCATTCCATCTATTTCAGCTGTTTTCACCACCTGCCAACTTCTGGGTAGCTCATGAGGCCAGCACTCCCCTCCCACTTGGCTTTTCCTTCCAGTTTTCTGCAAAATCCATTGCATCCTCAGGCACTGCTCCACTTTTCCCCTCAACAGGCTGCTCCTGTGGCAAGCAAAACCAATAGATCTTCCTACACAGAAAAATCTAGGGGGATTTTATCCATCTTGGAGAGATTTTGGCCCACCCAAGAGATGTTTTATCAGAGAAGCTGGAGACCAGTGGGAGCAGCATCCACATCTCAGCTGATGGAGACAGGGGAAATCATCCCACCGTAAATGGGGCAGAGAGGCATCACCAGCCTGGTGGGCTGTGTCTCTCCCCAGTGCCTTGGCCTCTTGGGAGACAGCTTGAGTGCTTCTAGTAGGCTGCAAACATTAGAGAGGGAGAAGCTTCCTCGGAGGGCCCTCTTCCCTGCTGGGAACAGGAAGCTGAGGCCATGCCTGCAGGCCAGAGGATGCTCTGCTCCACCTGCAAGGCATTACTGTATTTGGAGCCATGTTTGAGCCACACAAGCACATCCTTCCTAGGTGGAGCATCTGACTCAGTCTAGAAATGGCCCATTTTCTCCCCAGGCTGGACAACATCTGTCAGCATCAGAGCCAGCAGTGCCTAGAGACAGCGTTCCCCAGCTCTGGGTGTCAGTGTGGACCCTAAACACCCATCAGACCTCATCAAGGAGAAAGCAGGAGGCCAACTCCCAGGTCATGCACCCTGTTGGCACTTCACCCTGGGGACTATGGGCAGCTGCCCTCTGCCCTCTCTGCTGCTCCTTCTCAAAGGGATACCCTGATGGGAAAGGTCCCTCCGTGATGCGCTGGCACAAATACTCCTGTCCCCTCCATCCCCTCCCTCCTCTCCCCTCAGTCAGGGCTGGCAGTCAGTCCCTATTCCAACCCAGGGCAGCTGTGACTGAAAACAAAGCTGTCCACTTCAACACAATGCCCTTCTGTCCGTGTGTGTGTCCCCCGCCAGATGCTGACCGCTGGGGTGGGCAGTGGCAGGGCTGGATGCGTTGAGGGGCCGTGCCAGGCCCCTGCTGGCAGAGGACAATGTTGGCAGTGATGGAGAGTAGGTATTTCAAAAGGTTTTGTTTTCGAGTTGACCCACCAAGCCAGTGTGACCCTGCAGCCCCCCACTTCGCCCTGCTCCTCCATCCCAATAGAAACCCACCACATTCCTGACCTCTTGAGGGGGGGGAAATTTTCAAACCTCCCTGGGAAGGAGACAATGAGAGTGTCAGGACTGTGATTTAGGAGGGAGACTCTTTCCATCACAAAGGCAAGACAAAGACACTCGATGCTGGGAAAGGGGTTTTGATGGCAGCTCAGGAGCAGGCCATGGTATTGTGCCTGGGCTGCTGGCCTCAGCAGCAGGGCAGCCAGGTCTTACTAGGTCCTACCAAGTCCCATTAGCTCTCAAGTGCCACCAGGTCCATTCAAGTACTGCTGGGTAACACTGGGTCTGCTTGGGTCTCACCAGGCCCTCCATCCTGGCTCCTACCATAGCCCTTCCCACACCCATTCTGAGGACCAGGATCTGGTGGCTTTTTGGGTATCACCATAACCCACAGTGGGAGGGATTCAGTCCCCCATCCTCACACAGGACAGCTGTGCCTCCCCCATCTCCTCACAGTGCTCCACACCAGTTTGGCTGGCCAAGAGCAGCCTATTCTGGTGGGCTGTAGGCATCCCAGTGAGTGAGGGCTCCGACTGGAGACCGCTCCCCCCAGCAGGTGTCCCCAGGCTGGGGGTAACATGCAAACCCAGAGCTTCCCACCCACCCCATCAGTTGTCTCCAGGTTGTAGAGGGACAGGGTCTCACTCTCCTCTCCCAGGGCCAGTGATGGGAATGAAGGCTGGTCAAGGAATGAGCAGCCTCTCTGCGAGCTCCTAAAAAGGGCTTTGTGCATGCTGGCCACCAGCACCCAGCACCACCCGCCACCACTAGCACAGGCACAGCACCCACCTGGCCCATGACTTGCAGTAGGAACCCCCTCCAAACATCCCTCTTTCCAACTGCCCTCTGCCCTGCCCCTTCTCTTCCAACCCTGGCTAGGGGGATGTCAACCCCAAACAGTGACAACCCCCACACACACCAAAACAAATCCAGGAAACTGCTACCAGATACCCAACTTACAGAGTCCTCTGCCGCCGAGCTGAGTCCATGTCTCCAGTCAGAGTTCCAGTGCTGAAGGCTTGCAGCCTTCAAGGAGAGGGTTGTTTTTTTACTGGAGAAATATTTTTCTCCCTGTGCTGGATATCTGATCCAAGGGAAAAGCTGGAAACAAGTTCATTGGCTTCTCTCTCGCTCCGTCTCTTTGCCCTAATTTTTATTTTTCTGGCAGCTGGCGGGAGGAAGGGAGCTGGCAAGGTGATGCTTATTTGGGAAGAGATGGAACTGCTGGTGAAAGAGGCATTCACCATGCTGGGAGCCTGGGAGGCTGGTGGGAAGGCAGGAGTCTGATCACAACTACCATGCCGAGGCTGACCAGAGTTGAGATTCGTGACCATACTGAGGATTATGGCCGAGAAGAGGCTGGTGGCAGGTGGAGGGGCGCCTGCAGGATGAACCAGGAAACCAGTGACATCATGTTGTGGGATTTTTTTTTCCAAGATCAAATGTAATTTACAGATGGCTTCCCTGGCTGCCTGCAAGTGCAAGGACTCCATGACAAGGAGCAGGATGGAGCCTTCCTAGGACACGCAGATGTATGCTGAGAAAGTGCAGGACTGGGGCTTCAATTTTCCCCTCTTTGAGTCAGAAAAACTATATTTTACCTCTTACCCCAATAATGCTGTGCAAGGGACTTCCTGGCACACATAGAGCAGGTCTGGCCAGCAGCTGAGCAAACCACAGCCCAGCATAGTTGACATAAGCACCCTGTCAGGGAGCCCCCCATCTTCAGAGCACAGCAGAATCTGTTCCCCACTGCCCAAACCTGGATGGTTCCTTTTGCCTCTTCCTTCTTAGTTTTGTTTAGAAACTTGTCAGGCTGGTACACAAAGGAGGTGGAAAGATCAATCCCAGCTTTTCATCTGTGTGGGAAAAAAGTGTTTCACTAATCCATATTTATTGGTGTAAAAGAGCTGGGAAGGGGAGTGAGGGGGCAGGCAAGAGACCCTAATGGTCAGGAGCAAAGGACAGAAGGGACAGTTTAAGGCTGCCCTCTTTGGAGAGGTCACATGTCACCAAAATCTTTCAGTTGTCTCAGGATTGGTTACATTCTGTTCTCTTTTTTTTTCTATTGAGGTTGCCAAGCAACTGGCTAAGACCAGCCAAGATATTTTCTTTATTACAAGTGGAGCAAAAAGCAGCAAGGAGCAGAGATTAAAAAAAAAAGTTAAAAAAAAGAGAAAAGAAAGAGTGTAGACAATTAACATTTATAGGCTCACATAACTTCATTAACTTGGCCGAGATTTGGGCAAGAGACAAAAAAAAAAGGATCAGGAGAGTTAGGAATTAGAGTTAAAAGCTGGCAGGTTGTGGGCTAAAACAATGCCGGAGCTCCAAGGAGCAGTGATGGGGGCTTCTCTCCAGCAGTCCCCACTTCTCCAGAGCGCCCAAAGTCCTGGGCAGTGGCTGCAGCCCTGTGCAGAGGCCTCCAGCTGCTGCTGCTTTTTTAATTTTATTTTATATTAATTACGACTTTCTTTTGATTTTAACACTCCTAGGAAACAGGTTGGCAGGAGAGTGTGAGGAGGCAGGAGACCCCCTTCAAGGAGAAGCACATGACCCTACAAGAGCTGGGCATCCCCAGCCATAACATGGGGCAGGGGTTGGGGGGGGGGACATGGCTGTCTCAAGTCCCTGTCACACTTTCATGCTTCTGCAGGGTAGGCAATGATTGAACTCGATGACCTTAAAGGTCTGTTTCAGTTTAAGTAGTTCTGTACTTAAATTCTATGATGCAAAACCTGCAAGGGCCAGGAAGGAGCCTCTGTGGATGAACAGACCCCAGTAGCAGGCTGCTGCCCCTTTGGTCCCTGCTCAGCACCCAGGCATGACACCATCCCTGGGCTCTCCCCTGTCCTAGGCCTGGCCAGGGGACGTTGCCAAAGGATGTAGACAGGGTCTGGGGTCATCCTGCAGCTCTCTGGGGCTGGGCTGCTTGGAGAATCCTTGGGGCGTGGGAGTTCCTTTCCCAGTACCACCTGATCCCTAACCCCACAAAGAGAGGTCTCCTCCATACCCTTCCAGCCCTCGATGCTGATTCTGCTCAGGGATCCCCAACAACACCCAAGGTGGCAAGCAGTGATACCAGCGGGTGACTGCGGGAACCCCTGGCAGGTCAGGACTGCAGAGGTCCCCATTCAGGGAGATGCAGACAATGTTCCCCAGTGCCCCATCCAGAGCCCGAGCTGCTGGCCTGGCAAACCGGTAACATTCATCAAAGGGAAACAATGAGCATTATTTACCCGCGGCACTCTCCATGTCATGGAGGGTCGAGGTGGGGTGCAGGTGACCCCCATACCCCACCACGGCCCCGGGCAGTGCCATTGCCGAGGCAGCAAGACCGGGAGGGGCGTCTCCGAGGGGCACTAGAGCGAGTTGGGAGCTCAGCCCTTCCCAGTAGCTTCAGCAGGGGAACCCCAACAACCCTGAATGGGATCAAGGCCGGCCGTCACCGGGACCAGACACCAAGACCCCAATCCAGGTCTCACCCCGGGCCCTCGACCACCGGACCAAGGCGGATGCGGGGGCTCCAGGTCGGGCCGCGCCGGGCCAAGCTGATCCAGCCCAGGGGCTGGGGTTTGGGAACTGTGTCTTTAAGAGATGGCTGGCTCCAGGTTGCAGCTGCTGTTTCTGTGCTATAGAGACAGTGGAGATTCATTACTCCTAAAACACAATGGGCATTTATCACCCCGTGGTGTTATTCAAATCCAGTACCAATTGAAGGTCATCCCCATTCTTTTCTCTCCGGCTCTGCAACACATTTATTGTTGTGCCGTTCAAGTAAAAGCCCTGCCCGGCCTCGGCGCAGCCTGCAGAGCCCCGGTGTGCGCATCCCTCCCGGGCGGATTTAGGACCCTCTCGGGTGGATACGGCGTGGAGGAAGAGTGGACTGAGCAGCAGGGGCGGCTCGGCTGGGCTCAGGACCGGCGGCAGGTGCAGCGGTAGCCCCGCCGTTGTGCCCGGCCGAGCCCCGAGGGCTGCCCGCTCCGCCCCCGCGGGAGCGCACTTTCCGCGCCCCGTGGAAACTCTGAGCCCCGCAAGCTGCCGGGGCTGAGGGCAGCTCGAGCAGCCGGGGGTCCGCCGTTCCCCCGTCTTCTCAGACCTCCTCTGGCGGGGACCTGCCCGGCCCCGCCGTGCAGCGGCCACGGCTACCGGCACTGGCAGGGGAAGCGCAGGCAGCGTGCCGGGATTGTACCTGGTTAAAGAGGGGGTATTTGTTTCCAACTTCGTGGGAGCCGGTCAATGAGAAGGGGCTGGGAGACAAACCTGGATTTTTCCTCTTTTTCTTTATTATTAATATTTTTTTCCCTAGTTGAGTATTCATAAATTTCGGCGGATTTTTGAAGTGCCTGAATTTTGCGGGCGATCCACTTGAAACTGATGAATTCTCCGCGGCAGGAACGGCAGCGGCCGCAGCGCGGGGCCGGGGTCTGTGCCCACAACCCCGCGATATCACCCCGACGAGCCCCGGGGTTGCCGGAGGTATTCAGCGCCGCTGGCGACGGTCAGCCCCGCCGCACCTAGCCACGTTCCGCCGGGGCTGCTCCAGCGGGAATGGAGCGGTGTTTTTCGTTTTCTGTCTTTCCCCCCACCCCTCTTTTGTTTTGTCTTTTTTTTTGTTTAATTGGTTTGTTTGTTGTTGTTGGGAGGTTTTTTCTTCCTTTTCTTTCTTACTTCTTCTTCTGTTTAAGGGCTGATTTTTTTTCTTTTTTCTTTTTTTTTTTTTTTTTTTTTTTTTTCTTTTTCCGGAAGGATAGGAAACGAGTTGATAAAAATCAAACCCCTTGCGGTGCCATTAAATCGAAACTGGGATGCAAAGCGCGGCTGCTGCGGTAGAAACTTGTCGGGACCGGAGAAGCGGCTCAGCAGGGCCAGGGCGCGGGAAGCGGAGCGCGGGGAGCGGCGGGCAGCCAGATCGGATCGGTGCCCCTGTGTCCTTGTTTTCCAGGCTTCATCCGGATTCACCCTGGAAGATGCCGACAGCCCGGGACGGGAATCTCCGCTCCTGATTGTCCAAACGCAATTCTTGTGCGATGGAGCCGTACGAACCAAGAATTGTGTCTGGACATCTGTAGCAGAGATTTCACCTCTACCGGTTGGGTGCATTGGGGCGGAGGAAGAGCAACGGACCTTCCTGGGGCTCGGGGCACTACAAGGTAACCTGCTGCAGCCCAAGGAAGCCTTAAGGAGGATTTCAAGGAAACTAAATAAAAACCCGGCGGCGGCTCCGTACAGCTCAGTTCTGCCGAGGTGTGTGTGGGGGTCAATTTCAATGCGTCAAATATCGTCCGAGCCCTCACTGGGATGGGCAGTAACTGGACGGGGATGGCGGGTCCGAGATGGGGGCTACGGTACGTCGCCGGGGACGGCGGGGATGGAGCCAAGCGTGGGCGGGCACCTTGGCCCTGCGGCTCCGTCCCGGTTTATCCTCCTGGTATTTATTTATTTTAAAATTGCGGGTTAACTTCATTTAATGCATTTAGGTGTGCACCTGGCACTGGAGCATGACAGGGACTCCTCGGTACCGGGGATCTCTTTGCACTGAGGGCCGAGATCCCCGCCGGCCGGGACACGGTGCTCCTGCCGCAGCCCTCGGCTCACCGAGAGCCGAGAACCGGGAACCGTCCCCCTCGCTCGGGCCTTGGGCGGGCTCGGCAGAGTCTGGTCCAATCCCGGGATCTTCGGTCCGGGGGCTGCGGAGACGGGACCTCCCCGCCCCGACGGGGCTCGGAGAAGACGGCGCCGAGGGCTGCGGCAGCCCCGGGTTCCCCGTGGAACCAGGGCCGGGTGAACGGCTCTGAACAGAGAGCCTTTATGAGCCAGCGAGCCAGAGACTCGGCCGGGGCTGCCAAGGAAACCCGGGAGGAGGAGGAAAGCGTTACAAAATAAGTGCAAAATTTCACCAGGACCCTATCTAGGACAAAGTTGGAGGCAGAAAATGTTTTAAACGGCTTTTATTTCAGAAACTTCTTTTGCTTTTGTTGCTAAAGGATTTTGCTGTACCCCTCCTTGCTTCTCTGGCTTCTCTCATCTTCCCATTTCCGGATTTTGGTTTTTTTTTTGGCAATGATTGGCAGCTTTTACTACAGCAGGAGTGAAGCAATCTGAGTCTACCTGTGCAGGGGGAATAACACCTCCCAAGGAAGGAACTCATCATGAGCAAATGGCTCTGGGGGTGATAAGAACAGACAAGCCTAGCCCAGGGCACAAACTCAGTACAGAGTAGAGTAGGCAGCCACACTGGAGACGAACTTGCCTTTTCCTACTTGGACTCCCCCCTCTGCTCCCTAAGTCTAGCAAAGCTAATCACCACGAATTCAGGATGGAAAAGGGCCTTTGGCCCATTTGTGTCTTTTATAAACAGTGCAAGCTAGACTCAAGTCATTGCAGCTGAATTTGGACAAAGCTGAATATTGGTTTGCCACCAGCAGTGGGCTTGAAGTCAGTGTTTCTTGCATGCAGTGGTATGAGAGTCTGGGCATGCTATTGGTTATGCACGTGTGGGGTGTAAACACAAGAGGAAGCACTGGAGAAGACAGGGGAATGACTGGCACTCCCTCCGCGTCAAACAGAGGAACAGGAAAGGTGCCAAGTACGGGGCTGCTCTGGGGTGTTGAATGCCTGGTATGGAGCTCTGGGGGTGTCAGGTGCCTGTTACAGAGCCCTGGGGTTGCTGGACTAGGTCAGGGGCTGGTGACTGCACTGCTTGCTGCCTCCCAACTCCTCCTCAGCTGCTCCTGAAGACCAAGGACAGAGAATAAGCAGCACGTGATGCAGATCAACTCTGAGATGTGCACCAAGCTTATGGCACTGGCCAGCCCTTTGCTGCCAAGGACCACCACATGCTGCCAAAGCCATGCCAAAATGCTAGTAAGCAGGGCATGGGCAAGCACAGGAAGGACAACCCTGGTTGGATGTTCCTGGAAGTTCATGCATGTTTTGGACCTGTTGGTGCCAATGCTATGCTCTCTGCTCTCCTCTTTGTACTCTTGCCACGGCCTTCCAGGCCAATTCATCTGTCTGAGGAAACTTCTGGAAAGTGAACAGGATCAATGCCCTAACAGAGCTGCACACACCCACTTCCAGTGCACTCACAGGACTTCCTCAGGACACACTGTCAGAAGCACACCCCTCCACGATGGAAAGAGTTAAAAGCCAACCAACTTTTTTCCAGGGTCTCCATGCTTTCACAGACCATCTCCTGTCACAGCTCTTCACCTGCACAGAATGCAACACTGGTTGATCCATTCTGTCCATCATGGCAACAGAAAGTTAGTTTGCTGCCCTTATCATTCCATGCAGTCTCAGGCCAGACAAGTTTGTTTCTCCTCCAAAGAAAAAGTTGTAAAATTTGCATTGTTCATGTGCTCACCCTGCCTCAGCTCAGGTAAGAAAGAGGCATAAGACATCAAAAAACAAAGTGAAAAAAGCCTATTTCTCTCCTGCTTCCCATAAACACGTATCACGGCAAGTGGAATGTCACAACAGAGAGCTTCGAAGTTGTAATGTTTGCTGCCTCCTAAAAAAGCTAGTGGAGAAACCTTTTATTTCCTTGCACTTCAGGTCTTCCCCTGGCTGGTGCACAGACTGTATCAACACTAAGCATTGTGTTAAAAGAATTGCAGTTCTCAGCACCAAGGCAGCTGGAAAAACCAGCCTTGCCCCAAAACAGTCACCACTCCCCCCAAACACATCACTACCTGCAAAGACACACCATCCTACTCCAGGTTCAGCACCCCTCTTAGTCCTGTCATGGTAAAACAAAGGCCCACAACACTGCGGGTGCACTCTGCTCGTCAGGCTACCTGGAAGCACAGAGAGGTGAAATAAGGAGACCAAAGATGGATGCTGTTGTGGTGGACAGCAGGCCACACACTGGCAAGACTTTATTTGGATGTCTAGTAGTAACAAGTGAACATGATGGGGAGGTGCAGAGACCAGGCACAGGCAGTTCAGGAAACGTTTGGCTGGGTTTACTTTTTTGTTTGCTTTTTTTTTGCCCAGGGATCTGGATTTACATCCTCTTTTTCTTTCCAGAAGTTTACCCACCATGCAACGTTGAGATGAAAAGAACATTATCCTGGTCCTGGAGTTTGTAATCCAGCTCACCCTGCAGGCCAAGAACAAAAATAACAAATATTTTAAATGTCATTTCCAAATACTAGCTGCAAAACAGCTCATGAAAAGATGGTAAGTGTTACGCAGAACAGAAGGGACTAGACTGATGTTTTCATCCTAACAGAGGCAAAGGTGAGAGATCAAACAAGGAACCATCCCACACTGCTTTCTGGACCAGGCATTTGACAGAACAGGTCATTGCCTGAAGCAGAAAAATAGTTGAGTCTGTTTTTTTGTCTCAGAACAACAGTGGGCTGAGAAGGGAAGAGATTCACCAGTTGCCTGTTTGGGCAGAAATCTCCCCAGGGCTGCCAACACCTGCTGTGGCACCACCTTCCTCTAGCAAAAGGGCTCTTCTTGGGGCTGGGAAACTGCCTGGTGCCCATGAAGCTGGTACCCAAGGAGCCCTACTGTCAGACAGAGATGTGAAGTCCTCTGCCAGAGCCAAAGAATATGACACCGACTGGCTGATGAGACTCAGCAGGTTAGAGAACCACTCCAGGCTTCCAGCAGCCACAGTACAATACTAGGAGAGGGCCCCCCACCTGCCCCTTCCGCGTCAAATAAGGGATGTTTCACTTGGGGTGAGAACGAGAAACAGCTTCTCTAAGAGCAACTACAGAACAGGCAAACAAAGTCAAACTGAAGGAGTACAAACCATTAGTTCCCAGTCTGCATCGTTGATGAGCACCAAAATTCCTGGCCTCCTGCAGAACAGAATCATTAGGATATAAGGTTGCTAAACAGCTTCACCAATAGTTAAGAACAAGGCAGAGATCACAGGCTGGCCACCTTTAAAGCCAAAGAGAGAAACGGGTACAGTCTGTGCCCTTTCTTGATCAAATAAAGGAGAGGCAGGAGCAATCTCGAAGCTTGAGTCAAAAGGCTCCATTCCTGAGGATGCTCTGAGATAACTTCATTTCTCTATGAGGTACAAAAGCCAGGTAATTAAAACCCACACACCATAGTTGAGCAGAGAGCTTGCTGTGAAGGTAGGGAGATATTCCCGTGCTCCTACTAAAGGTACTTAACACCCGGGATCCACTCCAAGCCTCTGGTTACAGGCAAAGGGATTCCCCCTGTTTGATCTTCAGTGTCCTGCAATTGTCTCTCCCGTTACCAGGGGACCTGGCACATGCTTCAGCTCACAAAGATCCGTGACGAATGTAACCACCCCCAGCGCCACCCTGCAGTCAGGCATGGCTTGCACAGCTCACTCTGCTCCATTTCTCTTGGCTTTTTTTTTCCTTTTCCCCTCCAAGAGGTTGGCCCCATTTTCACAATAAAAATACATTTCCCAGATTAAATATTTGTTGGCGTTTCTCCGAGTGACTGCTTCAGTCCCACCTGATGTCAGCAACGAGACATGCACCACGTGGCTCCAGGTGACAATGGAGAGGAAGTATAGGTGGCCCTGCTTCACATTTAAAGACTTTAGGTAAGGGCATTCTCTGCAGACAGGGTGAGGTCTAGTGTGGACATCTTCCATTATCTTTAGCAAACACCATATATTCGTGGTCATTAACTTGCTTCTTGTAACCGACAGGAAAGACATCTCCCAGACATGGCAATCAACAGGGAAGCACAAGGAAGATTCGTAACAGCTGTACTTACACAGATTCCCCTTGCATAAATAATTCTGGTCGTTCTTTCAACAGATTCTGTTTGATCCACTTCAGCAGGTTTCTGATATCCCCTAAAAGGAGACAGAACAGCAGTTTACAAACTAGCTGATGCCAGAACAAATTGATTGTTTATCCACAAAAAAAGTAGATGAGGAACATGCAGCGTGGCCAAGAACAGCTGCAAACCTCCAGTCAAAGGAATCACCTAACAGGATTGTCCCTTAGCAGCACCTAACAGACAGTCTTGCCTCAAGGGAGCTCAGAGCTCTGATTCGAACTCCACATCTGGGCAGAAAAGGTTTCCCACAGAAAAAGCATTCCACAAAAAATGAATGCAATTTCTGCTGAAGTGCCAATTCAGCAGGAGATTGCTGGTGGTCAGATGTCTGTAAGATATACCACACCCCAGACAGTCCCTAACAAACTGGTATTTAACTCTGTGTGTTTAAATCGATTTTAAAAGTCTAAACAAGCAAGCCTAAAAACATGAAGGGAGTAAAGGCAGGCACTACCAGTACCAAACCCAGCACAAACTCCTGGTGACATGTTCTGGGGCACCAGTGTGTACATGGCCACGCATCAAACACGCATGCAGGCACCGGCCACAGCAGCTACGCTCCCGACACCTGCCCCGTCCCTCAGCACCACGCTCACTGCCCTGGCGTACTCCCCGCGCCGCACCCAGCCTCATACTTTGCCTTTACAGCTTCTTTATTAAAGCTCAGCCTCTATCTTTCCATTTCAGTAAGTGACAGGAGGATTTGTCTTCATGTAAAAGGAGGAGGAGACACTACTGGTGGGTTTTTATAGTATCAATTTTACTTTGTGAGGCAAAAACAATTTCTTTAGTGATAGCATCAGTTAATTTCCTATTGGAGAGGTGAGAAGCAACAGAGGTGGGGGGGAATAATCCGTTACAGGGTTTAGAGAAGCTGACAAGTTGCAATGTGGATTTCTCCTGCATTTGCCTCTATATTTCACCTTTCCACAAACCACTTCATCATCTTGAATCCATGATCAGTTATTCTCCTGGGGCTACTTTAAACACCCTTCTGAAAGCCCCGAAAGACTCTTGTTTGTTTTCAAGGCACGAGGAAGCTTTCTGAAGCATAAATCCACCACGGAGGGCTAGAGCCTTGCCACAGGATAAGCAGGAACAGCAGGACACACTCCCATGTCTGTCTCACGCATAGTAACCTTGCTGTAGATACAGAGAACCTTTCAACACATGCCTCTTTGAGCTAAACATCAAATTCTGCATACAATTCCACACACACTTTCTTCACGAGCAGCAAAAATAAATGCACATGTGGTGGCTCAAGTCAGTCCTTGCCTCACCCCAGGATTTTATGGCGTCACAGACACTATCCAGTGCAGAGCTGGGGTCCTTCTGAATAACATCACCCGCATCGCTTCTGTCACACCAAGGCTGAACAGGGCTGTCTTAGGCAGCTGCACATCAACTACGCGATGCTAGATCGCAGCAGATGGGAGCCTCTTTTCCCAGGGAAAGCGGGAGGGGGATGCTCTGATATTCCCACTGCTCTCCCCTGGATGCCCAAGGCATCAGTACCTCCAGACGACGGCCTGACCCCCGGCACATCACTCCCACTGCAATGCTGCCCAGAACATGACAGGTATTGCTGCCTCTGAGCACTGCATCATTCTGGTCAGGGCAAGAAAACGCTTTGTGTGTTAGAACTGCCCAGTGAGCTGGGTCACCTGCCTGGGGCTAACCCATGGCTCCCTTGTACTGACACACAGCTAAGGGCACAAAATAGACCATTTTCTGTTACCTTCCTACCAACGTGCAGCACGGACTGTGAGCACACTGGGGAGGAGTACGCGCAGCACGCCAGCCAGCCAGCACCACCACAAGAGTTAACCACATTCGCCTGCCCCTGAAAAACACTGCTGCAACGTCAAGCCCTCAGGATCTCACACCCAAACAGCTCCCACTCTCCATCCACAAGAAATGAAAGCTGGAGAGGAAGAAAGACGGAGAGCAGCCTTCAGGAGAGGGACGAGGGGCACAAGGGGACACCAGTCCCACCGCAGCAATGCCTGTGAGCTGCTTCATATTTATGCACTTGCAGCAGGGCACACAACAATTAAATGTGCCATATATGTGTGTGGAGTAAGCAGCTCTTTCCTCTGGGACCTTTCAGGAGAGATCACTTAAACAGAATCACTCTGCACCAGCTGGAAAAAAGGCAGCTTGGACGATAGAGTGAGACGTCTGATTTTCTTTGAAGCTGAGCTGGAAGACTCCGTGACCTCTACTTCCATATGAAATGTTATTTTTAGCCCCACCCATGTCTACATTAATTTACTCCTCCCCAGAAGTCACATCCAAACATACTTAAGCATGTAGACAGTAGGGAAAAACACAGTACCTGATGCAGCCTGGAGCTTCCCTGCTCTGAACAGTAACCAAAGTTAAGATCCCTTCTTCGCAGCTAGCCTTAAGACATAATATTCTTAGCTGCCCTCTCAGCACTGAGTATCTTTTCCCACCTTCACATTTCTCTACATTATAATCACCAACATTATGAGATCATATCAATTATAAAGGATGAAAAATGACCAGAGTCACACCAAAACCATCTCCTATAAGTAAGATATTGAAGAGGAACAAGACCCTTTCCACTGCAAACAGCTTTGGGAGAGGCCATCTTGCAGCTCAATGCCTCAAATAGCAACCAACAGCTAAGGGCTCTGTATGGTAACATGATGGAAATCATGAGAGGTAAATTATAACACAACTGCTTATCTCTTACAGGTGACATACATAGTGTTCCCAAGACATTGTCTTTCTGATACTAAGCCATGGGTCTCACAGGTTTCCATCTCCCTGAGCCGAGGATTTCCTACACAAAGAACAAGTCCTCTACAGTAAGGAAGGGCAGGAGGGAAATCTGGATCTGGTCAGGTACCACATAACTGACAAGTGAAACTGGCACCGTGACATAGTCCTTGTATGTGCATGTTGGTTCTGAAGCTGGCTCTCATCACAGAATTTGCAGGAGGACAGTCCATGTGGCTGCAAAAGCAAGTGTGTGTTTTGGCCCAGGAGTGAGGTTCAGGTGAGAGCTGAGATGACACAGAATTTCATTCTCACATCACCAACTCAGCTCTAGCTCATCACAGTAATAACCGATTTTTATCACTGCTGTACAGCTGCTCTGAAATCCTTTCAGTAGTCTGCTCTATTTCATCCAGAGCAAGCAAATATCCACACCGAAAAGCCCACTTTAATCATTGTTAAGTGTTCTCACCACCAGCAGCACTGGCAGAGAACCAAGAGCAAACTGGCCAAGGAAGCTGAAATACTCCCAAACTACGAAGGAGGGACTGAAGCATACAGCAGGAAATCCTTGCCTTATTTGTATACAGACACAGCTTCTGCTGCCTGTGTTGACAGGACACCAAATCTCCCAAAATTCTCAGGAAAAATAATCTAAAGTTAATTAAAAGAAGAAAAACTGACACACATTTGAGAAAACTGCTTACTTTGAGTGCAGGGATGGAAAACCAAATGGACAATACAGACAGAAACCAATTCACCCACGATACACACAACTCAGGAAAATTAAGTGTGTGCCTGTGGTGACACAAAGTCATTGGCTTGTCATACAGGCAGACAGGATGCAAAAACTGCAGCGAGCCTGCATACAAAACCCCAGCAGCATCAGCTTATTTTCAGCCCAGCTGCACCATAAACATCTCTGGTTGTGGCAGACAGAACTGCAGTTTGCTCAGTCCTCTTGTGCGTCCTCCAAGGTCTCGATTTCTGCAATACCCAAACTGTCCCTCGATAAAGAACCTGACAGTCTTCCTCTGCAAGACAAATGCACTTAGGACCCTACTTTCGCACTGCCTGGAACAAGAGCCCAGATTCACCAGCACACTCAAAACCAGAGCTGAAATCCACAGTTCTTTTCTAGCTCAATAAAACCTCCTGGGCCTGATGGATTCATCAGTGGTTATACAGTCTCAAGTTGTGCCCGGGGGAAGTATAGGCTGGATGTTAGGAGGAAGTTCTTCCCAGAGAGAGTGATTTGCCATTGGAATGGGCTGCCCAGGGAGGTAGTAGAGTCACCGTCCTTGGAGGTGTTCAAGAAAAGAGTGGATGAGGCATTTAGTGCCATGGTCTAGATGACTGGATAGGGCTGGGTGCTGGGTTGGACTAGATGATCTTGGAGGTCTCTTCCAACCTGGTTGATTCTATGATTCTAAGTATACCTCAGCAAAGAGGACACTCGCTGTATGCAGACAGAAACTAGGTGCCTCAAATGAGAAGCATCAGTTTGGCTGTTGCACTAGAAGGGTCTCATACTGAACTGGTGCACAGAAACACAGAAAGACTTTGTGCAGCTGTAATAGCAGTGGACACAGACACACCACTCTCGGCTCCCAGGGGCTGCATAGGTCACTGGCAGACTCACACACACACACATGCAGTGACTAGAAATCTCCCCGTCTCCTGCCTTAAAATCAACACAAACGCACACAAAGCACACAGTGCTTCAAAGGGCACCCAGAGGGTGCAATTATGCCATACTCTTGTCTTAGCAGCAGAATGGGGAGTTTATTGCAGGGAAACAGGGAACCCTCTGAAGGCCAATCCACGGCAAATCCCCTCTGGTCTGCAATCACTAAGATCAGTGCAGCACTGGGCACTAAGGGGTCAGTGCTGCAAGAGCACAACGCTTTCCTGGGCTGCCGTGCAGATACCTCCCTGTGGGGTATCACTCCTTTCACCCAGAATAAGATCATTTATCATACTGACCATGGCTGAGCTCCAATTTGCTGAGGTCACTAACTCTGGGCGAGCACTGCTCCACCCACATTCTCAGCCACTGGCCTGTAACCATGACAAAGCCTCTCCTCTACCATTATTCCCCCTGCCTGCGTGGAAATGTATGGAAAGACAATTTGTATGCCCCTTTCCCTGCTTCATCATTCTGTTTTTAAAATAGACAAACCAGCTCATAGGACCTGCTCCCCTCGAGGTGCATGCCTTCTCTCTGCTTTTGAATCTGATGGTCCTCCAAGAATCTGCTCTCTAAAAGAGCTTGTTACAAAACCTGACCTAAGGGATCCTTCAGATGCCTTCAGTCTCCCATCTGATGTGCAAGTCATTCACCGAAGCAGATGATGGTGTGCCCTGAACTGCAGAAGTCCTAGAATAGCTGATAAAAATGGAGTCACAGGCAAATGGGTCTGGTACCATGCAGTGAGCATTGAGGCAAAATTCTGCAGCAACAGCAAAATCCATTTTCTCTGACAAGTGCACAAGCCAATCCTGACATGCACTGGAGTGGGCAGTGATCTAAGTACCAGGGCAAAAATTACAAGGTAACTACAACCAAACACAAGAGAATCCAAATTGTTGCTCTCTGCTGTTCTTCTCTGCTTTAAAAAGACATGAAGGTCTTGACTTCTGTAATTTTAAATTCTGCAATGACATCTCTTTCTCACTTCTTAGCTAGAGGAGCAACAGTCTTCTTCATTTTCTTGTGTCCACAAAACAGGAAGGTATCACAGGGGTATTTTATAGCCCTCCTGTTAGCAGCAAAGACTCCAATCTCAGCCAGCATCCAGCAACTCTCAGACCTGAGATTTTAATCACAACACTCATGAGCTGGAAAGGAGCTGCTTGGGATCTTCTACTTGGGTTGCTGGTAGAAGAACCTAAGTTCCAGGGATCTCCAATTCCACTAGCTATCCAGCAGCAAGCCCCCAGATCCATCAGCTCCCATGACAAAAAGAAAAGTCCAAAACAAAACAGCTCTGAGCCGATTCTCAGGGTAAACCTAATCCCTACTCATTTCCAAAGTCAGAGCATCTAATCCTGTAACACCCAACACTATTGTCACTGGGAGCTCCCAAATAAATGTCAGTGCACCAAACTGTCTCTTTTAATTAGGATCACAGATTACTAGTGTTGGCCCAGGGTCTTGCCTGTCTTTCAAAATTGCTGAAAGAGCTGGGAGAGCCTCAAGGACTAAGGCACTAGCAACAAGGTGCCAAATAGGGAATGGCAGACATTAACAGTACCACCTCATTAACAGGCCCTGTGGATTTATTCTTCTGCCAGTGCAGAGTTTTCTCAACTAAACCCACTCTAACTTAAAAATGGTTGAGCCATGTAGATCTGCTACTAAATCCCAAGGAGACTGCCACAGTCTAATGTTTTTTGCAGTCAGGAATCTTCTGCTAACACAAACTCCTATTTCTTCATTCCTCCCGATCAATCTATGCTAGGTGACATTTTGTCACCCTGGCTATAATCTGTCCTTCCCAATGATAAAGAAGGTATTCCACTTCATCATCATCGTTTCATTCATTTATCCTACTTAACCTTGGATGTTGCTGGTGTGTTGTTGTTTTTTTGTTTTTTTTTTTTTTTTTAAAGCTGCTCAGGAAGACAATTCAGAAAATGCATGACTAACTGTGGGCATAAACCAGCCAAACCCCATCGATCTGGTATTTCCATTCTCCTATTTTGCCAGCTTCTGGGGTTTATGCATGTGCACGCACACCAAGGGTTAATAAAGAAATTGTGATCATTACAAGAGACCACTCAGAGCTGCTATGAGACCTCAGAGGAAGGTGGCTGCTCCTGCCAGCATGCAGAGGGATTTCCTGGCAGACTGGCACTGCCCTGCATGCAGTCAGCCTGGCCGAGGGAATCCCCTGGGCTGGGCTCTCCCTGGCCGCCAGCTGGATCAGAAATCGCCTTGAAGTCTATTCCTTGCCCCTCTTGGAAGCCTGGCTGGTGTCCCCTCAGGCTGCTAGATGAATCAGTATCTCAGTTTGGCTCAGAAACTGCCACGATTTTATTTCCTCCACAGAAATCGTGCGGAGTCCAGTCCTCGCCTCTCACTCTCGGATCTGCCTTGCTATTATTAGACTTTCATACACAGCAAGCACTACTAAACCGATCCCAGTCCATCCAACCCAGCCACCCCCACAGATCCTCCAAGCCCCTCAGTCTGGCTTGAAAGGGAAAAAGAAAGGGCCAGTGAGATGATCAGGGTGGAGGAGAGGGGGGTAAGATTTACAAGTGAATGGAGGTAAGAATGGAGCAGTTTGTGGGATAAAGAGGCTGCAGAAAGAGCTTTACAGATGTGCAGAGGGAGGGAGGCTCATTGTTTAATTAAGCAGAAAGTGGCTCTTTAGAAAAGCAATTTTGCACAGGAGCTCTGAGCTCAGCAAACAACTCCTGCGAGTGAGGGCAGGAGGAGAAAGGAACAGCTGGCCCGGAGCCGTGTGAACCGCATGTTAAGCGGTTTAAAGAGCCCGGATCCTGCTCCCCAGCCCTGCTCCGCTAGCACCCTCTGAACAGTGCTGTCAGCACAGCAAATCTCACTAAGAGAAAAGAGAGGGGGAGCTGGCACAGAAAGGTTATCCTGCTAGGTGTTCGCACTGCAATACAGTGGCTGGGAAGGAGATTGGACTAGCCATGCTTTGTTATCTAAGGGATTTGGTCACACATAAGAACCGGTTTCTTGGTGCCTGGGAAGCTCCTTCCACAATGAGTTGGGAAGAGCTGATCCCACAAGGCCTCTCGGGAAAATGCTGGGACTGTTCCTGCCGTGCCGTGTGGTCAGGTCCCTGCTCCCTCTGGAGGCCTCACTCTTTGTGCAGAAGCCACACGTGGGAGGGTGACCCGGAGCTGAGCGCACAGCACGGTGCTGAACTTCACACCAGGGCTCAGGGATGCAAATGCTCCAGGGACTGCTGAATTACGGTGGCAGCAGCAGCCTTGCAGCATCGTGCCAGGCTCCCAGCACTGCACTGACTCTTGGAAAGAGAAGCCAGGATCCAGGGCTGAGCTAGTCCATCTTGAGGTCCCACCCTGTGTCACCCACTGAGTCCTTTCACCCTGCCAGCAGATAAAGAACTGCCTGCCTAAGAGCGATGAGCAAGGAGGAGAGTAACTCCATAGGCCTCTCAGATCTGCAAGCAACACCTGCTGCAAACAGATCTGACTGCCCCAGGACACTTTCACGGAGCTATGGTGTTTATACCATTGTCTAGTAAGTGTCTGCATTACTTAATACATTTTTAGTCTGGTTTTGGAGCAAGTTATAAAACATTAGGAACAACAGAGAGAATAATAAAAGCACTCCAGAGTATTAATAACTGAACTGTGATGTACACCTAGCAATAGCACTGGCCATTTGGAAGCAACCAATACCAACTGCTGCTCTTGATTCTACACTTTGCTGTGGCACAGCACCCCAGTCCCCTCCCAACATGTGCCACGATGTACTTAAGCCCCTTTGCCCATAACACAATTCTGATCTCTTGAGATCCCCAACTCTCCCACCATCCTCCATACTATGCACAGCAAGGCTCCTGGAAAGCAAAGTTCTTGAGGAGCAGCCCATGCTCTTCTCTACATAGACCTAACATAAGCGACACCTGGCAGATTATTTTAATTTTTCCTCTTAAAAATAACCTGTTCAGCATCAGTCTTTCCCCCTGGGGTTTTGGTAAAAGGAAACCGCAAACAATTATCAAAACATACTGGTCAAAAAATGTATTTTCCAGACTTGTAAGTGCTAAAATTGGCAATGAATTCTTGATTATTCCCAGCAGTCCAAGATGCTGAAACGCCAAAGCCACGAGTCCCATCGAGTCCCATCACTGAAACCATGTGAGAAGTTGGAATTCAAAGGCCTGGACTCCATAGCCCAGCTGCCGGCAGCACAACTGCCAGAGACCTTACAAACAGCCCCAGTCTCCAAGTACAACACCCAACAGAGATGCAACAAGCAAAGCAGAGAGGTTTTGTAAACATTCCTCATTTGCATGACACTACTGAGCTGAACTTGATCTGACTACAAGGCTTAAAGGAAGACAGTGACTGCCCACTCTTCCATCAGAGTCCATGCAACCTGCATGGCCATAGACAAACCCATCACTGTGAGTCCCAGCAAGATGGAGGAAGGAGTCACAGCATCACTTGCACAGCAGTCACACAATGATCTATTTGATTACTGAAGCAGTTGGTTAAATTACTGTGTCTTGTTTCAGGAGGAAGCTGCCAAATACATCCTCAATTTTTAATTTAGGGTTTCTCTCTTTTATGCTCCATTGTCTCTAACAGTCTTTTAGATGCTTGAAAATAAAGCTGATTTCCCTGCCAATTCAATCCTCTCTCTGTGTGACAAATGCCGTCACTCCCTCAGCTGCCTTCTCACACACACAGTTTCTACTAAGAGTAAGCCAAGATCCTCTAGCAGCATTATCCATGATCATCAAAACCGCCAGCAATCTGGGACAAAAATCTTGTTTAACCTGAGGTACTCTTTCTGCAACTGTTTGCAGAGATTACACAGTCCTGTGTGAAGCTTGGCTCACATCACTCTGCCTATGCAGACAGATCACAACTTATGTTCCTACTTGGCAGCAGCTTCAACATGCAGGCTAAGACAGCTCTGCTTGGGAATTAAAGAACTGCTGCTTCACTGACATTAGGATACAAAAAGCCCCTTTGATAGTAAAAATAGGTCCTGCCACATGGCTGTACCCCTTGTGGCTTGTGCTTGTCCCATTTGCAAGTTGCTTCCTCCTGTCTTTCCTAATCCCTCCAGGAGCCCATCTCCAGGCATCAGAAAGGGACAGAGAATCAAATCTTGAAAAAGTTAATTAGATCTGGAACCCACCCAGCACCTGCTGCTGGGAAAAGGAACTGACCATATACTCATTTGTGGAGCACAGCTTGTTTTATTCACATAAATATTTGTAAGTGTTTCTTTGTATGATTTTCCACCTCTTCTCATCTCTGGTATATAGATAAAAATCTCTAAACAAGATAGCTGGGCCCAATGTCCCAGAGAGAAGCAGCTGCTATGCAAAAAGGAGGGCAAAGACAAAAATAACCTAGAAAGAAAGAAGGAGTGGGTAAGAAAGGCCAAAATGGCCAAAAATAAGCTTAATGGCCAATGAAATCAGTAAAAATGGGGTTAGGAGTGTAGGTCTTCAAGTGGTGCTCACATCACGGAATTTTCCCCAGAGTATTAAGTGATTGACACAGAGAGTAACATAAGCAACAAGAGACACCAAATGGAACTGAGATGTTTCATTTCTCTAATTGCAATTTTGGCTGAATCAGGGCAGTAGGGAAAAAAAAAAACATAAATACACACCTTATTTACCCAGATAAGGGAATTCAACTTTCATAGTGTGAAAAACAAAAATACATGGCATTAGAAGCAACATGAATCTGCATGCCCTTACCAAATGTCACATTCCTGTTTCTGATGTGCTCCTGCTGCTTCCTCGCCACTATGAAGTATTTCTCATCTGGAAATATTACAAAGGATGTCTCCAGCAACCACTTACTGCCAAGACTTAACCCCATTGTCTGCCTACCTCATCCTTGTGCTCAGTGTAAATGTCATTACAGTAGAAGCGTCTCGGCCCACCCCTTAGCCACTGCAATCCACAACCAACTGAAAACTGGAATCTCCCTGTCACTTGATGTACATGAAAAGAGCAGGCTGCAGACCAGGGGAGCTGGCTAGTAGGCACACTGTGCATTCTGTCATGCTTATTACAAGGATAGCATCATCTGAAAAACAAGGCAGTGTGAAAAGCTGGGAGCAATGTGTTAGATTTAATCCAGAATAAATCACTGAAGATTTGTAAGTCTGAACTCTGAGACCTTAGTGAGATCTTCAAGGAAAGGGTTATTCTTTAGGATAAATCCAGTTCCTAGTGAAGTCTACAGAAGTCTTCACAGCAACTTCAAGAACGCATTAAGCCACATACAACTGCATCACTGACAACCATCAGGCTGGAAGAATTGTTCTTCGATATCAATCCCCTGCTTCCCCTGGCAGAAATAAACACCTCATGTAATAAACCCTTCTGGAGGACTGTGCTAGTTTGAGGCTAGATTAAATATTTTAGTGAGAGAAATTAGAATATAGGCTATGATAAGGAAACAACGGTGATGTCTACTTCACTCATAGGCTTGCTGAGATGTATAAAAACTGAAACAAACACAGATAACACAGAGTAGCTCTCTGTTGCAGCTGGTGCCTGTACTTTTCTCCCTAACCTGCTGTCTGTGTAACTAATCCTTCTGCTTTCTAACCCCCCTGGCCGATCCTCCAAACTCACCTTGCACATAAGGCAAAGTCTCGGATAAGGCAGAGGGGTGGAAAGAGTGTGGAAAGGTGGTTGGGAGCTGTGGGAGAACACTCTCCCTAGGCAGGGCATGACCTGTAAACATCAGAGCTCGTGCTGCGAACTGTCCTTGGGCTGTCTGGGGCCCAGGACAGTAAGCTGTAAACAATGAGCACCCCACGCACACCTGCAGGGGGCTGAGCTTGCCATCCCATGGGGTGGACACCAGGGGATTGACTGACCTATCGATACCTTGTTTATAACTCTGAACCAATCTGTACCTTCCACTTATGTAAACCTCAGCTAGTTGTGCACACCTCTTCTAAAGGGGTATATAAGCTGTTGCACTTCTGGAATAAAGCTGTACTGTACTGCACTGCACTGAGCATAAGGCTGCTGGCAGCTAACTGAGTCCTCGTCAGTACCCCGATCGATTCTCGGCCTCCCCCGGCGGCCTGCCACCCACAGGAAGCCCCTCCTGGGGACTCTGGTTTCTGGGAGGGCCGTTGTGTTTCTCTATTACCTTTACCTTGTATATTTCTGTATATGGCTGCATATATTGTAAATATCTGTCCCTGTCCTTAACCCCAGGATAACACTATTCCAGTGCTCCTCTTGTATCTGATTAACGTTTACTTATGTCCAAGCACAGAAAGTGCTTCTAGCAGTCTCCAATTACTTCCAGGCATGGCAAGGAGGCCCGAAATGTCCACAGCACACAGATGATGGTGTTAGTAATTCTTGAGCTTTCAGTTATTCACATTCCCTGACACTTTGTATTATTTTGGTTTATAACTGCACTCTCAAACAGCATCAAGTGTGACTATCTAGCTGGAAGAATTCAAAACATACTTGCAGCAAAACTATGTCACAAATGAAGCATGCACACACCTGAGGAGAAATGGAAGTTAGTTCAGCACTTCTCAGCACTGATACTCCAAATCACAAGCCACAGATTATGACTCTATGGCTGAGACACTCAAGCCTTTAGCTTAATAGCATCTTATTTTCCATTGTAGAGAAGGCTATAAGCAGGATGTCCAGCATCATGCCGAAACATTAGGTGTGTCACTTTCAACTGCAGAGTTAACATAAAGTAATTACATATACTTGAAAAAATCAAATGAGGAGATAAAAATCCATCGTTACATTACTACACACACCATCACGTACACTACTTACACAGAGGTATCTGTGCCTCTTGGAAGCCTCAGAACAGGCAAGAAAAAACAAGAGAGAGAAGTTATTCACTATTTCAAGTATCACTCAATTCACAAGTGCTTAGAGGGCAGACTCAGAGCGGGATGCTCAAACTATTTTGGCTTGGTATTTACTTTGAGGACTAACCATCATCTACCAAGCTGCCTGATCCATTGCATGTCCAAAATAGTTCTAAAATACACCAATTCCTGTTGCTAACTAATGAAACCGATGTGCAAATCAGTTTTGCTTCATTTGCTGTCATTAAGTTATCCAACAGATTCTGATACTCACAAGGCTCTGGTTGACAGGGCAAAGTCACCTGATGCTTTTTGACACCATCAAACAAGAGTTCTGCACCACCTCTGAAATAAAAACAATGACCCACTGAGATTGTGCTTTATTGTCAAAAGGAAGACAGTACAAAAGAGGCGATTTACAAAGATGTGACAACAGAGAAAACAAATGACACAGACTATATTTAGCACAGGATTCTCTTTGTCTTTTTCCCCCTTGCAGACCTCAAGTTCGTAGGGGAAGTTGCCGTCTCCTATCTCCACCATACACAGGAGGCTCCACTGCAGGCCAGAATCCCATGGTGCCAGGCATTCTCCCAACAAAGCAGGGAGGTGGCTCCCATCTCAACATGCACACAAACTGCTCTGCAGTGTCCAGCCTCATCCTCCCGCTTTCTTTAGCTTCTGGCACTGCCTCAGTTCAAACATTACAGCCACCATCCTACACCTGACATTGCTAGGCCCTGACACCTTTGAGCCAGAAGCCTCAAGGCACTTCATAAAACATTTCCCACACTTTCTTTTTTTTCTTTTGAGAGGAAATGACTCGCACAAGGTCACTCAGCAAGTCAGCCGCAATGCCAGCAGTTCCTGCGTCCTGGCAACCTTTTCTTGACCTATTTACTACAAAGAATTCCCTTCCAGGAGACACTTGACTGAGAGAAGCAAACAGATCAAGCAACAATGATGACAAGTTAAAGAGAAAAGAAACACTGAACAGCCTGAGGAACATCCTGCTTCTGATGTTCAGAATGTACTGGAGGTCTGGCCGCAGCTAACTATGGGATGGCCTCTGCGCACACAGAAGAGGTCACAGGTGAGCAAAATATGCAGTCTGGTGAGTACAAGAGCTGGATCTCACATCTGAGAAAGATGGGATTTAAACTGGGTCCAGGCATCTAATCTCCCTAATCCCTTAGAAAAACTAAATTTTACAAGCCTTGGCAAGCTTCTCTCCTTTTCCAGAAAAAGAACAACTGTCAGAATCTTGAGTTTTACAAACACACATCAGTTTTCCTGATGTTGTCAGCCCAAAGTCAGTCTTAGATTACAAACCTTGTGAGTAGGGAGATGGATAGTACACAGGGATGATACTTTAATACAGGGGATAAAGAAGCAGGTAGCGCGAGCTCTTGCCTCTAGACTGAACAGATGGCCAAAGCCGTAACAACTGGGAAACTCATAAAAAAAACAATTTGATACTCAACTGAGGTAGAAAAATGACCAACTTGTTTCCAAATTGCATATAACTGTGACAAAACATTCTTCCAATTTAAACAGATTACTTCAGAAAAAAAATCTTACAAAGTTACTTTCTGGAAACTTATTGGTGCCTCACATCTCTTGGAAATCAACACAATAAAGAGGAGTGTTTGTAACAGATAATCTCCAGCAAAATATCAGCAAAGATACACAGCCATTACTAAGTTCCTTTAAATTCAATATCTAAAAATGCCACACACAGTTTTCTTGGCTCTGCAGTGGAAGAGCAGCACAACAGAACCCTTGTTACGCCCTCAGCAGCATTACTTATATGCAACTCTCCTAAAGAACACTCTGTTGGTGCTCTTCCACCAACTCACAAAAAATAGTTATCTGAAAATTGAAGCAGCAATTATTAAAATGAGCTGAGATTCATGTGAGAGAACAAGTCACAGCAATTACATGAAAAACATTTTTTTTATGTAATGAAAACAAGGTCACGCTTTGTTACAGTGGGAAATGTAGATTGCAAGATAAGGTCCTTCTGTAATGCGCTAGCTGTGGGGAACTCAGCTGTGACTTGTACATAGAGAGCTCATTTATGCATTTCCAAGGGAAGCAAAAATGCATCTCACTCTTCTGGGAAAATCAGAGTTACTGCAGCTGGAAGTGGGAAAGACTGAGGAAAGGATTCTTAAGGAGAAGAGCATTTAAAAGGGTTATGGCATTTCTGTGTTTGTGAAAGGGTGGGAAAAAGCAAATAAATAGTAGCCTTTTAGCTACTCCAAAAAGGAGGCTTTAACAAAATTACACAAGTATTTCCAAAAATATGCACAGGCTTCCACAGCAAACACTTGGATTTCCCTGAGCCAGCACATTAGCATTGCAGATATGACAACAACAAAGACCTGAAAGCTGAAGAACCCATCTATTTCACAGCAAACTGGAATAACTGAAGCATAAAGCAATTGTGCTGGTACACACAAACACACACACACATATACACATGTGCGCATCGAAGAAAAAAAGTGGGGAAACGAGTGGAAGTTTTTAATAAACAATTTTAATTCTTCTCTTTTCTAAGTTTGAAAGGGGAGAACGCAAGAACTCGCACTGAGCCGTAGGCAAGGCCCTGCCACCCCGGTGTAAAGCAGGGCCAGGCGGTGGCAGCTTGGCCCCGGTACCGCGCTGCCCGGGGAGCGTTGAGCAGGTCAAGGCCAGACTGCAGCGCTGTAGGAAACCGTTCAAGTGGTGCCCGTCCCGTCCCACCAGTACCTGACACCTCGGCTAGTTACCGGGAGCGGCTGCAGCCGCCACCTCGGGCCGAAGTCCCGAAGCCCCATACAGTGGCAGCTCCCGGGCTCAGACGAGCTTACAAGCAGCAGATCCGTAAGCTGCGCTAAACAGCCTCTGGGCCGCAGCTGTCTTACTAAGGAGCCCAGCCCGGCCCCAGCCCTCCGCCCGGGTCCCCGGTCCCCGGTCCCCAATACAATCCCCACCGCCGTCCGCGCTCACCCAAACTCCACCTGCAGCGACACGGACGCCGCCATCTTGACAGCGATGGGCGGGAGAAGCAGGAGCGCACGGCCCGCGTCGGAAGTACTGCGCCAGCTTCCGGCCGCGCCGCGTTGCCTGGCAACAGCGGGAAAAAGGAGCTGCAGGGGAGCTGTGAGGCCGTGCTGGGCTCACCGGGTGCTCGGGGCAGAGCGGGTTGGACTGTTTCTGGGAGACCCCCTCAGCGAAGGGGTCCTCAGGGCTGCTGCAAGGGACGCCCGTGCTCCCAGAGGTGTGTGCTGGGCCCTTAGACCAGGCGATATTCTTTTTACATATCTGTTTATGCATTAAGTTCACATCTTGCCTATACACAGCCCTTTCGCGTATGCTGAGAACGTCTCAGCTGTGCAAAGGCAAGGAGCAGCAGCAGACATTTTCACAAAATCAGAATCACTGATCGATCTGGGTTGGAAGGGACCTCCAGTCCAGCAGAGACATCCTCAACTAGAGCAGGTTGCCCAGAGCCCTGTCAAGCCTCACTTCGAGTATCTCCAGAGCTGAGATCCCAATCACCTCCATGGGCACTCTGGTCCAGTGTTCCACCACCCTCATAGTAAAGAACCTGTTCCTAACATCCAATCTAAACCTGCTCTGCTCTAGTTTGAAGCTATTGCCCCTTGTCCTATCACCACAAGCCTTTGTAAACAGTCCTTCTGCAGCCTTTTCGTAGCCCCTTCAGCTACTGAAAGGCCACTATTAGGTCCCCCTGAAGCCTCCTTTTCTCTAAGCTGAACATCCCCAGCTTCCTCAACCTGTCTTTGTAGCAGAGGTGCTCCAACCCCCTAATTACTTTCATAGCCTTCCTCTGGACCCGCTCCATCACGTCCGTGTCCTTCCTATATTGAGGGCTCCAGACCTGGATGCAGTACTCCAGGTGAGGTCTCACCAGAGCAGAGCAAAATTGCAGTCACCTCTCTGTATTTGCTGGCCATGTATCTTTTGATGCAGCTCGGGATGTGATTTGCCTTCTGAGTTGCAAGTTCACACTGTCTGCATATGTCCAACTTTTCATCCATCAGCATCCCCAAGTCTTTCGCACAGGGCTGCTTTCTATACCTCATCCTCCAGTCTGTATTGATAGTGAGGATTGTTCCGGCCCTGGTGCAGGACCCTGCACTTGCTCTTGTTAAACCTCATGAGGTTCACCTCTCTAGTTTGTCCATTTTCCAGTAGAGAAGCCAACCTACAGCCTCACAGTTTATTTGAGGTTTTAGTGAGAAAGCAGAAATAGCCAAGCTGAGAGCAACAATGGCTTCTGTTGCCACCATGGAAGACAGTGCTTCTGCACAGTGGAGAAGATGGCAATTCAGCATCCCTGTCTGCCTGAGGCAACCTCTCCTAGCAAGTGCAACCCTGTGGCATTAGGCATCTTCCAGCAACCACTGCAGTAAACAATGTGGCTCACATCTGTCACCTGTTTGTTTTCTCCTCCTGTCCCCAGAGGGAGAAGCATGTACACAGGCAGGAGGCAGTCATGGTGGTGACAGCTGGGCTGTGTAATGGTGTAGGTTCATCTCCCCAACAACATGGAGCTGTATTGGGCAGCATTGATAGACAAACTGCAGCCCCTTAACCCTCCCTCCACTCCTTGGAGGGTTTGGATTTAAAAATTACATGTACATGTGCATGCGTGCCCATAGAAATGCAATATATATGCATAGAGGTGGTGCATTATGTGCAAGAGGTGTAAATTTAGGCAGACAGATTGCTCTTGGTTTATGCTAATGGGGGTCAGAGTATTCCTAACCCCAAGAGCAGAAGGTGGTGATGTTTGTAATGGCCTTTGTTCTCAGAAGAGATCATTCTCTGGGCTGGGACCCAGGAAAGGCTGGGCCCCAGTGCAGATGAAAGCTGACAAGGTTACATGATGGCAGAGACATGAAGCCTTTGACCATGGTCTTCATACAAATTCCAGCTGGATTTTAAATACCTCTAAATCCTGAGGCTTCTGAGTATCTCAGAGATATGGTCCAGGATGTTGAATTGATTGTATGGGAAACCAGCTGAGGAAAGAAACCTGAGACAGAGTTCTTATTTCTGTACAATTCAGAAATTACTGAAGCATCCTGTATACACAGGATGTGGCAATTTGGACCCCAGATCAATGTTAACAGTTACAGTTTCATATGACTGATTCTTCTTGGTTCCAGAAGCCATTTTTTGAGGCCAAATAATAGAATTGTCTCCTAAGAGAATCTTGATTCCTGAGTTACAGAAATACAACAAAATATTAGAGATTTAGTGTTAGTACTTCCCTGGAAAGAGAAGGAAAAAAAAAAAGGGAGCAGGCATCATAAATACCAATTTGTTAGCAGCAACCAACATTCAAAGCATTCAAAGCTGCTTACTGTTAACAATTGCCCTGGCAAGCACATGAGATGTGCTGAGATTCTTTATGGACATTGTGTGCTTGGGCGAGGAGCAGCTTCTGTTTCTGTACTGGGTGCTGAAATGAAAGCACCACAAGGTATCCAGCTTGTGCTTGGGGAGCGGCAAAGCAAGTGCCCAATCTCCTTCAGAAAGCGGGATGCCGACACTGTTATTTCTGTAGCCTGATATTTAACAAACAGGTACCTAACGCAAAAACAGATAAAGACAAGGCTCCTGCCTCCAATATACACCCTGTGTCCAGAGTGCTGTAACCCAAGGATGCGTCATTGTGCTTTACATAAGCTAAACTGCCCTTTTAATACCCATTTTTCCGTGGCAGATGCCTCACTTTCTCCCACACGTGGAGTGGCAATGGGCAGGACCATGCGTCCCCAGGTAGCTCTTATCTCGCTACGGTGATGAGGGACGAGAGGCAGCTGATGGAGCGCTCTGGCTGCACTTGCGGCACTTGCCTTCCTCCCCCCCAGCTGTGCCAGACAAAAGAAAACGTTGGAAACCGAGCCTGAGTGCTCTGAAGAGGGGTTAATTTATTTTGTCTCAGTCCTGGCTTTTGGGGGTTTCATTTTGTTTTTCCTGCCATGTCCATGTTTTTTCTCTCCCCTTGAGCACGAAAGGGCCATGCCTACATCACTTCGCCAGAGGTTTATTCTGGAGGAAATGGTTTAGGCCACATTCGCGTTTTACAGGGGAACAGCTTATAAATACAACAGGGCCTAGCGCTACAAGGAGACATTTTATCAGAGAGCCCCAAACTGACGATTCAATTATTTATCAATAAAACATCAGGGGAATGTGCAAACAGCTGCTTGCATCCTTCCACACAGCAAGTCAAACTTCAAGGGGAATAATAGCTGGCGAAAGGGGAGCCATCGTGGAGGCGGTGATAATGGGTTTCCCTGCTCGGGGCTTTGTTTGATTTCCCTGTCTCAGTTTTGAACTCCCTCCGCCGGAGAATGGCGAGGGGGTAGGACGGGGAGAGAGGGAAGCAGGCAGAGGGGAAGGAGGGTCAGTGGGAGTTAAAGCCTTTTGCAGTCTTTCTCTCCCATTCATGTGGTAATTGGATGTCAAGCAGAGATCAGTAAGATGGAGCCCGGCCTCTGTGCCCGGGTTAAACTGCAACAGAAAGAAAGCGGGAGCTGAACCGATGGAGGCCTGAATGTCATTAGGGCGGGAGGAAGCCTCTCTCCCAGGAGCCCTTCTGCCGGGGTGCGGGGCTGGGGGGGGGCGCTTCCCATTCAGGGCATCCCTGAAAGCGGCCAAACAAAGCAGGAGGGTGGCCGAACAATGCTGCACCCCCGTCTCTCCCTTCAATAGGGAGCTCAAAACAGGCGTTTAACCTTCGGAATAGCTGAAACCGATACTCAAAGCTGAGGAGGTGGCGTAGTCCGTCGCCTCTTCCCGCAGCTGAGAAGGAGGCCATTTGGATGGCCAGAGGCCAGGAGGGGCATCCTCACCACCCTCACTTCCTCAGCACCACTGGCACAGTGTTAGGGGTGCGCAGGGACCCCTGTGTGTTCTAGGAGGTGTCACCTCCAGAGCAGGTCCTGCTCAGGCTGATGAGATGCGGGTATCCCTGGGGAGGCTACTCAGCACCCTTGAGGATAGAACACGAGGAATGCAGGTTTGTTCCAAGGCAGGGAATGTGGTATAGCACAGTCTGTATCCTCCACTTCACAAGCCTGGGATCAGTTGGCAAGAGATCCGGGAGACATGGGCAAGAAGCCCTGCTCCTGAGCAGGAGGCTATCCCAGCCTCAGCTACCATTGCCTGTGATTCCTGGAGCTGCCAGCCTGTACTGCATGAGCCCAACTGCCCAAAGTGCCCCCAGAGCCTGACCTAGATAATTTGTGCCTATGGGCAGGATTTTTAGCTAAACAGGGGAAAAGAGAGCCAAACTCTGGGTTATTTTGGAAGGTATGGTTTACCACTGAAAAGAGCTAGGCTCAAAACCTGCAGAGCAGGAGCTGTCCCTTGCTCCTTGAGCCTCACCCTGCTGCCACAGCCCTGGGGCAGTCCTGTGCTATTCAGGAGCTATGCAGCAAGCACCTCTGAAGACATTAATTTCTCTAGTGAGGCCTTTCCACTGTAGGGAGGATAGCTGCCATTCCTTCCCTCCATGCACACAATGATGGGATTCAAGCACTTTCTACAGACCATCATTTTGATGGAATCCCCTGCAACACAGCCCCTTCAAACTGGAGGGGGAAAAGCCAGCCCTGGCCTTGCTCCTCATTACACTGAAACCACTCAGGGGAATCATCTATTTCCATTTCTAAAGAGCACACCAACGGACAGTCTCTTCTTTAGTCCAGAATATTTCCCTCTTGCTGCTTAATGGCAGTGTGGAAGAGCGGGAGGCTGTCATTGTTTGGGAAGACTTCAGCATGCCAAGAGTGGCAGGAGGAGGTGGAAGAGATACAGCATTAAAGATTATCACAAGCTTTCTCAGCAGCAGACATTAATTTCACCCAGGAAAGTCCTGAGCCCGTAAGACCCCCTCCTGTGTTTAGGAAAACACGCTCTAGCTTTGCACACCAAGCATGTCCTGGCTGAGCTGGACCTAGAGCTGGAAAAGGATGACCAGAGACAAAGCTGCAGCATTATTTTTCTTTATATTATAGTCACTGTCCAGAATGCAGAGTCTAGGAGAAAAAGTCATCTCCATCGTGAAAAGTACTTTGCTTGCATTAATAGGCTGACAGTAACCTAGGGAAGCATTTTAATGTTTTCTTCACCTCGTGCAAACAGGGTTTTATTATTTTGATTATAAAATAATAGTATCTCATACTTTATATACAGTACTTGATATGCAGCTGTTGAGGCAGACCAGCATATCAAAGGAGAGAGAGAAGTCTCTCAGGGTGTCTCTAACTACAGAAAGACAATTCGATTAGCTTCTTCCTTAAAACTGCACAAATAAAAAGAAATTAAACAAAAAATTAAAAAGACTGTAACTAAACACTGGCTTCTTCTTTCCAAACACCTCTCTGCTGGAAGCATTTTGTCCCAGCATTGATCTTGGCCTCAGTACCTCACTTGCACTGGTATTCCTGGGCTGAGAGTTTCATGGATGCTTGTGCCTGGGCTTCATTTTTCCACTGGAGCTGGGATTTTATAAAGGCCCTGGATTTTCAACCTAAAGCTGACAGCCAGTGTAAAAAAACTGATCAGTGTAACTGGGTTTTGCAGGAAGTCCTGAAGCACTGCCAAGCATGACACAAGCCTCCTCACTGAAGACAAACACAACCCAAACAGAGAATTATCCCCAGTCTGTATTGGGCATCAGAGCTGCTACCTTTAACTCCTCCACGGCACGGTGCTGTCAGCATCACCTGGCAGGGTGGCTTCTCACAGCTACAAACACACCTTTATGGAGCTCCCCTCTGCCAAGGAAAGCTAGAAGAGGCACGTGCAGGCCCTCCAACAGCACTGCACCAATAATGAGCTCTGCAGTCAGTGCTGTCAAAGGCCTGTGCACCCAGTCATTCAACACACTCCATCACCTCAGCACAGGAACTGCCACATCGTGGGGGGGGCACCCTGCTCCTCTTGCCTGCACCTTGAGACTACAACCTTCCTCCTCTTCACAGCTCTCTGGGAACACAAAGCTCAGAACAGACCAACTGATCTCTTTTTATGATCAGGCTCCTGCCTGGTGAATGTGGGGCAGGCTGTGGATGGAGTCTAGCTGGACTTCAGCAAAGACTTTGACACTGTCTGCCACAAGCAGCCAGCTTTGCCAGGAGATGGGGACTCCAGCGCTGCCCTGGGCAGCCTGTTCCATGGCTCTTTCAAGGGAGAAATTTTTCCTTATGTCCAGCTTAAACCTCCCCTGGTGCAACTTGCGGCTGTTTCTCTTCTCCCAAGTAACAGGTGATAAGACAAGTGACGGACCCCAAACTTGCTACAATCTCTTTTCAGGGAGCTGTAGTGAGTGAGCCTGCTTTTCCTGAAACCATCCACCTCCAGCCATGGGTTAACTGTGGGGAGGCTGAGCTTTCCCCTCTTCCCCTTTGCAAAGGGCTGGGGGGGCCTAGACAGTTCAAACTGCTGTCTAGCACCTGCCTGGCACAACAGGGTGACCCTGCTGCTGCTGAAGTCCCTTCCAGGTGCAGTCAGGAGCCCAAGCAGTGGAAACACAAGCATCTGGGACTGCTGCTGGTCTCACATCCACCACCTGCACCCGAAACTTCATCTCCACCTCAAACAGGGTCTGACCTGTGCCCTGCTCTCAGCGATCTGTGCCGCACCCCCAGTTCCCAGAGCTCTGAACCTATCGAGGAGACTTCGAGACCTCAGGGAAGCCTCTAAAGGGGTCCCCGTTTGCCGAATCCAGTCTGCCCTCCACTGGTGGCTGTGAGAGGAGCAGCATCCAATGCGGGACGGGAGCATCTGCAGGGACAGCTCCACGGTCGCTGTGCATCCTCCACCAGGCCCTCGAGGCCGGAGGACACCTGAGTCCCTAACTGCGATCCCTGCAGGCAAAGCCAGCTTGTTTCAAGGCTGAACCCTGCAGGCACTGCAGGGCTGTGGGAGTGAGGCCTGTTTTCCAACAGGCTGGGGGACAGACTGTCCCAGGAGCTGCGCCCTTCCAGCACCCATGTCAGACCACACTGCTCCACACTCCTTTCATCCTCACCCACCCTGCTTGGAGCTGGCTGCAGCTGCAAGATAGACTTTGCCCAGAGGAGTATGTCCAAAGGTGCATCTGGTATATAATGGATGCAAGTTTCCAGGACTTTAAACTGTTGCATCTCACCAGGCCACATGTCTCGCCCAGATTTCTTGCTGGTACCCATGTACCATGAAGGAACTGGTTTCTCCTGTACTTAGTATTGAATGGAGAGGCTCCAAAAGATGGTTCTGGCAGCAAAGGAAGGGGAATGGGTACAAAAAAAAACCCCTTTTCTATAGGGGCAGAAAGAGCTGGGAAGTTACATGAGACCAAACAAGGATGGAAGCTGCAGGAAGAGGAAAGAGGGAATGGGAAGAGAGGCAGAGGAGTTAGATGTGCCATGGTAAACAGAGAAAATTAGGCCAGGACCAACCAGAATGACAATGCTGAGAACAGGATCAGGAAACAGGGAATGGTGGTTCCCTGTTGCAGCCACTGTCCTGCTGGACATGTGCAGAGTGCATGATTTCTTAGCTGACCAATTACAAGCTGCAAAGAACAAAACAGTAACAGCCCAAAAGAAAACATCTTGCAGAACCAACCTTCCTTACATGCTGTAGTATTTCACTGGAAGCATACTTTAGTTTATATATGTGGATGAGTCTTACTGTTTAGGGGACTGATAAGAAAGAAAATATAAACAGCCACTCTGAGCAACAGAGTGGCTTATAGAATCATAGAATGGTTTAGGTTGGAAGGGACCTCAAGGATCATCCAGCTCCAACCCCCTGCCACAGGGCTTTGGGGGGTGGTTAGGGACTGCTAGGGATATACTTGGGACTTTGGCTTCTGCTTGCTACTTTGTTAAGGACTTCTGGGACTTCTGTAAATGGGACTCTTAAGACTCTGTAATGCTGTAAGGAGTTCTGAGAAGACTTCTGAGACTTTCTGCCCTCTGCATTTCTGGAATTCCATTATGCATGGATTTGCACATTTGTCACCCAGTGGCTCTCCATTTACATGGATACTATGGCAACATTCAGCTCCCGCAGAACAGGAGAGCAGATAGTTCCCAGTTCCTAAACTGGCGCAGTCCCTCACCTTCCTACACACAGCAGGTACTGCACAAGGAAGAGGCAGCAAACACCAGGGTAGCTCACACTCTTATTTAATGGTGAGGACAGGACAGACTGGGACAGGCAAGTACAATGGTGTGGAAGCACAGCTAGAGAAAAGCAGACACATTCTGCCTTCATAAAGACAGACATCACTGTAAGGAGGAACCCTGCTAAAAGCATAAAACCAAATAACAACCAAAAAAAAAAAACAAACCCCCAAAAAAAAAAAAAACCAACAAAAAAAAAACCAAACAAACAACTCAGAGCTGTCTGTGGAAGAGACTTTTCTGCATGGTGTCCAAGGACTGGGATCAGACATCACTGCCAAGGCCGTTTTGCTTCACACAGAATGCAAGGAATTCACATAGGCAGATGTTTAAGATTGACATTTCAGTTTGGGAACCATCTCCAGTCGTGGAGACAGGGAGAGCTCTTGCAGGAAAGGATGCAGAGCATGTGAAGTCAGACTCTCACAGAAATCACCCTCCATAAAATTTTCTCTCCTCTAGGCAAGTTGCCTTCTGCTTTCAGGGCACAGATATCACAGCAAGAAAGCCCTGAGAGCTGCAACGTGGTGCTGAGTGCGTCTAAGCAAAAGGCAAAACAGGCCCTTCATTGCCACCCTCCCACTTGCTTTCTGCAAGGAAGAAGATACATGAAACAAGGTTGCATCCACAAAAGGTGGAAGTAAGAGACCTGGAGAAATGTCCACAAGATAGTGAGGTTTGCTTGAGTCCTTCAGCATGGACCAAGGACATAAAGTGCTGCACCCAGGTAGGTGAAGAGAAGAATCAGTCCCAGATAAGCATTCTGTCTCCTTGCAAGAGAAAAGGGCTCTCCATGGGAGGACAGGTCTGGGCTACCTGTCCACTTACTGCACAAACCCAAGACACATTCAAGAGTACAGATAATAAATTAAGATTGAAATTAAAAAGTCTGCATGTCTAATATATATCTATATAGAATATAATGTGCGTGTGATTGTGAAAAACAGAAATGTCAGCCCAGGAGAGAGCAAGGCACAGCAGGAACCCACCCCTGTCCCTCCCTTGAGCCCAGTACTACCCTGCACTCCTGATTCACAGCAGAAACAACACCAGCGAGGCCACGCAGGGAGCAGGGGTTGCACCTGGCACCCAGCTTCCCTCTACCAGCAAGGACCCTGTGCCAAGGAGGAGCTAGCTGCTTGGTGGAGGAGTGAGGAAAGAGCCCGGTACTGGTCACTTCATGGCCTCCACAAGGAATGGTTGCTGCAGGCAGGAAAAGGGAGGGAAAGAGAGGAAAAGCAAAGTAGAATGGCAGGGGCACCTCACTCCTACTCAACTGGCCAGGGCCCTGCCCCTCCTGTGGCACAGACCCATCACCGCTGTACCAAAGAGAAAATAAAGCCATGAGTCTATGCTTTGGTATACAACCATCCCCTCCCCTCAGTCCCCTTTGTGTTCCATTCAAACCATTATCTGCAAAACTCATAAAATAAAATCTCTACTGTGCCTTTGTATTGCTCCTTGAACATTTTCTTCCCTACTGCCTGCCTTGCACCACTTTCCCCAGGAGGATGTGGGGAGCTTCAGCCCCACCAGCTACAGCTTCTGCTGTCCTGACTGGATCCTGTCAAATGCTGCCTGGTCCAGCGGCAAGTAGTGGCCTTGCCTGGAGTCCAGGAAGTACAACCTGTCCTTCACCAGCGCAGGGTCGAAGCCCTGCTTCCGCAGCTCCATCTTCTGGAATTTGTAGGTGCCTGGAGCAGAAAGAGAAGGAGGAATGAGGGGTCACTGGCCACACATGCTCCCATCCCTCACCGCACCTGTGCTGCCCCAGCCTTGTACTCACACCTCCAACCCCCCAGAGAAACAGGCTAAGGACTCCATCCTGATGCTACCACAGACTGGTCTCCATAAGCAGGGTTTCCCTCTCAGGCTTCCCCCAGCCCCGTGCCCAGTGTGGGTGTGCTCGCCACAGCTCACTTGTCTTGGAGACTTCGTGCAGGAAGCGCAGGAAGACAGGACGGGCATATAGGGGCAGGGCCTTCTGCAGCTCGCTGGCAAAGCTTCCTAGGTCACAGGAGTTCTCTGGGTCGGCAATCGCTGCCATTCCTGCCTTCCCTTCAATCCCTACAAGGCAGAGAATGAGAGCACTCAGACACACTGTCCCTGCGGCATCATCTTCCTCTGCCCAGCACCAGCAAGGCCTCTGGCACAGGCCCTGCTTTGTATCCAAGTGCTGACCTGTCCAGCTTCATCACCTGCTGTGTCACTACCTTGCATCTAAGGCTACCAGTGACACCCTGAGGTCATGGTCACTTCCTCCCTGAGGAGGCATGTGCAGTCTGTTCAGAAAGGACAGAGTCTTTCCAAAATCAGACTAAAGCTTGAGAGAGGGAGGGTACCCTCTGGTTCCTTGTAGGTACATCTCCAATGGCCTCTTCCCAGCTTGCCCATGGGCAGTCTTAGTTCAGCCTCTTGCAAAAGGACGTGCCAATCTGGATGTGGAGGACACATATGCACGTGTCAGAGGCCCTCCTGCCTCTCCCCTCTCAGCTACCTGGGATCTCCACCCCATAAACCACCACATCTGTCAGGTTGAGGATGCGGCTCAGTGTTCCTTCCACTTCTGTGGTGGAGACATTCTCCCCCTTCCAGCGGAATGTGTCACCAGTGCGGTCCCGGAAGTACATGTAGCCATATTTATCCATCACTAGGACATCCCCTACAGGAAAGTGAAGAACAGGCAAAAAAACAGGCATCAGAGGGGTTAGAAGAAACCCTGCAGCATCTCAGAACAGCGCCACTAGCCTGGGACAGGCCCCATGTCCAGCCAGGTACCCTTCTCTGCTCTGAGTGGGTGGAAGGGCCCTGCTCGCCTCACCTGTGAGATAGGCAGTGTCCCCTTTTGTAAACACATCCCTGGCAATTTTCTTGTTGGTGGCTGACTGATTCAGGTAGCCATCAAAGTGCTGCAATGGGTTGCTCCTGACAATACGGCCCACCAACTGCCCTGGCTCCCCTGCAGGGAGAAAAGAGGGGATGAAGAGGGGAAGCAACCACCCACACCCAAGCAGAAAGGGTGCCTGATGGTGGTGGTGGTGTTTATCTGAGCAGAGACTCAAAGCCAGGTAAACTATCTTGAAATATTGGGAAAGATCCACATAGGCATGAGGAGACTTGTCCTGGTGATTTCCCTCACCTGGTTTGCAGCTGATACAGACACCATCTGGCCCCCGGATCAGCTCCATGGTGTCTTCATCCACCTTCACCAAGCCAATGGGGTACACACCTGGTAGGATCCTGCTGTTGAAACCACATGACCCAACCTAGAACAGAAGGTGCTGGGACCTGTGGATAGCAGGAACATCTCTCCTACCCCAAGCCCACTGTCCGTGCACATCTAGGATGCCACACAGCTGGCACTGTGTAACAACAGCCAAAACATCTCAGGGTTGCTGGGAAGCCACCCTTTTGGAGCAGAAAACAAGGAACAAACAGCCCATCTGGACTTCCAACCCTGTCCAGGCCTATGAGACATGGGGTGGGTAGTGGGGACCTTACGTTGTTATCAAAGTTCCCCAGGCTGCAGTTGCACTCAGTGGCCCCGTAGAACTCGGCCACTTGGGCAATGCTGAAGCGGGCCATGAACTCCTGCCAGATGGAGGCACGCAGCCCATTGCCCAGTGCCATGCGCACCCGGTGCTGTCGCTCCACCTCTTGGTAGGGCTGGTTTAACAGGTAGCGGCAGATCTCCCCGATGTACTGCACGATCTGGGAGGGATGGAAAGGAAAGGCTCACCAGGACTCCACTGACAGGTTCTGAGTTGTTTGGGGCAGGTAGGAATTGCACAATGCACCCAAAGTTGCCTAGAGAGGTCGTGGTAAAACTCAGGAGTGCTGCTAGCTCAGGACATGGGAACACCCACCTCTCCAGACTGTAAAACATATCTGAGGCCTCCTGACTAATGCTGGAGCACAGAAAGGGCTTGATATGTGGTTACCATCCCAGATGGGAAGGACACAGGCCCACCACTTTGGAAGGTCATTAGGGATGGACAGGCAGAACTGGTTCATGCTTCCCCCTCTTCCAGTAGCTGGGCACTCCTCAGCATGGCACAGATCCTCAGGCTTCACTCCCCACTCCCAGCTGGCCCCCTGCCTTATGGCCTCACCGTGCAGTTGTATTTCACACAGTCCTCCCAAAAATGTGAGGCTGAGAACTTCTTGCGGATGACAACTGTCATGCCCTGCAGCAGGCACTGCCCAACCCCGACGATGTTCCCTGTGGAGAGGCAGCCAGGTGAGTCCTCAGTTCCTAGACACTTCCAGATCAGCCCACTCAGGGAAAAGTCTGGCAGTGCAAGGTGGACACCACGTGCTGACTCTCAGCAGATGGGTGTTCACCTAGCCAAAGCCCCCAGACCACAAGCACCAGGGAGGAGACATGTGACAGTGAGGTGTAGGGCAGTGCTTTGCACCTAGGCATCCCAGCACGTCTCAGCCAGCCAGGTTAGCACTGCTTCCTTTTCCAACCAACTCTCCATAAGAAGCAGCCATTCCAAAGCAAGGATACAAGCTGAGATAACCCCCCTCCACACACTCCCCATTGTAAAGGTCAGCTGGGTTGATTCTTGGCTCCCAGGGTAAAAGCTGAAAGCCTCAGTCGCTGCCAGGACCAGCCAGTCCCTCCCTGACATGGAGATCATTGCTACATTAGCCTCCACCCTGAGTCTTAGGCTTGGCTGAGAGCAACAGACAGTCCTGGCATGCAGGGCTCTGCATGGCACCTGGTGCCTTACCTGCAGCATGGTACAGAGGGAGGCAGTCATAGAGCACGTCGCTGGGCCTCATGCCAAAGCCGTAAAACACCAGGCTGGCCATGCGGAAGTACCTGGAGCAAAAGGGTGAAGATGCACATCAGCAGCAGACCCAGAGGTGCTGTGCTAGGGCCAGGTAGAGCTTCAGCCCTGGGCTCCTTAAGCCCCTGCCTTACCGACAGTTCACCACAATGGCAGCCTTGGGCAGCCCCGTTGTGCCAGAGGTGTAGATGTAGAAGAGTTTATCTGGAGAGCAATGAGGAGAGAAGGTCACATAGCCAATCCCAGTCTAGGAGCTGGTTGAACCAGGAGAGGGGGACAGAGCAAATTTATACACTCTGCTTGTGCCAGTTGACTCAAAATTTTGTGACAGCATCAAGAACATGCTAGACTCCCCCCAGGCAGATCAGACTTGTTGGACACACAAGACAGCACCACAGAATACAGGGCCAGGCTTCAGACAATACAGTAAGACCCATTCCAAACACCAGAGGCCCTGCTGCAGACATCTGCTATCGGCATCCAAAGCAGATGTTGTAACTGGCTGATCCACAAAGAGCCAACCACATACCAAGAAAGCCCTTATCAGGGGGGGCTGGCTGGTGCCACTGAGCCATCTGCAAGAGGGGGTCCAGGTGTTTTGCACAAGGAAGTGTGGACTTGGGGCTTTCCTCTCCAGACCAGAAGAGATGGATAGATTTCCCCAGGGAGGGCTGCACTTCCTGCATTGCTGACAAAGTAAAGAGGAGAAGAGAAAGACTGTAGATTGGTTACAGGACAGAGAGCCCCACCCTCCCAGAGCTTCAGGGAAACTGCCTCAGGTAGCAGTACCCTTGCTGTGCTTGGCAGCCCCCAAAGAGCTGACAACCATCCCCAGCAGATGTTCCCATGATTAACAGATGCTGGGGTCACAGCCCAAGCCTTTTAAAGGACTAGAAGATCCTGTTCTCCACCTCTCCTCAGCCAAAACCTCTTTGGTGCCAAAAGGTCTGTCGACACCATAAGCCTCAGTGGTGTGGGCTGAAACACATGGGAAACTGAAGCTGAGGTGCTGCAGGGACGTGACTAATAGCCACAGAGAGCAAGGGGAGGCTTGTCCCATGCAGGCCCAGCCCAGGGCTCCATACAGGGGATGGACCCAGGAGGCACACATCAATAGAATAGAATAGAATCAATCAGGTTGGAAAAGACCCCCAAGATCATCCAGTCCAACCTATCACCCTGCCCTATCCAGTCAACTAGACCATGGCACTAAGTGCCTCATCCAGTCTTTTCCTGAACACCCCCAGGGACAGTGACTCCACCACCTCCCTGGGCAGCCCATTCCAATGCCAATCCCTCTCTCTGCCAACAACTTTCTCCTAACATCTAGCCTGTACTTCCCTCGGCACAACTTGAGGCTGTGTCCCCTTGTCCTGTTGCTGGTTGCCTGGGAGAAGAGACCAACCCCCACCTGGCTACAACCACCCTTCAGGTAGTTGTAGACAGCAATGAGGTCAGGATTCTTACACTCAGGTTGGTCTGCCTGGAAGACCGACAACACTGAACTCCAGATCATGCCCAGTAGCCAAAAGGACCAACAAGAATAATAACTAATCCAATTCCTGAATAATTTGATCATCCACTCTCTTATAGAGTGAATGCTGCAGTGGATAGGAAAGGAGCACTAAATCCATAGACATACACTTCTGCCCTCCCCTATTCCCAAGTCCAGAGCACTGCTGATGTATCTGTCTGCCCCTCACCTTCCATCATCTCTGCTCCAAAAACCACAGCCTTGGAGTTGGAAATGGTGATGCAGTGAAGCAAGGCCTCCATTCGCAGGTGGGAATTCACCAGAGCAGTCTCCACTCCAATCTTGGCCAAACCAAGCCACAGCCCCACATACTGATTGCGAGACTCCATGAAAAGAGCCACCACATCACCAGAGCAGAAGCCTTGGCTGAAGAAGAAATTGGCCACCTGGTTGGAGTACTCATCCAGCTGCCGGAAGGTCCAGTTCTCACCCGTGCCTTGGAATATCAGTGCAGTCTTCTCTGGATACTTGCTCGCTGTCTTTTGGAAGATGCTGGCAATTGTGTTCTTCTCCCTCACATGCCTCCATACCTGCCACTTCACCTTTAACAAAACCAGCCCCGTGCTGCCAAACGAAGGGCAGCAAGAGGACAGCTGCTCAGTGACCCCTTCAAAACTATTTCTTCCAGCAATATCCCAGCACTGCTCCAGGCCCTGCTTTAGGTCAGCAGCAGCTCTGGGTGCTCCCCTGAGTAGCATGGACATAGGCAGAGTTCATCTGCAAAGATGCTTGTAGCCAGGATCTGATAGAGGCCAGGAAGAGATGTGTTTTTGAGGGCTGCAAACAGGGATGTCCCCTAACAAAAGGGCATCTTTAAGACTTAGGTGACCTCCAAGAGGTGCTGCTGCTCTCTCCACAAATGCCTGGCAGAAGTTGGCACAGCCTAGTATGAACTGACCCTGTACAGATGCATGGTGTCACGCCAGCAGCTGTAGGGACAGGGTGAGGTACAAGGATAGCAACTAGACTTTAGAACTCAGCTGAAATCTATCTTTCCTGTGAAGACTTTGCCCAAGGGTTTGGAGCTGCCAGGGTGCAGCCAGGCTGGGTGCCAGCAGAAACCCATGGCTGTGTTCACAGATACACTGGGTATGGACAGAGGAGGGGTTGATGGCTGGGCCATCCCAGCCAGGACACCTACGTGATGTCCCTTCGTATTGTCTTGATGAATATGAGGAAGAAGTCCCATCCGCCAGATCCCAGGTAGAAGATGAAGAGAGCAGGGATGGCCTGGACCCAGGACAGCTCCAGACTGACTCTGAAGTACAGCAAAAGCACTGCAAAAGCAGCCAGACGCAGCATCATGGCCTGCAGAGAAAAACCATGGCCATCAACCCAGGAACATTTGACTTGGTGATAGCAAAGCCATGGGTGCAGAATGCATGAGCAGCCTCCAATTTCTTGGGTGAAGACCCTGAATCATAACTCCTCCTGGCAGCAAGGATGTAACTCAGAAGCCCAGAGCTCCTGCAGATGTAACTTTATCAGACCTTGGAGATGGTCTCCAGTTAAGCCGCCAGCCAAGAGCCTGACTATTCTCAGCTGTGGAACCACATTCTGCACACCAGCCCGGGGCATGACCTTGTCCCACAGGATGAGATGCAGGATGAAGTCATTTCATGGATGTGGGAGTGGAGCCATGGCAGGAGACCCTGTACAGGTGTTTTGCAGGCACCAGTGTGATGCCAGGCAGGACTGGCTCTGTCTCTCACTCCTGGCCTGACAAAGCCTATTTCTGAATTCCTCCCTGCTCCTTTGCCTCCATAAGCCAGGTCTCCCAGGCCCCCAGCAATCAGCTTTCCTGCATGCTTGGCACTGTGACAGCCAGCATGGCGAGTGGGAGTGCAGCTTTGCATACTCCTTGACGTAGCTCAGACGGCAACACAAAACTCAGTTCTTCAAACTCTGTACATGTTTGCAAACTCTGCTGTTGGCAGGCAGATTCTTAGCCTGGCTCTGCTGCAAGCACTGCCAGACAGAATCAGGGATGAGGCAGGTTCAGGCCCTGGGCAAGCTGGAGCAGTCAGAACAAGGGCTGTCACTGTTGCCAGGAATGCCCAGACTCCTGCCCCATGCCCTGTGGACAGTAATTCAGTCTCTGACACTTGTCCCTCTGCAACAGTACCTCTGTCCCTATCCTAAATACACCCTAGATGCTGCTCTGAGACTCACAGGAGACAGCGATCTAGCAAAGACTCATTTTGGGTGACAGCATAAGGTAAAGGAAAGTGACAGCTATGTGACCCTTGTAGCTTGAGGGCTCTACATAAAACTGTTCCTTCCTGGCATAAAGAGAAAGGAAATATTCACATCATTTCCCTTTCTTTCTTGAAGGTAGATTCACTTCTCTGAAGCTGACAGTCCTGAGTGGGCTCTGCCGGAGCTGGCAGGGTTGGGAGCCTCACTTGTGGTTTGCTCTCTGTTCTGTACAGCTTCCCCAGGTATGAGGAGGATCTGTGAATTTGGTATGAGATGCTGGCAGGGTAGGAATCAAGGCAGTGCCATGCAGTCACCGTGCCCCAGCATGTCGTTTAGGCTGTCTCACCTCCAAGCCATGCCACCAGCAGCTGGCAGAGATGCACCAGACCACAAGATACCATTCCTGGGTGGAGGCCTGTGGACATCCTCTCATCCACAGCCCTTGCCCAGAGATTTCCCTTGTGCCAATTGCCTCTGAGCTCTCTCTAACAAGCACCTCCCAGGCTTGAGGTCCCACAACACACTCCCTGGGCCTATTTGCAGGACAAGACTCACTATATTTTTGCCTGAGCCTCTCTCTGTGGTTAAACAGGGCAGCTCTTAAGATTACCATCAAACTATAATGCCTCAGCCAAGACCCTGACCCTTAGTTACATGCTCATATCAACACACAGAGTTGGAGAGCTAGTGGCAGAGAAACCACACTTTGTGTGGGCAGCAAAGTGCTCGCATTATGTCCCACTTGAAAGGCTAAACAGGCCCAGACAGGCCCCTGTTATCCTCTGGTCACATCTCTGCCTCACATCAGCATGCTTGGTGCCTCCTGCCAGAGATAAGTGGTGCATTACCAAGAGACAACCAGCCAGAGATTACCTGCATTGCTACCAGAGACCTCCAGAGCTGTGGTTAAGAATTCAGGTCTTGTCTGGCTGCATCAGCACAGAGAAAATTAAGACTCGCCTGTAGTTCCACAGACAGCAGGCAAAAGAAGGTGAATCATAGGGATTCATCACCTAGGGGCAGAGAACCTTGGGAGATGGACTAGCCTAGGGAATGGGTCGTGAAGGGGATGACAGGCAGGCAACCAGGATCCAAGAATCCCCAGGTCTAGCTCCATGGGGCAAGAGATATCCAGCATGGGCACCTTGAGAGCCACGTGTACCCTAGCCTGGCCCTGGGCAGTCTGATGGGGCTCTGCCGGCTGGCCCCGGGGAAGAGCGTTTTGCCCTCCCTATTCTTCCCCGGGCCCGGCGGGCTTATCCCCCGCAGGAAGGGCGAGCAGCACAGCCCCGGTCTTATCTGAAGGGGCAGAAGGACCAGGAGACCCAGTACCTCACACCGGGGCTGCAGCAGGGATCCTCCTCCCTCAACCTCAGCCGGGCCCAGGAACTGCCCAGGAGAAGCTGGTATCCGCGGGGGAAGTCTCGCAGTCCGCTGAGGACAAGAGCCGCGGCACCTCATGAGGAGACCGAGTAGCCGAAGGGCCCCGCTACCGCCCGCAGTGCCTCATGAGGAGACCGGGAGGCTGAGGAGACCCGGTACCTCATAAAGAGACCAGGGGGCTGAGGGACCCGGTGCTACCCGCAAGGCCGCAGCGCCTTGAGACCGTGGGCCGCAGCACCCCCATCCAGCTACTCGCGGGGAGGCAGCCCGGCCGCCGCGGCGGGACAAGCCAGCATTGGAAGGTCACGGAGGGGGAAAATGGTGCCAAGTTCTTACCGGACTCCGGGGCATCCACTGCAGCCCGGCCACCAGCACGGGGAGCGGGTCAGGGTGCGGGTACCGCCCGCCGCTGCGGCACGGGGCGGAGCACGCAGCGCGGCCCGCCGGGAGCTGTAGTCCCGCCCGGCACCACTGGCCCAGCCCCATGGCAACGAACACGGCCCCATGCAGAGGCAGGGCTCGGCGGCATGGCGGGAAGACGCAGTGAGGGCAACGAAATACAGCACGGGCTCTGTGGCGCAATGGATAGCGCATTGGACTTCTAGCGTTAGTTTGACGGGAGTCATTCAAAGGTTGTGGGTTCGAGTCCCACCAGAGTCGCATTTTGCCGCCGTTGGTGCGGTGATCGCGCCGGGGCTCTAAGGCAGAACTGTGGGTGCTGCTCAGGAGCCAGCCCTGTTTTCGCATGACAGGTGGAGTACTAGCAAACGCGGGGCACGGTGCCCCCCGGTCATTAAAAAGCGCGCACCGGGCCGAGCGGTACGGTAAGCAGCTTCAGTACTTGCTGTTGTCGCAGCACGGACGCACATCACTGATGCTGGTAGCGGTGGAGCTGCCGCTTGTCCACAACGAATATGTCCCCTCTCACAAAGCCATTTTTCACGTGACTTGGATCTGCCACAATCATCTCCGCTCCCTGCCTCTGCCGCCTCCGTACAGACAACCAACAGCTGCAGCAGACGCAGTCACAATCACGCTACGTGCCGCTTCGGTAGGGCTGACATTGAGCTGCGCCAGCGCAGCACAACCGTCACCAGCAGCACAACTGTTGCACAGTCATGCTAAATAACCCCAAGTGCAACGAAATGGTCTCTTGCAGTCATTATTTCCTGCACTTTGCTGACTGCTGTTCACTGCTTCTGGAAGCAGCAAATCTTTGCTTTGCTTCAGTTTAACCATCCCAAAGCTCTGATGTGTTTCCGACGCAAAAAAGCACATTTTGAGGGCATTTTGGGGCACACTTATTTCATTGCAAACAGTGCAAATAGGACAAAGCTCACTCTCCACATTTTACCATTTATATGGTATAATTTATCATCTGACTGAAATAACTCCAGAGGCCATGGACATAGACAAGCTTAGTTTCAGAGAGAAACCCGGAGTCTGGTAGAGTGCAGGGAGGGGATGGAAGGGAAAGTTGAAAATGAGGAGGGGGAGGGTGCAGGAAGCAATCCTGCTCTCCTGGCTGCTCATAAAAGTAGCCCAAAACCCCGGAGTTTTGTCATGCTCAGCCTCCTGGAATGGGGCAACTGTGATGCCTGGTTGCAGTGTTAGCCCCTGCTCTTGCTGGGCTGGGGCCAGGGCAGCCCACAGCTGGAAAATACCACATCCACAGGCTGCATCCAAGAACACCAGAGGACCCAGCCAGAGCACCCTCACACTCCCCCAGGAACCAGAGTTGTTTTACGAAGCCCACAGCCTTACCCCTCTCCTGCTCTGCACCCTGACTTTCACCTGCCCAGCCCTTTCTACTTATTAAACAAGAAGGAATTTCAAGTCAACCCACATGCATGAAGAGCCCCTGGCCCCATTGCTCTGCCCTTGCACTTGACAGCTGCTGGCAGTCTGGAGCCCTAAGTAATTAACTCAGACATCAATCAGCTTCAAGACACAGTGCAAGCAAACCCTTCCTGCGTTCCCAGTATTCAGCCCCTTATTCCTGATTCTGTAATTCTGCTGCCCATGGAGAGGATGACTCTTACTGAAAACCCAGCATCATCACACAGATTTGAGCAGTTTCCATGGGGAGGGACTACAGGAAAACACAGCAGACTGGGAATAGTTCTCAAACCACCAGTCCAGCAGAGGTAACAGCCAAAGGGTTTTCCCTGCCTGCTTCCAGGAGCATGCAATTGCACACTGCCTGGTCTCAAAGGTGTGAGGCACAACCCACCACAAGATCAGTCAGGCACCAGTACCAGATGGGATTTCACTCTCACACATCACGGCAGCCTCCAGAATTTAAGCCTCAGTCTTGCTAGGGAGGCTAGGAGGAGGGATTTACCCAGCCAAGTTTGCCACTGTGAGTTGTAAACCAGTTCTGCTCTCCCTCCATCCCATCAGTACAGAAGCTCTGCTGCCAGGAGGGAGCTAAACAGCTAGACCCAGCTGGCAAAGGCACACTGAGACTTGTCATCCTTCTACTGAAGTAGAAATAGCAAAATGGGTCAAATTTTGTCAAGTTTTGTCATGCCACAGGGAAGTGTCACTTAGCCTCTACCACCAGGTAGATGTCAGCTCCTAGCAGAACACTCGGTCCTCGGGTCCATGGCAGGTGGTAGTTTAACCACACTGCACTGCCAGGCAAGAGGAGATGGAGTGTGCCAAGAGATGGCTGCTGTCTGCCAAGGAGGATCCCCTGTCCCTTCCCCATGCTTGAGTTCTCACACTCAAACATCTGGGGGAGGCAAGATGCCAATCTCCTCCCGCAGGGACTCCACTGGCTGCTCCCAGCGCTGCTCGTAGTAGATATTGAGGATGCAGCTGGCATTGCGCCCACTCCGAATTGCCCAGGGAACCAGCTGGGTGGCCAGGACCTGCAGCTTTCTGGAACAAACAACACAGGAGGTGATTTTTTATTTCCATGTTTTGTTTTTTATTTCCTTCTCCAAGTGCCAAAACCTTTGTGCCCCGTGCACCCCTCCACCTTCTAGCATCCCTCCCTATCTCACAGGGGAAGCTGAGGCATAGGACAACGTGCACGGAAGGTTAGCTGGTAGCAAATCCAAGACCAGACCTCAGGTTCTGTACTTATCAAACTGCGCTGGGCCACCAAAACAGATGTGCTGGGACAGAAAACAGCCACTAGCATGATGAGGGTCCTGCTGGCTCTCAACACATGCTAAAACAAGAGCAGCCAGACCTAGGCATTGATTCTCCTGCCTGGCACAAAGAGATTGCATGCTGCAAGCAGACAGAACATCAAGTTCTGTTTCAATGACCAGCCAAAGCTGTGCTTCCTGCTGTCATCGCTTCCCTGGGCCATGAGGACAGAGCAGCAGGTTCACACAGGGGATCCCTGACTGACTCACACCTGCAAACTACCAGTGTACCCTCTTCATCCTTGAAGGACATCAGAAAGCATTACCCAGGCTGGTATGAACCTGAGGCACAGACTCCCTTCTCACCGTGTGCTGAGATGGAGAGGACCAAATGCTGCTCCCAGGACACACATGGGTAGCCCTGTCTGGACAGCTTCAAACCACTTCACCACGACCTCACCTGAGAGGGAGAAAGAAGCTTGTGAGTTGGCAGAGTGCCTGAGCTGGGAGGCAGCCCTGGCTGTGCAGTCCTGCGATGAAGGCTGCAGCATCTGCCCCTCCCTGAGGACTGCTATGCACACACTCACATCCCGCACCTCCATAGCAGGACTTGAGAATGCTTCCCCGAGGAGAGATGAGCTTAGGGGCCTCAGAGGAGCAGCACCCCGCAGTCAGTACCCTGTGAGCTCAATAAGCATGTCCCAAGCCGGCTGGCTTGCTGCAGACCTTTATTAATGCAACTGCCAAAGCCTGATCCCTGGTGCAGCTCTCCCCATTTCTCAGCATAGGACAGACCTTTTATAAATGCTGCCTGGGCTCAGTCAAAGCCTGAGTAGGAGACCTGACAGGCTGGTTCCTGCAGGCTCACCAACAAAGCTGACTTGTGACTTGCTATTGAGTCAGTCACAAAACAAGGACAAAGGACACAGGCAGACACATGCGTAAGAAGCAACTTAAGAATCCCCACTTCTGCTTGTGCTCAGATCTTGCAAAACACCCCTCCCTCTATGCCACCCTCACTTCCAGGCAGCAAACACCCATCTATCTGCCCAGCAGCTGCCTACACCCAGGGCTTGAACTAAGCATCTCCCAAGTGGGGGAAAGGTGACATCCCATGGCCTCTGGGTCACCACAGAGCCAGTGATGCAGGACGGTGATGATGCAAACCTCCACACACACCCACTTAGGCTGAGGATCAAGAAGTCTGACTGTCCCAGCCTGCCCCATTCCTGGGAGAGGCAGTCAAGCACCACCAGAGGGATCTGGCAGCATAGCCCTCTGAGCCCACTGTGGCTCACCTAGCATATTGGTTGGCATGCCCAGGAGGGTATGCATCAAGTCGTGAACTTCACGGTACCGCTGGATCACATATGCCAGCTCTTCATCGTCAACAAACTTAGGTGGCATCCGGGTGTCTGGAGAAACCTTCTGCAAATCCAAACAGATCCAATTCAGTCCCTTCCAAATCACATTTTTTAGCCTCATTCTTTGATGTGCAACAACACATGGTCCCCTCTCTGAGCGCATTTCCCAGCTGCCAGTGACTGACGGGGTCAGTGTCATTCACATAAACAAAAACAAGGACTGCACAGCACTGGTGACAAATCCAGCACCACCTGACACCCTGAATCTTATCTCATTCCCTAGATGCTCTCTCATTCCTGAAGGATTCCACACATTTCCACATCTCCACCTTCCTTCTAAAGCCGATTCATGCTTCCAGCACCGGGATCAGCTACAGCTGTTTGCACTCTGCAAAAGCCCACACTCACATTGTCCTCCAAGAACTGGACATACTCTCGGCCCAGTGAGCCGGGTGGCAGCCCCCGCAACCTGGCCATGTCCAGGGTAGACAGACGTATGCGAGGCCGTTCCCTGAAAGTAAAACACAGGACAGGGAGTCTCCTTCTGAAATCCAGTGGGCAGTCCTGGAGAAAAAATGCCCCTGGAAATCTCCATCCTCTGCCTTTGCCCTTCCTGGGAATTTTCCCTGCTTCAATCCCAACTGCTTGCTGCAGGGATGGCACCATCTGCATTTCTGTTGCTGAGGCTGGCACACAAATGGCTTAAAGGATCCACCCAAAACCTTTGCAACAAGAGAGCTCTTGTTTTGTGCCCTTGTAACCACTCTGGTTGGAAACACACTGGTGTTCTTTGCATTTGTTTGGTGTAAATGCTGCTGTGCTGCAGGCTGCCAATAAGGCACAGCCCCCAGCAACAGGCAGCCCTGGGGCAGCAGAGCTCTCTAACATCCTTGTAAAAGTAGCCAGAGCTTTAGAAGGGAGGGAATTTGTTCTAAACAAGGTTTAATTTCTCTCCTGTTCAGGCTTTCACCACCAGCCATGTGGTAGGCCTGCATAGAAAGGTTTCTTCTCGAGGTTGTTTGCAAACAGTGCTCCAAGTCTCTGGAACTTTTATTTTAAATTCACAGGGCAATTTTTTTCTGTGATAAAAGCCCTGCAATGGATCCAGGAGTTACTGCTCAGCTCCTGGTGCATAAGTGCCAGGGAGATAAGCATGAATACCACCAGACTCACCCTTGGTGTCAAAGGATCGCGTCAGCTTGGGGGTTTTAAAAAGACTTGTGTGCACAAATTGGACCACTGCAAATCCCTGCAGTACTAACATCCCTCAGTGCCTCTGCTGTTTCCTCTCCCTGGGCAGCTCCTCTGGCTCTTAGCCCCATCCTGATTGCTTTGCTGAGTCAGCATCCAGAACCTGGGTCAGGCTGCTCTGCACAAATATATGAAAAAAAAGCAGCCTTTCCCCAGCCCCTACATGCTACAGCCAAAACAATACACAAGCATCTGGTGTGACACATAACAAGGATCAGAGAGATCACAAAGTAAATAAACAGTAGGATCTTGGTTAATAAGGGACTCATGAAGTCCCTCCTGGTCCTCAGCCTTGCAGACATGGAAGCAAAAGTGATCAAGTCTTAATGAGGAAGACAAGTGGCCTTATTTCACAGCTTGGGGCCATGCTGTGGGCACTGGGAAAGAAGATACAAAGGTGCCTAAGGGGGAAGCAGGCCAGCAGAGACAAAGTAGCCACAGCAGCAGGTACGGTGGAGAAATCCACAAGTGTGCTGAGCAGTGATGATAACTTATGTCCGTGGATTTCTCCCCTTTACTTTCTGCTGCATGCCCTTGCACTGGCACTTGAAACAGGGCTGGATCCAGCAGCTGCTGTGCTCTTGCCCCTTAGACTTGCCCACATCTCTTGCAATCGCTGAAGTGAAATAAACATGCTGAAGGAATAGAACTAATGAAACATCTGTGCTGCTTTCAATCCAGGGAGAGCACGGCTCTCCCTCCAGCGACCCAAAGAATGTGCCTGGCCTCACTGCCTCCCTCTCCACCACAAAACATGCAGCAAGGGAGGGCAGGGATGTGGAGGGACGCACTGGAGGATGCGGTAACCTTCCGGGTGGTGTTTCATCTTGTCCCGCAGGCTGGGCAGGGCAAGGCAGCCTGTGGTCTCCCCAAGGACTGCCACCATGTCTGAAAGAGACCAGAAAGTGACACAAAAGTGGTTTTCAAAACACCCAGCTGTCCTCAGTTGGCAGGTGAGGAAATGAGGCAACAAACTCCTCGTCCAGGAGCAGGCAGGATGCCTATGGCAAAGCAAGTAGCCCCAAAACCCACAGATCTTCAGTCTCGGGGCTGCTCGGCCCCGTGTCACACTCAACTTGGGATGCAGGTTTGAGGCCGGAGACCAAGGAGAAATGAGCTGCGGTGAGACACCGCCACAAGGGGGCAGCAGATCACTGGGGGGCGTCCGGGGTGCCTCACCCCAGCTCTTCCACAGCCTCCTGCCCTGGGCGAGGTCTCAGCCCTGCACTTGCATCTTCACTAAATAAAGGCCCCTGAAAAACTTTAAGGGCACACGGGGCAGCATTGCTGGGCGTTAATAAGGACCCTGGATGGAACGAGCTCCTCCCAGCTCGGCTTACCGTGTCTGTAGGGGTCATAAAGAGCCATGACCGCCGAGCCGGCGGCCAGTAGCGCCTTCTGCAGCGGGTTGGTGGGGATGTGCCCGGGGTAGAGTTGGTAGGACATCTCCTCCTCCCCGCTGCGTCCATCGCGGGCCCTCAGCTCGGTGCGGCTCAGACAGGCTCTGCCTGCGGGGAACGGAGGATGAGTCCAGCGCCTGCGGGGCACGGGAACGGGGCGGACACCTTCTAGGATGCCCTTAGGGTTGCGCTGGGGGGAGAGGAACGACCGGAGGAGGAAGGGAAAGGCACTTGCCTGGGAAACTGGGATCCGCATGCGACAGGAAGACCCGGGCCCGAGTCGCCGCCAGCCGTAGAAGCATCTTCCCCTCCCCCCCTGCCCCGGAAGCGCTCGGCGGGACGGGACGGGGCGGGGAGGAGCTGCGCGCCATGGCGGCGGTACCGGCCGGGCTCTTTGCAGTGTACAAGCCGGCGGGGGTGACGTGGGTCCGCGTCCGTGCGGCTGTGGAGACGCATCTGCTGCGGGGTGAGAGGGGCGGGGGCCGGCGATGGGACCCCCACCAAAGTCCATCCCGGGGGGAGCTGCTGGCCGCCTCTGACCGCTCCCCCTGTTCTGTTGCAGAGCTGAACGCGGCACCGTGCCGTGCCGCACGGCAGCGCGTCCGCTTCCTGCCGGCTCCGGCCCACGGCGACGGCGAGACTATGGGGCTGGTAGCCGTGAGTGTGCCCGTACTGGCCGACCACCCCCTCGGTAAGAGCCGCCGCAGGGCCTCATCGTGCCGGGCGGGTGGGTGGGAGCCCCACGATGATGAGAGTCTCGGGCAGGCGCTGTGAACCGGCTCCGACTCTGTCTCCGTTGCAGTTCGAGGCCCGCAGTTCAAGCGATTGAAGATCGGCGCGGGTCACCGGCTGGACGTGAAGGCCTCGGGAGTCTTCGGTGGGTCTTGTCCCGCAGCGGCACCACGTTCTGCTGCCTGCGAGTTGGGAGGTTTCCTTGCGGGTGAGAAGTGGTGAAGGCTTAGTGGCTGCGTAGCAGCACCTGCCGAGTGTCACAAGCTGTAGAAACGACGCAGCTTAAACCCAGCTGCTGGTAACTCCATATCCCAGCACACGGAGCTTTGCTGTGAGAGGTCAAGCTCCTGCTGCTGACAGGTGGCTGCCACATAACCCCGTTTCCACTCCACCACTCAAATTTGCATTACCGCGGCTGGCATTGCTAAACGTTTGCTCTTAAGTATCCAGATGAAAGGTTGTGGGGAAATACTTGAGTTCTACATACAACTTTACACTTTCAATGATAGGCACTAGTTGAGGGGGTCACTGCTCAGGAGGTACAGCCCTTACTGTGCATCTGTGGCACTGTGGAAGCGTCTGTCAGGAACTTTTCTATGTGGCTGAAAAACCGCTTTCCCTTTCTCTGTTTCAGTACTTGGCATAGGTCACGGAAACAAGCTCCTCACTGACCTGTACAACTGCCACCTGACCAAGGTAGGTGTCAGCTGTGAACCACCTCAGGGTGTCTGAGTGCAGCCACACACTTGATTCCCACCCTACTGCCCTAGACTGGCCTTGTGATGGTGATTCTGCTTTTGAGTCTCAAACCTGCCAATGCTTTTGAGAGCTTTTGAGGGTCCAGAATTTCATCCTTCATGTGGGCATCCAGATGTGGCCATACGAGCAGAAAATGCTGCCAGCCATAGCCAGTGCTTTCTAGCTGCTGCAGGGCAGAATATTGCTACTTGGACTGCTTGGAGTACCTCTTTGGTAAATTGTACTCTGTCCTTCTTCAAGGTTTACACTGTTGGTGGGCTGTTTGGTAAAGCCACTGATGACTTCTCAGACACAGGGAAGCTAGTGGAGAAAACAACATTTGGTAAGAAATTGAATTCACATTTTTTAAAAAACCCAGATGGGAACCCCAAACAAAAAAACACAGCAGCCACGATGAAAGGGGCACAGCTCCTGCTTTCTAGTTGTTTTTACACGTGGCCCCTGTGCAATACTGTTGTGATAGCCCATCTGTTCTAAATACAACCACCACACATAAAACCAGCAGAAATCCTGATCATAGTGGTTGCTATTGGACCCAGTTCTCTCCATAAATCATGGGTTGAGATACCAGTTGGAAAGCATTGAATGAAAGTCTTCAAACATCTGATATAAGAAGCTGGAGCCAACACTTTGAAATCAATCATGCAGGGTAGTTCTTCCTTTTGTGTGCTGTTCTGTGCATTAACGTGGTACAGCCAGAAGTGATGTGGGTAAAGCCACCTCAGCAGTTCTCATTGGCCGCCAAAAGGACAGTAATGACCTGATGGTACATTTCTGTCTCTTCCCAGTTTCTAGACAGATAATTGAGCCTTTGTTTCTACCTCCTTACTTGCAGATCATATTACAAGGGAAAAGCTGGAACGGATTCTTGCTGTCATTCAAGGAACAAATCATAAGGCCCTGCTGATGTAAGTGGACAGATGCAGCTGACCTGATCCAATTGCCATTTGCTGGTTTTTAAAACAAATGAGATTGATTGCCATAATCAAAGTCTTTAAGGGCTGGAGTACCAGACAGGTACAGAGAGAAGTTACTCTGAGTGCTGAGTGTTGTAAAGTGTCCTCCTGTCTTGAAATCTCCAGCTATTTTAGGACTTAGGAGTTACATTAGGGCCTACAAAACTACCCTGTAACCATCAAGTACCTCTCCTTCCTAAACTGTTCTCCACTACTGCAGGCACACGTACAGCATTAAAATATATGTGAAGGCTCAACACATGCAGTTCTAAGAAAACATTGCAGCTCAGCATTGTTGGGGGTGGAAATGTTTTGAATCCCATTGAAGAGAAGTGCTGTCTGCTCCCTTTTCAATCTTCCAGGCATTCTAACATTGACATGAAAACACAAGAGGCATATGAGTTGGCTGTCAAAGGGTTGATTCGGCCCATGGGAAGAAGCCCTCCAATAATCACAGCGATCCGGTGCCTCCAGCTCACGCTTCCAGAGTTCCAGCTAGGTGGGACCAGTACAAAACAAACTGGGGAAGTCTGAGCAATAAGTCAGTAGTGAACTTCAGTTTCCTATTCCTGGTTTAATGCGGAATGCTTTGGTGGGAATTGCGTATTAACACGTCACTAGCCACCTCTGTAGAACATTTACCGCACTGTTGTTTCCAGTGTCACAGAAGCATCTCATTAGAAGAACTCTTTACTGGAGTTGAAAGATGTTGGTGGTGGTTTGTTGCCTTTTTTTTTCTTTTTTTTTTTTTTTTTTTTTTGTCAGAGCAAGATCTGGAACTCTCACAAAATCAGAGCTGCTTTAGAAATTAAACCAGCTGTGTTCCTAGCTCATAGGCTTTTCCCTGCCAGTTTGGATCTTAGACTGAAGCAAGATGATTTGCATAGTGAATACTTAAGGGTAAAATTTGTCCTTATCCCAAGGTTTCAGTGCAATGCGATTGGGTGGGGTTTTTGGGGGTTGCTTTGTTGTTTTTTTAAAGCATGGTTTGTTTCCTGCAGCTACCCTCCTCACAAATCACTTGCTTTATCAAGAAAATACCTTTTCTTACCCACTTTGAAGTCCCTAGATTTCAGCATTACTCTCCTGTATCTATGAGTTTGCTTTCTAAAATATTCACTTTGGGAGAGGCTAAGGAGGCCCTGCAGAAAACCATAATCCCCCTCTGTTGTGTCTTAAATAGTCAGTTCTACCAAACTACTTCTTTCAGTGTAACTGTGAGTGATGTCTGGATTGTGTCAACACTTTCTTTCTTCTGAAGGAATCTCTCTGTCCTTCTAGAAATCCACTGTTTGCATGAGACTCAGCAGTACCTCCGAAAAATAGTTCACGAGATTGGTCTGGAGCTGAAATCATCTGCTGTGTGCACGCAAGTGAGAAGGGTACGTGATGGTGTTTTCACACTGGACGATGCTCTGCTGAGAAGCCAGTGGAATCTGCAAAATATACAGAATGCAATTTTGGACTGTCAGCTTAAAGTGAAAACAGAGTTGGAGAAAACACTGGGCCTTCAGGATGAAAGGCATCTTCATGAGATAGATGTGGAGAAGGCCCAGGCTGCAGAGAGCTGAGTGTGTGCTGTGCAGAAAGGTCTGTAGGCAGTCTTCAGGACACCAGTGCAGCTCCATGCTGACAGCGTGATGGGCAACAAGAGGAAGGAGGTTAACTGCAGTTCACTGCCACCATTTCCTTGAGAAGACTTTACGCAGAGGCATTTTTTTTTAAGCATGGCAAACCGTTCATTAACAGGAGTTAGCTGTGCCAAAACTCCTGTTGACTTCAGGAACATTAAGTTGCTAGGAGATACAAAAGCCCATCCCCAAATTGTTCTGCAGCAGGAACCAGACAGTGTCTTAGAGAGCTGTATTCCCTTGTGCATGGATTTGTTTGTGCCTGGCAGCATAACTTAGCTACTATACATATTTTATTTTCCCTCTGTTGTCCTAGAGTATTCCATTGCCATTAGCCCTGCTTTCAATTATGTAAGAACTCAAAATCAGAGTAAAAGAGCCTACACTAAGGGGAAACAGACTACACAAAGCAATGCAAGGAAGTTGTTACAACTAGAGTAGGCATCTGTGATGAGGAAAGTGGCTTGCGGTAGAGATGGATGCATAACAAATAAAACCGAAGGTGACCTAGAGGGAAAGAGGCTGGCTCTTGCCTCAGTTCTTGTCCATGAGTACACTGACTCAAAAAAAAGAGCACATGGCTTTTTTCCTGTCCCCAGAGGAACCAAGGGTGTTCAGGGGTCTGTGGTGTCCTGCTCTGCAGCAGCTCCACAAGGAGAGCATACAGTGCCCTCCAGTAGCTCATTACAGCTGAGTCTGCCATAGCAGAAGTACACTTTCTAAATGTAAGTATCTGAAGTTACACTTGCATTATTTCACTCAGTATTGTTCCAGCTATATGCTCAGCTAGCAGCTTTGGAGCTTTAGTAAGCAGAAGATCTGTTCTATTCCTCTTCTGCATTTGCACAAAGGCCAGCATATGTCATCCTCCAGATGACAGTCACTGAGGCACAAGAACTTCTGTCTTGTCCGGTCGCACCCCAGAGGACACAAACTTGGACCCTAGAATCTTTCAGTGGTTTTGAGTTTCCCGGCTCTGCACAAAGCAACCAGAACAGCAGTGGAGCACATCACCATGCCAGCTGCAGAGCTACAGAGCTTCCCCAAGGGCAGCTTGTTCTTGCCTCAGCTTGTGGGTTCTGGGTGCCTCCATCCTTCCTGGAAAAGGCACTGGTGTCAGGGCACCTTCTGTGCACCACTGTCTGGTGTAAGTGCAGCATACACCTATGACTGCAGGCACCGGCAGAGTGTTCACACAGCGACAGCTGCAAGTTCACAGCTCTTGCAAGGAGGGAAGAACGTGTGGGCTTCTGTCCCTCAGCAGCCTCCAGCGCCTTTGGTTGTGCACTGCGGCTGACATCTAACACACACTGGAAGAGCTCCTGTACCACATCATGGGAACACTCCAGGCTAAACCAGTTCTGTCACACAGAATACACCAGCCACAACAGCAATGGGGCTTTTGAGAACAAAGTTGGCACTTCCCAGTTCTGGCTCTATTGTGTCTTTTTCGTCCTCTTAAAAATACAAGAGCTCTCCACACCGGGTGCAGATATTCCTGTAACCATACCCACGAGAGTCTGTTCCTGTGTGACCACAGTAGCTGCACGTTAGTAGAGACATGGATCAAATCACAGAACACACAGGCTTTGTCGGTCCCCCTGCTTTAGACCCTTCCCCACAGCTTTAATGGCAAAACAAGATACTTACTAGTGATATTTCTGTGCCAGGTCCAGAACCAGGATCACAGAATCAGTTCTCTATTCCCAGTAGCAGCACTGTAATTGTTTTCTGGTTTCCAAACACTACAGATTCATTTCATTCAAATTTGGAAATGATCAGACTGCAGCACAGGCTTCTCTGGAGACCAGAGTGGGAAACTTACTGAAAGGAAGGTCTTAGAAGAAATAGGAAGAAGGACATCAAGCTTGAGTGGAAAATGGACAATGGGTCTGCAGTCAGCAGAACACTTAATCCCTTAGAACTGCCTAAAGAAGCCAAATTCAGGTGCAGCCCTAACCTGAGACACTGAAATATGCTCTTGACACAATGGTGTGTTTGGGACACTGCTCACTTTGCCAGTGCCTCTGCACTTCGAGGAGAGTAAAGCAAATCATGCATCTACCCACTACTGAGCAGGGCTGCCACAGTGCTTCCACCAGGAGTCCTCAGAAAACAACTGAATAATAGATGTTACAGTTGTCTCAGAATATGGTTTAAGAATTTATTCCCAGGTTCCTGCAATGCTTTGTAGGCTCAGAAAGTGAATTCCTGAGAAATGCAATATCTGCTTTATTCAGACTGGACACTTAACACCACATTTTGCCATTTACTACAGAAAAGATACAAAACCTCTAGATACCAAAGAGCCTTCTTCTTCCCTACTTCCGAGGGGTCTTTTTCTTTCAAAGCATTTGTTACATTGTGCAGGTGAATGACCTCATTTGCTCTAGCCATTCAGTATCCAAACAGCCCCTGATGTTGTAAAGAAGCAAGGATCCACGAGAAGAGTCTTAACATCAACCTGAATTATATCCTTTCCAATAAAGAAAATAAGTACTGTTGATCAATCATGAGGCAAAATTATCCAAAGTTCTACATCCCTTTCTCACATGCAGGAACCAGCTGACAGACTGAACAACTGTCATGTTCCAAAACTTCTTAGAAATGAGACTGTTAACCCTTACTTTGTTGCAATTCTGCATACATACTTCCAAGGCCACCTCGTGCCAGTTGTAAACTGGTAAGACACACAAACATAATGGCCCAGGACGTGTCAGTCTTCAGGCTCAATGCTAGTCATTGACCTCCAGGTCATATTCAGGGTAGAGCTCTTTTGTAGTAACCCCTCGGATAACAGCTAGAAAAGAAACACAATTGTTTTTGTTACCCAAAGGTCAGATCAGTCAGAAAAGTCCTGTTTTCCTCCCATTAGACCCTACCTATCTCATAGCACCTCCCACAGCTAAGAAACGAGTCTAAGGTTTTGCAGCTTATGCTCCCCACCTGTCTCAACATTTTTCTTTTTTTTAAGTAGAAGAACAAAACTGGCAAAATTTACTAAGAGTTATCAAATATTGGTAGTATGTAACACAGACCAAAATATTAATAAATACCAATTACTTCACATGTTCAACTCTAAAACAATCCAGGTGAAACCAGAACATGCTCTAAGGAAACGACAGAAGCATTTGTGCTTGTACAAGTGACGTGTGATACAAGACTGAAACTGAAGAATTTTCAGAAGGATCTCTCTGCCTTCATGGCACAGCAGCTCCTGTCTACATAAACACTCTGACTAGGAAGTTCTTTAACAGCTTTGCCCTTACCCAGCTTGCCCAGCAGCATCTGCCCAGCATCTTTAATATCATTATATTCATGGAGCAGAGAGATGTGCTGCTCCAGTTCTTCCATGCTGTAGCCTCTGTAACGATAAAACCAAAAAGGTCAAAAACAACAGAAAGATGTTGCTGCCCAAGCAGAGCAAAGGGCATTTGAGATACTTAGGCCTGGCATGTCAAAGGCAGAATTTGAAGGCAGCAAGTACAGCTGCTGCAAGTCATAAACACGAAAGCTACAAATAAATAGACCCCTTTTTTATTTTTTTTGCCACATCAAGACTTATTAAAAAAACCAAAACCAACCAAGCAAAAAACCCAACAACAATTCCCCTGAATTCTCAGAATCAAGTAGAGGCAGAAATAGGCTGCTGGAAATTCACTTTACACACATCTTTTATCTGTAGCCAGGGGGAAGCAGTGAAGAAGGCCTTAATATCGGGATCCTTGAGGATAAAACAAAAAACGGTTTTGGAACAGCCTTTGTTCTACCATTCCCTTTCTATGCAATACCCATTATCTTAAAAATCATCACTGCTTTACAACAAATAACCCACAGGAATTTTCTCTCTTTAAAATTTAAGCAGCAACGTTATCTCACAAGAGCTGGTAAGAAGCAACTGTCATAGGGTGTCATTAGTTACACTGCCTTACACCTGGCACCCATCATGCCAAAGTATTGTACATGCCACCTGCCTGCCTGGAAAATACCTGTTTCTTGAACATAAAGGTGTTCTTGATCAAGATGGAATGAAAAAGGAGATTTGGCAGATGATACAAGTCTTGATCTCAATTTTAATTCTCAAACAAGCACTTCATCTGGCATGATGTGTTGTAATAGCATGATGGTTAAAATCCCTGGTTCCTAGTTCACACATAATTACCTCTGCAACACCTGCAGTGAAGTTTAAATCCTCTTACCCAAGCTCCTAGTAAAACTTGATTTGCCTTATCAAATAATTTGGAAAGAATTCCTCCCTAATGGGCTTCATGACTCACAGTCACCCTGTAATCAACATTTGTATGACACCACCATAAAGATGGTTTCATGAGAGTTCAGCGTTTAGCTCCAACTCCTGAACCATATTTTTTTTTTAAACCCAAAATAAATAATTGAGGCTTCACAGTGAACACAGAGCTTGCCAAGGACATACTCAGACAGTAATTCTGCAATTTCCTGGTCTAGAACAAGGTCTTTCCGTTTCAGCTCTTCAATTTCACATCGCAGGGCTTCTTCACTAGATCCGTTAGGTTGGCAGGACCTTGGAGATGGGATCTGTCGAGCACAGAAGGAATTTAACGCTAACTCAGCTGTGGATGAGAAGCTCAGTGCTTGAGAGCAGAAATGCTGTGTGTCACCAGATTAAAAAACATGAAGAAAAAGAAGTCGACCCCCCCAGACTCTTGGACAGGGAAGCGAGGAAATTCAAGTGAAATATTTATCACTCTATGTAACATGAACCTTTTCCCTATCTACTCTACAGCATGTTGTAGACTTAGCGTGCAAGGCGAAAATAAAAAACAAACCCCACGGCTTGGCTCTTAGGAGGAACCGCTGGCATGACGTGTGGCTAAACCGCCCGGCCGGCACGGACTCGGGCGACAAGCCGCTTCGCCCTCCACGAGAAAGGCTCCCGCTGTGCCCAGACGAGCCGCAGCGATCGGGCGAGAGGTTGCCGGGGGTGGCCTTGGTCTCCCACTCTCGTGTGGAGCCGCCGAGCAGGGGCCACCTGCCCCCCTAGCTTGGGCGGACACTCACCGGTGACCTGAAGCCCACAGTGCCGCTCTGCCGGCCGCCAATGGAGGTCCTGCCAAAGAAGAAAGGCGCCGCGTTAGAGGCCAGACACTCCCGCGGTGAGGCAGGGCTAGGCCGCGCAGCCCCAGCGGCGGCACACACCACGGCTCAGCGAGGAGGAAGAGGGGAACCAGCTCCTACCCCCTGGGCAGCGCCCACCGGGGCAGCTGAGGAGACGGGCTAGCGCCCGCACCCGACGACACAACCTCAGCCAGGGCTGCTGCCGGCTCCCGCCTGCCTGGCTTGCGCCGCGGGGCACGCCGGAAGCTGTAGTTTCCCCCGATAGGGCCCGACAACTGTTCCCGCCTCTGGCGCGGCGGAGAGCGCTGGAGAGCGAAGTTCTCCGTGTGAAGCCGCAGGTGACATTAGAGTGGAGCAGGACATAGATGTCCTGCACCCCTAGAAGCGTGAGCGGCAGATGACTCTGTACCTCTGCTTTGCTCCACTGAGACCCCACCTCCTGTGCTGGCCCTGCTCTGTCAGCACAGGACAGACGTGGGGCTGTTGGAGCGGGGCCAGCGGAGGCTATAGTAGCGTTGCAAAGGCAGGAAGCCCTCTGCTATGAGGCCAGGCTGAGAGAATCGGGGGTCGTTCAGCCCGAAGAATGGTCCAGGAAGACCATCTGCTGCCCTTTCGGTACTTCAAGGGGCTAATTAGTAAGCTGGGGACAGAATTTTTAGCAGGGCATGTTGTGACAGGGCAAAAGACGATAGTTTTAAACTAAAGGTGGGTAGATTTAAGGTGGGTGACACCCTGACCCAGGTTGCCCAGAGAGGTGGTAGATGCCCCATCCCTGGAACTATTCCAGATCAGCAACCTCTGCAGCACCCAGCTGCAGATGTGCCTGCTGACTGCACGGGATTTGGAAGAGATGACCTTGAAAGGTCCCATCTCATCCAAAACATTCTATGATTTTGTCGTCGTTATCCCAGTTACCATAGCCAGGGTGATTACACTCAGTGCCTTCGCAAAAGGCCCCAGAGCTACCTCAGCCCTGGGGCAGCTGCTGTGAGACGGGCTCAGAGAGCTCTGGGGACCCACAGGGTTACTGACACAATGGTTGTAGGGTAAATCCGCAGCCCCCAAGCTGCTGGTTGCTCCACCATGACTGGAGAAAGCGTTAGTCAACACACCAGCGCAGCTCCTGAGCCTATGGTTTGAAGGCCCCAGGCCCACTGCCAAAAAACTTGCCATGAAAACCTGATATGGCTTCTTGGACCAGCGCAGAAGAACTCTTCACGCAACTCTCTTGGCCTGGCTGGCAAAGGTAAACGTGTCCCTCTGCAGTGCCAGGCGCCGGGCAGCTGCCGTACCAAATTCCGTGGGCTGACCACACGAGCCGCAGTTGGAAAGCCAAAGGACTTGGAATCCAAGATGTCACACACCAGCGAAAACCAACCGGCTGCGCTAGTGTGACTTAAAAGACAGAGCTCAGAGATCAAAGCAACGTGCAAAAGAGAGAAACCTATGTGGGTTTGTGGGACGCGCCCTACAAATGGTGAAGGAGATCCGCCCAGCGCCCCAGGCAGGTTTCTAGGCGGTGTTTGCTCCAGGCAGCTGAGCCAATACAGGAGCGCGGAGCGGCGCAGGACGTCTGTCACGCACGGGGAGCGGGGTCACGCCGGCCGCACGGGGCGGGGAGCGGTAGCGAGGCCCGACGCCCCGGCGGCAGCACAGCGCAGGCCGGGCTGGGGCGGAGCCTGGCGGCCGCCTCCGCCGCTCCTTACCGCGGCTGACGTGGCCCGGGCGCGGGGCGGATATGGCGGACGGCAGCAGGCAGAGCAGGTTGGCGGCGGCCAAGAAGAAGGTGAGGGGCTGGCGAGGGACAGGACGGGAGGGGACGGCTGGGCCTCACGGGCCTCGCGCGGATCGGAGCCTCCAGCCGAACTAGACCGGGCCGCGTCCGGCCCGGCCGCGGCCCTCTCGGAGGGTCACGGGTCGGGCACACCCGCCACCGCTCTGTTCGCCCTGGGACGGTGTTCGCTGCGGCACGGGCTGCCGGCAACCTCCGGGTGTGCAGTGCTGCGGCTGGGAGAGACTGGGCCCGGGTTGACGCGGCGCAACGAGGGCCACCTGATCTGATCTTGCTTTTCTTCTCCCCTTNACACTGGAGCAGCTCGGCCTCGTTCATACCGGTAGGATGCTCCTATGTGTCAGACTCATCCGAATTGGAAAGTGTCCGGGAACAGTTCAGGCTTCCATTTTTAAATCCTCTAAGTAATGGGATCCTTCATTATTTGTTTCCCCACCTTGTCCCCCAAGCCCGCCTGGTGTTTGGGACTCTGAGAGGCCCGGGTGTTGTGTCTGAATTGCGTGGCAGCGGCTGGTGGAAGTGGGATGCTTTACATAACTGGCTGGGACTCGCATGGTTTTGGGCTTGGGGGTTCAGTAATACACGCAAAAATGCTGCCAGACCTGGCAAGTGCTGAGTTACAGCTTATCATACTGGCTTTCCCTGTAGATAGGATTTAAAAATCAGTTGTAACCTGTGTCTCTTCTTACTTCACAGTTAGTACAGTAACAGTATTGATATGTTACCAAAATGCTTCTTTTAATCATTTTTTGTTGCAGTATAGAGTATCAGATTGTTATCCAAGAACATTATTAGCTGTTCATCCCTTTGAAGAGCGTTTCTCTTATTCCTACACTTGATCCATGGTTTTATCCAGTGGAGTTGTATGGGGTTTTTTGACATTACACTCATGGAAAGCATGTTCAGTTTGGACTTTAGATTCTTCTTCTTTTATCACAGCTAAAGGAATATCAGCAGAAGAATAACCCTGGAGCAACTGCAGGAACAAAGAAAAAGCGCAAAACTAAAGAAGGCAGCAGACCCGAGACTCCCACCAACAACGATCTGCAGCCTCCCGAGAATGTAAGTGTCTCATTCTTTCTCTCAGATCATTTGCCAGCTACTTGTTCTTTGGCTTCTCAAACAAAATGGCTAGAGCCAGGCAAGGGTTATGCTGGTTTCTAAGTGAATGTGGTAGGTGCCTGTCTCGCTAGGGTTGGTGCTCTAGTAGTGAGCAGCTGCTTCTGCTGGAAGGTGCCTGATGAAGGCTGATGTGTCCCAGTGCAGTTATCTGATCATACAGCACTGTCCTGTCCTGCCCTGCTGGCTGCATCCAGAGCTGCTCTTTTGAGGTGTGTGCTCCAAGTGAGCTGGAGGATGCTGCTGGCTGCTTTGATTGACATTTTCTCTCTGTCCTTTTCTGAGCCATTTCTCTTTCCCCTTTTCTTTCACCTCCTTTAGATTCAGAACATTCTGAAGGTGCTGGTGTCAGACCTTAACCACTCCAATGGGGTAGCCATACCCTCATTGGACAGGAGGAAGGTGAGGCAGTGCTCGTGTTCCTCAGTGACTTGCTCTCCCTACTGCATGCTTCGGGTTCTGTTTACACCGACCTCGATTTTTGGATGGAGCCTTGTCCTGACACACCCACTGTCAGTTGCTTGAGCTTTCTTGCCGTTTTTATTAATATGGAGCTGTTTGTTATGCATTTTCATGGCTTGTAAGTGCTTGTCTCCTGGCTTGTGTCAAACTTAATGTGTGAAAAAGTGAACCTTGTCAAAAACACTTCCTTGAGACAGTAGGGCTTTGAGGAGAAACAGTGATTTGGAGTGAGGCAATAAACTAACCGAGCTGCTGAGGAAAACTGTGCTAGGAGGAGGCAGTGTTGTCTCGGTCTGTTCTGTTCTGTGGGTTGTTGCTGTATTTCCTAGAGTCTGGTTTCTGAAGGGCCCATTTCCACTATTCTCCAGGCAAGCAGCTACCCTAGTGAGCTGTCTTGTTATTTCAGCTGACTCAGTTCATGGCAGGTAATGCAGCTTGCACAGGTGATGCACAGTCTGGCAGTAACCATGGGCATATGTATCTTTAGGCAGGAAGTTGGATATCTTCCAGTCAAACATTTAGAGGCTTTGGCATCTTCACATTCTCAGGATTTTCAACAGGAAAGGGCAGAAAGTATGCCAATAAGTAATAAAAATGTGTTCAGAACCAAATGTAAGCAAACAGCCTTTGAAGAAAATCTCTCAGACAGTTATCTGTTTACATAAGGCTAAAAATGTGGTAGCTCAGGGAAGTAAAATTCTGCAGCCCAAAATTTTCTTCCTATTTTCTTGTACCAAAGCTCTGCTTTTCATTTTCACTTGCATCATTTTGGTAGCTTTATCATTGCTTCAGTTCAGCTGCCATAAAGTGACTCATTGTATTGACTGCATATCTGTGTGTCTGCAGCAATAAATGTGACTGTAGTGATCACCAAGGGTACCAGACAGATGCGGTGACATCTGCAAGGTGGAATGGAGTTCATTCCAAATTGCCTTTGAGTGTCCCTTCTCTCCTTCTCCTTTTGTGTGTTGTAATACAGCAGCTGTTCTGTCCAGCACAAAGTGAACAGAAGAAAGTTCCTCCAGCTGGACCTTGGGTGTGTTGGTTGTGAATCAGTAGACCTTGTGTGATGTGAAGATGCATTGCCAGCTGGATATTCCTGTCTAGCATCAGAAAGGATGTGCTTTGAGTGAAGTTTCACTCTCATCATGGAGATTATTTTCATTTAATAGTTGTAAGCTCAGTGTAAGGAAGACCTTGGAGAAGAAGATGAAGATGGGTGGTCCAGTGCCATTGCTGAGATGGCATTTGGTCTTGCACTGAAGGCCTGCTTGTGACTGCACCTTCAGTCCTGTGCTGAAAATGGAGAACTTCTGGTTGTTCTTGTTTTCCCAGTGATTTTTTTTCCTGTTTTCTTAGTATGGAGAGTTACGTTTTGATCTCATTGACTCTCCATACTAAGAAAACAGGAAAGTAGAGGTGTCATCAGATGCTCTTCATCCTTCCACAAAAGCTGGATGAGAACTTGCACTGCTGTCCAGAAATAGGGTTTTTGTCCCTTCTCTTTTCCACTTAGAGTCTTCCAGTCATGGTATTCATGGCTCCAGTGGGGCTACAGGCACCTGCTCCTGGCCATGCTGAGCTTGGACTGTTCATAAATGTCCTGTTTCTAAACTTGTGATTCATGACATGCCACAGATTTCAGTATCTTAAATGGAGCATTTGAGTTTGACTAACCCAATTTTCACGTGGTCACTAACTTAACTCTTTTCCATCTTCACTTGCATGCAGTGATTGTGTTTTCCCAGGCACATTTTGAAGATAGTGCTTTGCAAAGCAGAGTGACTGCCATCTGGCTTTGCCTTCACTTGCTTTTTGGCAAGTTCTTTCCAGTAAATTTAGTGTGTGAACTTAACGCTGGGTGATGTTACTGACCCATGCTAAATAAGCAGCTTTAATTGTGTTACATAAGTTCACAAGATCACATGATGTTAGGGGTTGGAAGTGACATCCGGAGATCATCGAGTCCAACCCCCCTGCCACAGCTGAGAGGGCACAGATCTGGGACAGTGTGGTTGATGCTGATGCTCTCACCTGTTTGCTCTGGGGAGAGCATGTTTCTAAGGGATTGTTCACATCTGTTTGGTTTTCACAGGCAGATCATAAGGTGCTGAGTTGTCACTCATTTTGCATGAGGGCTGTAATTCCTGTGGTGTGTTTTGTGACAGGCATACTTTGACACTGATGTTGCCACTCATAATGCTGAACAGCTTGCTACCGATGTCCCTGTGCTATGTAACAGCAACAGTCTACCTAGTGGTGGTTCTGTTCTGCCTGCTCCTGAAAGCATGCAGCTGACACAGGTTTGTAAAGTAAAATATTGCCATTGAACATTGGTTGTCATTTCTTAGGAAAGATAGTCTTCATTCACATGACTAGTTCAGGTTTTCACCTGTTAAAAATACTGCACTCTCAACTCTTCTTCTAGTCAGTCTGTGAAAGCAGAGAGACTGCTGTTGTGCATGTGGCCCTGTATCCCTCAAAGCTGTTTTCCTTCTCTCCCATTCCATTTGCAGAAAGTGCCTTTAACAAGGAAAAAAACGTCTCCACTCAGTTCACTGTCTTTCCTTTCACTAGTTAAAGATTCAGTTGAAGCTTTATCCAGCAAAGCAGTGTTGATTGTACTGATAAATAGTAAGAGCAAATGTAAAGCCTCTGCCACCAAAGTTTCTCCATTCCAAGAAACCCAGGCTCATACCACCCAGAAAGGGTGTAAGCCAGGACTGAGACAGTGGATTTAAGTCTTTTGTTTGTTTGCCCACTCCCCCAAGTCTTTCTTTGAGAAGCAGTAATTACAGGTGCTGTGGAACCTGAGCTAGGGTGAAATCAAGCCTTAGTGACACATTCACAGATGTGACTCCCATCTTCTTTTACAGACGTGTAAGTTTTTGTGTTTCAATCCACAGATTCATGTAGCTGAGGATCATAAAAATGCTTTGGATGAGAACAAGTGAGTGTCTCTGTTAAATTTCTGTTAAATTATCAAACAGCTTTGCAACAGGATCCCAAAACGTGGAAGTTTTTCCTCCCTCTGCTCTGATTTGGGCAGTTCTTTGGGAGTTTTCATCTCAAGGTCTTTCTGCATTCCCAGGTCTTTCTCATCAACAGAAAGTCTCCGCCAGTTGTCTGAACAACTCAATGGTCTAGTGTCTCAGGTATGGCCTTGGTTTTGATCCACTGGTCCTGTTAGTTCTCTTGATGTTTGATACAGAATTTTAAACAGTCAGCTCAAGGAAACACTCTTCAATCTCAGACGTGTCTGCAGTCATCCTACAGACAGTATGATGTTTGAGTGTCAAGAGGCAAAAGATCCCAGTTTAGGAATTTAAAGTAGGGAAAGAAACAGAGCAGGATGAATGAACAGCATGTATTCATTGAGCTCTGTGTTCCAGATTTAGTGCGCAAGAACCTGCATAATGCACAGCAGCTTGTCACAGGGGGAGTCTGCCTCTGCCCTTATCCAGAAATCTTTTTTCTGCACCCGTTTATAGTGCTTTGCAGTGGAAAGTGCTCTAAGTGACAGTTCTTAATTCATAGTGATTTGTTGCCTTGGGGAGTAAAACTGACTTATTTAACTGGTTTACTTCTAGTCTGCATCATATGTGAATGGAGAGAGTGCTGTTTCTCCCACCAGTATGAAGGAAATGGAAGTAAGTTGTTTTGAGTCTTTTGTTTCCTCTTTCTTCCTTATTTGTTGCTATTGATTGCTTGCTGAAACTCCCTGCTTACAGCAGTGCTAAAGAGACCTAATTGAAGGCACAGCTCAGATCCATTGCTGTCCAGTTGTCATTTTGAGCTGTAATTGAGTTGCTGTGATCAACATCAGGGGACAGGTATTAGAGGTGTCCAGCGTGGGGATCAGGGTAATCTGTCTTCCATACAACTGTAATTCTTCTTTAACTGCAGTTAAATGAAGCCTTGACAGAAATGGAGAAAACATGCATGTCCCAGCTGCTTTTGTTGAAACTGTAGATTTAATTTTGTTTGGAGAATCTGATCATATCTATCTGTGAGAATTATTTATTTTTCCATCCTTTTTAATTATTGCTTTTTTTCCTCCTGTCCTCTTCTGCACCTTCATTTTTCTCCTGTCTGCATGTGCCCAGCAGACACGTTACCAGGAGCTGGCAGTAGCCCTGGATTCCAGCAATCTAACTAACAAGCAGCTCGTTACAAAGATAGAGGAATTGGTAAGAAACAATTCAACCGATCAGTCTGACCTTGCTTTTGTTGCTCCTCCATGCTCTCTGGGTGTCTGCAGAGTTATGGGTTCTTTCATAGTGCCACAAGGAAGGCTGCTTACACTTTGAAAAGAGCAAAATGGCTGTCTGGAAAACGTCTTAAGAGGATCTGAGGCCACTTTTGAATGTACTGCCTCATCTGAGGAACAAGAAACAGCTCTGTTGTTTCCATTTAAATGTGTTCTGTTGAGCTCCTGAAGCTTTGCCTGGATGATAAGCATCCTGACAAAATGGCTGTTTCTGGCCCTGGTCTGAATCCCTGAATACAGAATTCTGGTGCTGGCAGCAGTGTAAAACCTGTTTGTGCAGCTGGTGCTGCTGTTCCAAATCTATCAGCAGAGTGGGAGCAACAGGTCTAAGAAGGAGCCTGAGGCTGATTTCTGATCATATCCTCAGCTTCTGTTGGCACGGTGAATGAACTGCTTTGTCCTGTCCTGCATGGATTCCCTCTGAAGCTTTTCATCCTTCAGCTTTAACATTGCAAGAAATGCAGCTAAAGTGGACTTGTTTCAGTCTGAAAAGAGCCTTTGTTGTGTGATCTACTTCCCCTCGTTTTGTTCCTCTCAAGCTATAATTTTCCTCAAGTCCAGCATTTCCCAGTGTATCCTGTGATTCCTCATGTTTTAATTTTAGGTTTGGGCTATTTTTGTTCCATTCTCCTTTTTGTCTTCTAGCTGGTCTTCAGAGGCACCTGGTGTATTACACTGGCCACCCAAGATTCTCCTTATTTGCATGCTTTTCTGTTTGCCTGGAGCTTTGTAGGGCCTTTGCTTTTCCTGGTTATGTTGTGCATTGAATTGAAACCTCTCACTCATTACCCTTCAGTCTGTAGCCATGTTTCAGGATGCATTGCAGCAGTGGTAGTTTGGCCAATATCCACCCTTTAGTAAGGGGAAAGGTATGAATGAAGGACCTGTGAGAAGGCTGCCAGGGTTACAAGAACTTCAAGTGCAAACTCAGCAGCACATTTTGTGTGGCAGCCTGGGTAGGCAGCTGCCACTTCTGTCTCCTTCACCATGTATCTAAAGGTGCTACGCACAGCCAACTGATCTCTAAATACTTAGAGTCACAGAATAGCTCAAGAAGCTGGAAGGGACACTTCATGCATAAGATTGAAATGGACTGGGACAGAATTAGCCCTGTTCTTCACATTTGGCTTCATCTCTTTCTCACAGCAGCTTCTGCAGAAGCTTGTCAGCTGCAGGGCAGCTCTGCATGACTTAAAAGGGCAGTTGTTAAGTGGGATCAGAGTCCAAGGTGTCAGTTAAATGAAAAGACTGGGGGTTTTGTTTGGGCTTTTTTGGGTGATTTTGTGGTTGTTTTTTCTTCTTGAAAAGCAATTTCGATGGCAATTCTAATACACCAGGATTACTGCAATTAATTTCATAGTCATGGGATGAAGTTAAACTGAAATTGGTGGATGCTCAGATATGGATATAGAGGGGTTTCAGTGGTGGTGTTTGGGAAGAACTGTGATAATGTAGTAAGCAATGAAAAATGTATATGACATATAAAATACTTCTGTGAAGGAAGCCGCAATCAGCTAAGGCTGTTCCTAGTGTTTTGCAGGAAGGGTAATGGAAATTCCATGTGCATTAATTTGGCATACTTAATTAAAGTGAAATGTTTCATTAATGTGAGTGTATTTTCTCTTAATACTGGCACATTAATATTTTTGCCGTAGAAGCAGCAGAACCAAGAAGCAGTGAACCAGCTGGAGAAGGTAAAATGTGTCTTATTTTTGGCTACTGGGTAACTGTTCCTCTGAGGAGCAGAACGCAGAGTGGGCTGTGGCACAGGAATGGAGGATGTGTCATCTGACATTCACATTGGGGTTCAGCTGTAGCAGAGGGTGAAATATTTTGACTTCGTGAGTTAGGTTGGCATGTACAATTCTTCTTTTGACCAAAGCTTAAATACTCAGGTATTGGAGGAGTGACTGGGGGCAGATTACAGTTTTAAGTCCTTGTCAGTAGCTTGCATTCCAGACACCACCATATCTGTGGTGGCATTGATTGTGCCATGCTGTTCCTGCCATTCTAGGGTGAATAACTAACAAAGTAGATCAAATAATAGAACACAGAAGTGCATCTTTAAAAGCACTGGTGTCATTTAGATGCTGGAAGTAACACCAAAGGCTCCTAAAACAACAAGGTAGCTGTTTGCATTTCTGTGCTGACCAGGCATCGTTTCTCTATACAGGAAAAGAATGACTTTGAACAGAAGTTCTCTAAAGAGCAAGCAGCACTGAGGGAGCAGCTGCAGGTAAGGCAGAGCCTCCATTACAGCAATACCCCCTGGCTCCTGCTGTTCTCTGCATTACTGACCACTCAGAAGCCTCTAGTCCCTTCCTTCAGGAAAACTGGGAGTCAATCATCCTGTACTTACTTGCAAGAGCTCTTTACTGAACTGTCCTTTTGTGGTAGCGATGTTGTTGCAGTTACAAGCAAACAAGTTTTGTACTGAGTTGATTTTCCTTTCCTAAAGGTTCACATCCAGACTATTGGAATTCTGGTTTCTGAGAAGTCTGAGTTGCAGACAGCCCTTGGACATACTCAGCAAGCTGCACGGCAGAAGTCAGGTAATTGTGAGCACTAAGACTCAAGCTGCTGGTTAAACTGCCAGGTGTCAAGTCACAGGCATGACAGCTGCTGGCAGCCAGCTTGCAGCACTCGCAGACATCTTAAGGAGCCATACTTGGCACCCTCACTGTTTCTGTCATCAGAGCTGCCCCCAGATGAGAGCATGTCAGCTCCATGGCAGTTGAGGTTCTTTTGTGCCTCCTTGAAGCCTTGTATGTGCTGTTTGGGCCTCACAATTACCCCAGGCTCTTCCTTTCTCACTTCCTTCTGATTCTTTTAAAACTTTGATCCCTTTTCCCTCCCATCCGTACAGCTGTCATGTTAATGTAAATTTTACCCAAGCCTTTCATTTTGAACTAAATTTGAGCAATGTATTCATCTAGAGAAAAAAAAACAAACTACATATTGTCTATTGTGCTAAAATGGAAGTGTCATCATCTCCCTCTAAAAGTGAGGGGAGGGTAGTTAAAGAGCTTTACTGCCCAGAGCTACTACTGAATCACCTGCAGAGCCAGGAGTGGAACCAGCTCTACTGATTTACAAGGCTCTATGCTGCCTTAGAAGCTTGCTGACAAAGTAGCAGGTGTTGTTCATCCAGTTCCAGAAAGCTCTTCATGGTCCAACCTCAACAAACTCTGCTCTGACTTGTTTAGGAGAAGCTGAGAGCCTTGCTGCTCGTTTACATTCTTCTCGCCAGAGGGTATCAGAGCTCGAGCGCACTTTGTCCTCCATCTCTACGCAACAAAAACAGTCAGAGAAGGTAAGAGTCACCTCTCCTTGTGCTTAAGCAACACTCTGCCTTTGGCTGTTTGCTTCTCACTACATGTCTGCTTAGTGGAGAGGTGTTAATTAACCTTGTTGGATGTTAATTAACCTGGTAAAGCTGTGTATTCTCCAAGATCAAGGCAACTTCATTCAAGTTCCTGTGACCACTAAGCATACAGCCTAGTGACTGTCTTCAGATCTGGCACCTTAACTCATTAGTCTTGCCAGCTCCACGCAGCAGAGGCCTTGCAGAGACCCTGTCTCCATCAGACAGACACTGGAGTGTTGACATTAATTCAGAAATAACCTCATGTTAATAACATCACATTTGACAAGACTGAACAGACTTAATCCTGGCAAATTCAGGAGGTTCTGGGCAAACCTGTCCTGAGGATTTTGCCAAAATTGTGACTGTTTCTACTTTACTGACCTGCTAAAGGTGAAATGAAGTTGTTTTTTTTTTAACATCTTACTTGTTTGGCTAAGGTCTGTAGATGAATCAACAACTTCTTTTTTCTCCAGCATAATAAAGAGCTAACAAAGGAGCGAGACAACCTGAAACTGGAACTGTACAAGCGAAGGTAGGCCCCTTCTGCTTGTTCCTGCAGAGTAGCACTACACTCTGTAGAGCCACAGAACATAACAAGGGGCAGGGACCACAGGTGGTGACCTGAGAGGTTGGATACTCAAATAGCATTAAGAAAAGTAACCAGATGTGGTGTTTCTGAGCTTCTGACTGCTGTGAAGAACTGGATTGTAAATTTGTGACATGGACATCAGCAGCTGCAGTGATGCTGCTTTGATTGTTTATTTCAGCAAAAGTAGTGAGGAAATAAAGCAGCAGAATTCAGAGCTGTCGGAGAAGGTTCACTCCCTGGTTTCCCAGAACTCAGCTATGAAGTTGGATATGGAGGATTTGCGTAAGAAACTGGAAATGGCTGAGCTGATGATTCAGCAGGTAACTGATACTTGTGGGATGTGAGAGTAGATTGCCCTGAGCATTGCAAGACTTTGCCCCACTGTCAGAAGCAAGGCTTAACTCTAGTTTTTAATCTCATGACATCCTCTTAGTAAAAGGCTTTCAGTGAGGCCTCTGAGGAACAGGAAGCCGGTATCCTAAAGAGCTGGAGCAGCAGATGGAAAGACTTTGTGATATTGGTCTCCTAAAAGAATGTTAACAGGAGAGGGTGACTGGACATAACAACTGTGAAAGTACGGTGACTTCTCCTGATTGTCCCTCTTCAGTGTTTTGGTTACTCTGTTGTTGTGCTGTCTCATTGAGAAGCCAGCTGAGTAGGGGTGGTGTTTGTACCCACTTTGTACCCACTCTAGCAGAAGGCAGTGAACTGAACAATGGCAAAGTGAAGATCAGCTGGGGAGAGTTAAGAGAGACAGCCAATTATAAAGGGAATGTGTGAGGCCAGTGGTTAGCAGTTCAGAGAACAAGCTTGGGGTTCAGGTGAGTTTCTGAGAGAGGAAACATCTCTGGGTTGGTGGGCTTCTTTTGTTTGTTTTTTCTTACAATGGCTTAAGTTACCCTTGAAATAAAATAGAACCTTCCCAGAAGGTTTCCCATAAGCTCCTCTTCTGGGAAAAGTCCTGTGTCTGAACAGAACTGGCCTTGCCACTTAGCCCATGAACATGTTCTAGACATGAGCTTCAAATTTCTGACATGTTCTGCAGCTTCTAAAGTCACAAGGCTTTTCCCCATCTGATCTGACCCTGCAACTGCAAAAAGGTTCTGAGCCAAATTGTTAGATTAAAGCCTATTTTCATAATTAAGAACAAAAATTAGTAAATATAAAATTGGTAGGGAGGTGCTGCCCAGCTCAGCCTGTTTTACAGAGCTAAAGTCACACTTCTTGATTTGAAGCTTTTTTTTTCTTCTTTTTTTTTTTCCCATTGAACTTCACTCTGAGTTGCAGCACTTTAAAGAACTATAGAAGGTTACAGCATGGATCGTTTGACAGGTTACTGTTCGGGGAAAGCTACAGAAAAAGGAGCATTAACATTTTGCTGTAACTTCTTGATTTTTTTTTTTTGACAGTTCTCAGATCAGACAGAGAGTCTGGATGCAAACCAGCAGTTGCAGATGGCACTGGAGGAGAAGGCAAGCCTGGAAACCCAGGTTGCTCAGGTAAGAGGTTGTATGAAATATGATCCAAATATTCACATCTATGATGGAACTTCTTTGGAGAAGAACACAGCTTGAGCTTTGCTTTTAACACTGCTTTCTTTGAGCTTTATCTGACAAGCAGTCACTACCAAATATATTTAGCCAATACCGTTTTTGTTTTATGTTGAACAGCTCTCTGTGTCCCTTCACCAGCTCCAGGCAGAAAGAGATCAGTATGTAGAGAAACTGAAGGAGGAGGGGAGCGTGTGGCAGCAGCGGGTACAGCAACTCTCTGAGCAGGTAACATGAGGGCCAGTATCACAGCTGCCATTGACAAACCCAGACAGAAGCAAATGCACCAGGAAGGTTGTTTTAACCTTCATTTTGTGTGTCTTGCAGGTCCACACAATGTCAGAGGAGAAGGAGAAGCACATGGCCCAAATTCGGGAGCTGGAAGCCAATATTACAGAGCTGCTGAGCAAGTCAGGTAGGGCTTCCCATTTTAGAGTACCAGCTATTTAACTGCCCGTGCTGTGCAAGAACTGCAGACAGGGTGCAAGCAGATGTGATGCTCTGAAGCTGTGAAGAGAGCTGAAAGCCTGGTGAACTTCAGGCACCTCTCATCCTAGTAAACAGCAAGTGAACTATTTCAATTAATTGGCCATCAGACTGTTTATGTGTTTGGTGCCTGCCTGACTGCACTGTCAGCCTCTGGCCCAGAAGCCTGGGAAGGCAGGATGCTGTGCTAGGGCTGAGTTGGCAGCACAGGGCAGGAGGCTGTGCTCGCTTTTGGGGTATTTTTACTCCTTTAGTTTCTCTCAGTGCCCTGTAGAGAGGATTGGGTTCTGCAGCTGGTGATACCTTGTGGGACATGCAGCCCTACAGGTGAGGGTGTGTTTTATGTATCATGTAGCCATTTCCCCCTTTGGCTGAGCTGCTTTCGATTCCTTTTCCTCAGCAGTTAAGCCCATGGATGTTGAGCCTTCCTCACCAGCAGGGCCCACAGCAGCTGTGCTGGGTCTGCAGGAGGAGATCCAGCAACTGCAGCAAGAGAAGGAGGAATTACATGGGCAGTACCAGGCCCAGGTCCGGGACAATGAGCAGCTGAGCCATCTCAACCAGGAGCAGGAGGAGCGGCTGCTGGAGCTGGAGAAGGCTGTGCAGCACTACAGGGAGGAATCCATGGACAGACAGCAGATTCTGGAGGACATGCAGAGTGACAAAGCCACCATCAGTAGGGCACTGAGCCAAAACCGGGAGCTAAAGGAGCAGCTGGCTGAGCTGCAGAATGGGTTTGTCAGACTGGTATGTCTTTTGTGCATCTTTCCCCACTGCTCTCCTCCTCAGTGCAATTTTTTTGTAACACAGATGTTAAAAAAAATGGCAGGAGCATTTTCTGTCTCTTGTCCTTCAAGACTATGGATGCTCCTATTGCTGTGCCAGGAGGTTCCCTGCAATTCCTTACTCCAGGTGCTCTGACTGATGAACTAATATCTTTATCCAGAGTAGCTTCCTTTACCCTGTCATCCCTGGCAGTCAGGCTGTTTCTTTCCCTTAGTATTCCTTCTGCTTCCTGAGTGTTCCTTCTGCCCTTGAAGATGCCCATTTTCCATTTCCTGTATTTGCCCACAAAGAGGAAGTTCTTGGAAGTTTTCTCCCTCCTGCTGCTGTCATTCTTGGCCATCTTGGAGCTGAATCATTACTTTTGCTGTTTCTTCCAGTGTTACAGCTTCCCCTGTGGGACCAGTCAAACCAACACATGCTCTGACCACTGATTTCTTTAGTCCTTTCAGAACTACTCTTGTTTGTTTGAATGTCTGTAGCACTGTGATACTCATAGCACCCATCTGCTTAGGAGCTGCCAGACTGTGTGATGTGCCAGGCCACTTCTTGGCACTGTCCCAGCACTGATTGACCTGGCTCTTTCCTTGCTCTTTTCCCATCTTCTGAACCTTTTTGTAAGTTATTTACTGCCCTGAACAGTCACAGCCCAGAGTAACGCAAGGAACAGCAGCCTGTTGCATTGGGACTGAGCATGGTTTACAGAGAGGGTGTTTATGGTGGCTGGGCAATTTCATTATGCAGAGGTGTTTGCCTTGCAGACAAATGAAAACATGGAGGTTACAAGTGCCCTGCAGTCAGAGCAACATGTAAAGAAGGAGCTGGCCAAGAAGCTTGGGCAGCTGCAGGAGAACTTGGGGGAGCTCAGAGAGATGGTAAGAAACAGTGGGGTAGCAGGGCAGCTATGTGGCATTTTGTGCAAACTACTTGCATCTTTCTAGCCTTTGGTGGAAGGATGAAAATTGGTGTTGTAAGGATAAAGCTGGGAGCCTTCCTCCATTGTCTGCTTCTCATGTGGGGGCAGAAGGTGGCTCCCTGCCTCATTGATGGCTTTGGGGAAATGTAGACAGTTGGATCATGTCACACAGATCAGCTTTTCTGGCAGAAATAGTTTGATGTCATGGCCGGATCTTGTGATTTTAGCTGGAACTGAAAACAGAGGAGGCTCGAGGTCTGCAGGAGCAGCGGGACCAGTACTACAGCCACCTCCAGCAGTACACCCTGGCTTACCAGCAGCTGTCTGCTGAGAAGGAGGAGCTGCACAAGCAGTACCTGCTCCAGACACAGCTGATGGATCGGCTACAGCATGAGGAGGTTCAGGGGAAGGTGACGGTGGAAATGCACTTGAAAGAGCTGCAGCAGACCAAGGTAACCTTAAAAATGGGGGAGTGGAAAGACAGGAGGAAAAGCGCTTAACCACATTAACTACATTAATTAACTACATCATTAAGTGGAAGTTTGGGCCAGGTGATACTTTGCCCAGGCTGTTCTATTACATCCTGTGCAGTGCAGGTGAATGTACTTGTCTGGAGCAGAAGCAGTTTTGTGTGTGTGTGTGGTGTTACTGCCTGCAGACACAGTGGCTGCTTACAGTCTGGGTTGTGCAGGATTTGTCATCTTCTGCTTCTGTCTTGCAGGAAAGTCTGGAAGCTGTAGCTAAGGAAAACAAAGAGCTGCAGGCCCAGATCAGTCAGTTAGCAGCAGACCTGGATGGCAGGATTTTGCACCGACTAGAGGGTGAGCAGCTGCATTTGGTCTCCAGGGTGAGATAGAGCTGGACTTGGGGGTATGAACTCCCTGTTCACCTTCCTCCTCTTACAGGAGATGGAATCGAAAGTGAGGCAATGACTGAAGAAATACAAAAATCTTATGTGATACCAGAGAGGTTTGAAAGCCATGAAGAAATGGTGAGTCTTAATGGGTAGAAAGGCCTTTGGGTTTAGTTCTAAACAAATGTCCAGGAAAGGAGGCAGGTGAAATTGCAGGGAGATTACACTGAGTGCATGGAGTAGGCTGTTAATCAGCTGTGATCCCCATCAGCTGCAGTGCAGGGAGGTGTTAGCAGTTCCTCATCTTGCACTATGCAAGGAAATGATGCACTATGCATCATCCTGGCAAGATAGGCTGGAAGTCAGGCAGTGGCTTTAATTATGAAGACAGCTGGCAGAGTGGCTCACTAATGGTGAAAATATTCATAGTTGGAAAATACTGCAACCAAACAGGTACCAGGGGAGCTGGTATTTAACCTCCTATTTGTGCTGCTTGGGAATAAGCATTTGCTACCTGGTTTGGTTCCAGGGCAATTGCTTACGTTGGATTCATATCCATAAATGAAATGGGGTAAACTGTTACTCCTTGTCCTGAAATGCACCACTGAGCATGCTTCCCAGAGGAGAAGCGCTAATGTGCATGCTCTGAAATTATTCTTAGGTTGCTTTCTTGACATCTGCCATTTCCCAAGTGGAGAAGGAGCGAGAAGACCTGAGGCAGCAGCTGGCTAGTCAGAAGCAGCAGAGCAGAACTCTGCTGCAGCAAATAGCAGCTCTTAGGCAAGAGCAGCAACATAACATCTTAGTGAGTGGAGGTAAGAATCTGGTGCTGTTACGGGACAGTGTGAGTATGGAGGTCCACCTCAGCTAGCTGTGCTGGTCCCAGTGAAACAGATTTACAGGGTTTGTGAGTGTGTCATTTCCAAGGAAGAGCTAACACTGCATGTCATTCTAGGTTCCACTGTGGATACTGTTCCAGTGGAGGTTCATGAAGCTTTAAAAACTGCCATGGAGAAACTACAGGTAAGCTTTCAGCCCTGCTATACTGCTCAGCTGGACTGAGATCCAGTGTCAAACTCTCCTTCAGTACACACAGACAAATTATAGGGGAATAAGCTTGCCTCTGCACAGGCAAGCTTGCAGCACCTCACTCCCTTCTCATCCCCAAACTCCAAAGACTCTGAGCATAAGGGCCCTAACATTCAGCTGTGGTCACTTGTCTAAAGAAATAACTGAAAAACTGTCCTCACCCTGCCAAGATGAAGCAGCTGGTCTTCAGTCTTAGAACCAAGTACGCCCACAGATGTGCTGTCCCAGCAATGAGAAGGTTAAAAAGACCTTTCTTTCATCAGTCCTATTTCCCAAAGTGCAGAGATGCATTTTACACCTTGTCTAGCTGTCTCCCCTCTCTTCCTTTTTACTATCAAACAGGAGACAGGTTGTGAAGCCTGTTCCTTAGGCTCAGACCAGTGTGGATGGAGGATGTTGTAGTTAAGACAAGTATCCTCTGTAGGTGATCAGTTCCAATGACTGATCTCAGTTTCCTTGTTCAGTCACGCTTCACAGAGCTGATGTGTGAGAAGGTGGATCTGAAGGAGCGTCTGGAGGAGCTGGAGCACTGCTGCATTCAGCTGTCTGGGGAGACAGACACCATTGGTAGGTGTGGGCACCACCAGCCTGAGCTGCAGCTTGCTCAGTGCATTCTTTGTTGAGAGAACAGGTCCTCCAACAGCTTTGGGAGCTAGAGCCTGTTCATGTCTCCTACTGCTGCCTAACCAGGCTAGAGCTCTAGTCCAGGGTTGGATTTGCTGGATCCTTGTGCCATATAGCGCTGTGCTCACCATAAGCCTTGCACCCAGCTCTCGCTAACACTGCTCTTGCATTGCAGGGGAGTACATTGCCCTGTACCAGAGCCAGAGGGCTATCCTCAAGCAGCGACACCAGGAGAAAGAGGAGTACATCAGCAGATTGGCTCAGGATAAGGAAGAGATGAAGGCAAGGACTCTTTCTTGTAGCACTGCCCCAGGCAGGGGAGGCCTGGGGAGCACTTGCACAGTCCAAGCCTTGGCCTGTTGTTCTCCAGTTGATGTTAGCTATGCAGCTGCTAATTGCATGAGGGAGGCAGGGCTGTCGCCTGTGGTGCAGTGCTGGTGTGCACGGTTCATAGGCTTCCCTTTGCTCTGGTGCAGATGAAGCTGCTGGAGCTGCAGGAGTTGGTGATGCGTCTGGTCAGGGAAAGGAATGAGTGGTATGACAAGTACATGGCAGCTGCCCAAGGCCCAGAGCTGTCAGCGAGCCCCAGCGATGGTGCGCTGCCTGCAGAGTGGCGCATGGAGCTGAACGCTACCAACGGCCAAGGTAAGGCACAGCCAGGCCCTGTACTGGGGGACCTGTAGGCTCGGTCATCTGCCAGGCCCTGTGCTCACTCATCTGCTGCCTGCCTTGTTGCTTCCAGGGCTACGAGAAGTAAACTTAGCAGATGAAGCAGAGCAAGAGGCTACTGTTCTTCACCAGACCAGTTTCTCCCCTGTTGACAGTAAAGCTGCTCAGCCAAGCCAGGAGGACCCCACAGCAAAGCAAATAATGCAGCTTCTCAGAGAAATCCAGAGCCCTCAGGAGAGGCTGAGCTCCCTGCTGGAAAACCCCTGCATTCCCTTCTTCTACCGTGCTGATGAGAACGATGAGGTCAAAATCATGGTAGTTTAAGTGGCACTAAATCTCATTTACAGCCATTTTCTATGAGCTTGAAAGGACTGATCTGACTTGTACATGCCCATACCTCTGCTCTGAGCCCTCGGCAGAGCAGGTTCTTAAATTCATCAGGACAGAGGGATTGCATCAGCCAGAACTTGTGCATCCAACCTCATCTTCCCTTTCTCTTTCTTCTGTTACTTGGTGTGCTTGGAGAGTACAAGCAGACTCAGACTAGTCCCTGGGAGGCAGCAGGTGCTGGCACTTGACCCAGGCTGCAGGCAGGCCAGGGGGAGGGGATTCCAAGGTTTTTGGCACAATGCCTTGATCCTTCTGGTGCCAGCAGCCAGCTTCACTGCAGTGCCTCAGCAGTTCTGATCCATCACTCATGACTAAACAGCCTAGTTCTTTCCAGGGCCAAAGTAACTCAGTCTGGTAAGGAACTCTTTGGACTCTGGACAGGTTGGTTTTGGTTCATGCTATGTCTCTTAAACTTCCTGTGTTCCTCTGCAGCCTGCCTCTTGCACCTGTTTCTGAAAACCAGCCTTGGACACCCCAGAGAGGGGCTGTTGGCTGGGCAGCACTAAGGCCCATTTATTGTCATTGCAGGGGGAAGGAACCCAGGGTGGCCTTTTGAGTCTCTACTGGTTACTTGACAAAGCTTTATGTGATTCTTGGGAGTGGGATGGAAATGTCACTGCACTTTGAAGGATGATGTGTTATTTATTTTAAAAAATGGGAATAATAAGTAAAAGGAAACCACTTACTAAACGTGCTTTGTTTGGAATTTCTGGACATCAGGGGTTCAAGGTCCATCACTTACCAGTCGTCCTCTCCCATTTTGGTGGGTGGCCAAGATCCTGTGCTCCTGTTACGTTCCTGGGACACAGCAGCAGTAGAAGCATTACCTAATTCTAAGGAGAAAACAAACCATGGTGGTAGGAGAAGGTCCCTTGAAGCAGCAGCAAAGCTAATTCCTTGGGTGAGCAAGTGGTGGAGTGAACTGCATGTAGATAACCTGCCAGAAAATCTGCCTCTCAGGCACTAAGTGCTTGTTCCTAGAATGGCTAGATTCAGCAGTGGAGGATGAAGGGCCCTGGCACAGCTCTGTGCCCCAAAGACAGGAACCTGTGCCTGGAGAAGCACATCCCCTGCTTTGCCACCCTGTCCAGATAACAGAGCTGCAGGTACAGAAAGATATCAATTGCTGTGTTTGTCAGCAAGAAAAAGTGACGCTCTTCATTTCTTCTGTGTCCAGGCCAGGCAGGCTTACACTAGCACACCAGAGAATTTTCTTCTCAGCCAGAAGCAGATTAAGTGTGGGTTGTTCTGTTGTTTAATGACTCATCTGGATGGTACCCCATACAACAAAAAAGCCTCTGCAGAACAATTTGTGATTTCCCTGTGACCCACCCTGGGCAAATGGAAGCTGGTTTATAAATTCTAATCTGAGTGGTCCCAGTGTTGGCTGTTGCTGATGGAACACAAGTGAAAGGCTCTGAGCTGCTGCAGGCAGTGTACCTATGTAAGATGCTGTACAGCCCTCATGAGCAGTTAGCGTATAGAATCATAGAAGTAGCTCTGACTGTTCATAAAGCTGTATCATAACTAATGGGGGCAGGGCTGTGATTTAACTGATTTAATACAGAGCATTCTTATTCCATTTATAAGTATTTATTGAATGTTCTGCTCGACAGGACCTGTGAAAATGGGCTGCAGTCCAGTGCAGAGGTGACAATCCTGTTACAGATTTTCTTTCTGAATAAACTTACTCAGTTGGGCAGTGACCAGCTCTATGTTTTCTACAGAAATTGCCTTGAAATTGGGGCAGGGAAAGAAGTGAAGAATGAATTGTCATTCAGAATGCCTGCCCTGGCATCAGTGCCCTGTTTTCCTTAGCTTTCATGAACGTTTACATGTAGACAGACTGCTGACAAACCTCAGACATTTCTGTTGGCTCACGTTTCAGACCCTGGGCCCTTTAGGAGTGTTTCCATGATCCCATCTTTACTTGGAGTGCAGGAGCAGAAGTACTGTCCAGCCGGCATACAGTACCTTTGAACTGGAGCAACTCGGCCACCTCTGCACCTCTGATTTGAGGGGAAAAAATAGAAAAATGCGTTTTAAAGGCCTTAAGCACCAAACAACAGGTGGAAAGAGGACACTGTCCGACAAGGAGACTGTCCTGCCTAGGCAAGGTAGCTGGTGTCCTCATCAGGATACACCTCACCTTTGACAATGAGCAGAGTTCTAGGTTCTGCAAAATAAGGCTCTAATGTACCTGAACACAGGCAGCGTTCTGCCTTCATAAATAGTGTTCCTCAGAGCTCCAGTCACTCAATCCACATCAGAATCTGCTATGAAGAGAACCAAATTTCAAGGAGATTCCAGAAGTACCATAGCCAGCTACAGCTAAGAGAGCTCCTGGGCTGAGTCAGGCAGCACTGTCACAGTGATCTACATCAGAAACTCCAGCACTCCTGAGCTCTTCCTGCAGAAGGACAAGGGCAATTGTTGGCATAAGTCAGGAACTGTCACTGTTTTGGCATGCAAACAGGTGTGCCCAGTTTATACTAGGAAGAAATCCCATTGCAGCCTGAAAGCAGCTTCCTGACAGGAGCTGGGCCTGTGTGGCAGCCTGTAGGTAGACTGCACTTGAGCTGCAGGCCTAAAAGACTGACAGAGAAACTACATCCCCACACTCACTTGCTGTGTTGCACAAGCAGCCGAGGTAGAAACACCTAAAACCCAAATGGTTCTGCGTGCAGAGCTCCCAGCTTCTGTATGTTGCTGCAGCACCTCCAAGCGCTTCCCTTTACACCGAAGAAAGAGAAGGAACTCCTGCAGCTGACAAGCTGGTTGCTGCAGTTCCTGGGCACCACTGCTGGTGCAGATCTGCTCCAGTTTCTCTGCCAGTGACAGCACCTGCTTGCACATAGAACTTTAAGCTCTAAGGGATGAAAAGATCAGGGTTTAAACACAGTTTGAAAATCACCCAGAGAAAGAGCTAGAGATGGTTTGGTTTTATTCTAGTCACAAAGACCTTCCTTGTACAGAAATGATAGTTTATTTCATCCAATAAACAAGAGTGACAGGTAGATCACAAACTGCATCACAGCTACTACCAGCACCGACACAGTTCATCCACGCGGCTGGGGCAGTACAGTAACAACCCAACTGCACACAGCAGAGAATTTAACAATCAGCTCAAAGACGCAACATTGGGATTTGGTTACCTTTTGGAGGTGTGGATATATATATGTCTATAGATATTCTTCCTCTATTTAAGTATTTCCTAAGATCCACATGGAAGCACAAATGGCTTTAAACACCTGGACATAGATAGATTTTTCATCATATATATATATTTATAATAGTACAGATATGTTTCTCATTACTACAATATACTTAACTCCTTTAAGCAGCTGGGAGAAAGAAAACAAAAAACAAACCTAGTTTCACTACAATCACATTTGATATGTGTGTGTCACAAGATACAGACAGAACAAGCCATGTGTGAGGTTTGCATCAGACCATTCCAGGACAGAACAGCTAAGAGGCAGGCAAAGAGTCTCAGAGGGAGCAGCCTACATGTCAAATGGTGGCTTTGGGCTCTCTGGGCGGGAGGGACTGGCCTTACCCGTACGGCTGGAGTTTAGAGACAACAAAAACAAAGAAGAAAAGGAAAAGGGAAAAGGGGAGAAGTAGTAAAACATTTGTTAAAATACAGAAAGGAACTGGCATCAGAACAACAGAGGATCCACAACAGAAATCAAGAGCAACATTGAAGTAAGGTATCTTAAATGTGACTCAGGCTGGGCTGAAAGTTTGTGACACAGGTGCCTCATTCAGCTCTGCCAGAGACGTGCAGGTCTTTAATTTTTAAGTGCTCAAGTTGTTGGTTTTTTTTTTTTTTAAACACATGTAGCATGAAAAGTAAAATCCAAACCTCATAAATCAACAACAGTTAGAAGTTTTCCCAACAGGTACCATCCACATGCAAGAAGAAAAGGCTAGGGCAGTAGTCACCACAGCACTCAGAGACCACCAAGGGATGTGCTCAGAGCAGAAATACTTCCACCAAAACCTGCACAGACAACTCCCCAAAAACATTCAGCAGTCCGTTGGCAAGGGGGAACTCTGCACTACTCCCCTCTCCCTGCTGAGTTCAGGAAAGTCAGCCGAAAATTATGATGATGCAAGACAACTGCTGGCAGGAGCCAGCGCTGTCACAACTGAGACCTTCCCAGCCGTTCCGGGAGCCGCGCATGGGCAGGTCCGGCTGCAGCCTGCACCTGGTGCGGGCACTTGGCCTTCATTCTAGCAGGACTAAGCTGGTCCATTGAGCTTCCTCTGCTCTACCTCCCTGCCCTGCTTTGATAGAAGGCTGATTGCACTGTTCCCAGTGTGAATTTTTGCACCTTAGAAGTCAAACTAATACAAAGAACATTGAAACTGTTCCTAATGACGTCACACTATGACATGTTGTGTTTTGTTGATTTTTTTTTTGCCTAAGCCACACTTTTGTCTTCTCAACTAGGAGAAAAGAAAACAGCTACAGCTCAGTCCTAGGTGCTACAGCTAACTGATGTAGGCAGGACACTCATCTAGGCTAGACCAGGCAGATGACATTACTAGATGGGCAGGCAGCACTTGGTCTTAAGATTCCCCTGTGGCTGCTGTCTCCAAGAAGCCTGTGCAGTGCAGGGATCCGTGCCACAGAATGAGGCTACTCTAGGCTCACAAAGCAATACAGGACGCACGAGTGGAGACGAAGAGCTTGATCACTAGGCTAGGGCTGTACGACACACCAGGAAAGGGAGGCAGAGATGTGGGATGGATGAGAGGAGTGACTGTGGCAGGGAGGGTGGGATGGGGAAGCCACCAGCACAGCGTTCGGCACCAGCTGTCTACAGCCTTGAGTTATAAATCTAAGAGGGACGGTTCAGCCGGTCGGATTATGGTGGGTCGAGTAGGTGAGGCAGGGCCCCTTCTGCTGTGAAAAAGCAGAAAACAAAAACAAGAGAACACACACTGTGGTTAGCACAGCAATTGCAGTCACAATCACTCATGCTTCTCCACCTCGCCTGAGCCAGCAAGAGAATAAAACTGGAGGCAGAACCCACCATGGAGGACTCGGCTCCATAGCAGCCTCGTGCTGGCCCTTCCGCACTGCACGGACGGCCAAGTAAAGCAACTTGCTGCAGCGAGCTTTGCTTTGCCCCTGGAATTTGGAAGTGCAGAGATTTACTGCCAGTGAGTGCACTAGCTCTGGAATGAGAGTTGAGAAGCATGGACAACAATGAGCTCCTGTATCAAGCACATGACAGTCACACAGCATGGATGGGGTCCTCTGAGATGTGCTGCTGCCAGAGGCTTTTGGCTGGGTGGGAGGAGCACCTTCTTCCCCTGCCCTTGAGGCCACTGCAAGCCCAAGGCTCTCAGTTCCGAGACATCACCACACTGATTCTTGACACTAGGGGCAAGCTTGCTCCTTTCAGTTCTCTAGCTCTAGTACTCAGCAATGCAGCTTTAATAAAATAAACTTTGGTCATTGCAACTCCATTCCATTTCAGCTCTTCTGCTGGGAGGTACTCTGGGGAGGTAAGTGGGCAGCAATATATTTGCCCTCTGCATGGATTGTTATAGAATCATCTTCCTGTGAGGAACTGCTCCTCTCTCAGCTCTTTACTTGAATGACCACTTCAGGCTCTGACTACAGGCTTCAAGAAGCCTACAGACAAAAAGTATTCTGTTATTCTGAGCATTGTTTCTGAAGGGTGCTCATGGTGTAAATGTAGCTGCACCGCCTGATGGCTCCTACTCTGATTGCAATGGCAATAGCACTTCAGTTAAAGCCTTACAAAACTTCAGCTCAGCCTTCAGGGAGATGCTGGTGCACTGTCACAGATGTTAGAAGATGTTTTTGGAGAAGCGTGAAGAACTTGTTTGCATTTCAGAGGTTTGAACAAGTTGTGCTAACAGTCTCCCTGGGCTTACATGAAGAGGACTCCTGAAGCTGCTGGACTGTGTAACGTGTGCTGCCAAGGGAGGCCACCCGATCCTGCCAGAATGAGCAGGGCCGAAAGGAGCACAAATAATTTGCAGGCATACAGGCTGCTGCTTTTTTTTGTAATGCACCAGGACTGATTTTTGCAGATATTTATTTCTTTAAGCACTCAGAGCATTTTAGGGGGAAGAGCTGTCACTGTTTCACATTACAGGTTGTGTCTCTGCTCTGGTTTTCTGGAGACACTTGCAGAAGCTGGTTAGAGAAGGCCGAAAATTGTTTTCCAGCATAAAATGGGACAGAAGTCTCTCAAGCAGCATTTACCCTTGAAACACTGCTTCAATCTGTCTCACTACATTGCCAGCCAAGCCCTTCTACATCACTGAAAAGGCACTTTCCTTTGTTGGGACAAGAAGGAACAAAGCCAGACTAGAACACTGAGCTCTAGGAGCCAGCAGGCGAACAGGGAGTAATGCTGATCGTGCTAGTTTGAGCCTGGCTAGAATAAAGGCCCTGAGAGACAGTGGAACATTACATGTATTCCCTTGGGCTGTAAAGGGTTTGGGGCGGGGCAGGGGTTGGGTTGTTTGAGGGTCTTGGTGGTGGTTTTGTTTCTAATTTTTATTTCCTTGGTGCTCTTTATGCTAGGTTAAGAACAGAATGCCTCACAGCAGCGAGTCCCAGATTGAGGGTACAGACACCAGGCAAGCCTCTTTCCCAAGGCTGTTCACCAAAATATATCTTTCTAGGGCTGTCTGCAGCAGACACGGTATGGAGAAAACTACTGATGACTCCAAGGCCTCTACCATGTCATCAGTGAGGAGGGCTGACAGATGACATCCTTAAAGATGATGTCAATCACTAAACAACCACTGCATTAGTTTGATGTGATGTGGCACCTCTCAGCTCCAGTTGCAGTTACATGCAGCAGAAACAAACATCAGCTGCTGCAAGATGAGGTCTAGATCTGAACCCTGTTGCCCAGGAACAAGGGCTTAAGCTTCTGCTCTCCCAATTAAGGATTCCTATTAAGGACTTCAGTGCACACTCCCCACCTCCAGTTGTCTCTGCCACAACCAGCAGCAAGGGAATCTACAAGACCTGCTATCCTGCACTCCTCCCAGTCAGACCCTTTCACCTCAAAAAACAGCATCCACAAAGGGAGAAAAGATTCAAACGCCCCCCCCCCCACCTGCCCTGTTCTGCTCTAACCCTTTGTCAATAAGGGCTCAAGGTTCCCAGGAAAGGAACACAGAAATTGCTTGAACTCCCTCTTCACACTCAGCATTTACAGGGCAAGGAAGGGTTGTTCAGAGTTGCTTCGCCAGCACAGTACACAGGGGCCTGCCCCAGTGCCCTGCTACATCACTGAACAAAATGCAGGGAGAGGTAGGAAAGGAAACAGGCAAGAGCTCAGAATATGGATCACTAAACCCTTTCCTCTCATGGGGGCAGGAGGTAGAGGAGAGTTTGAATGGAAGGAAAAGAGTAACCTAGAAGGTAAAGGGTCACGTGAAGAACAAGTAAAGGGAGATTCCTTTTGTGATGATGGAACACAAGGGTAACAGGGAACATTCCATGCCAGAGTTACCCTGATATTAATGATCCAAACTCCTCCTGCCTTCCATGAGCACTAGGGATACAGTGAGGATGGGGAGCACATCTCCAGCCAGACATTAGGATACAAGAAGAGGAGTCTGAACTAACAGCTCCCCAAGTCTCTATCTTGGTCCTACCAGAGCTTGACAAATCAAATCAAAACAGAGTTCATTCAGCTGATCTCCCAGTCAGCATGGACACAAGCCAAACAAAAGACACAAAGAGTTTAGACCCTGTTGCCAGAGCTCCTTCCCCCATCCCACCTCATCTGTCTGGAAGCAGAGAAAGGGTCCTCTAGTGACCTTAAAGCAGGTACTGAGGCTTTCTCCATTTGGCTCAAGCAGCTGCTCTCTCTGACGAGCCAGTTTTCCTGTTCAAGACTCCTCCCTTCATGAGATCCTGGCAGAGGTAGTTCACTGGACAAGGGACTCTGTTGCTAATACAAGAACCAGGCAGCAGAGGAGAGCTGCAGAACCAAGAAAGGGAGAATGGGGACACAATGACTCCATGCATTGCAGGGAGAGTGCAAACGTACCGTGGCTGCCAGTCCTCAGGGGTCACTGATAGTGATTCTGAAAGACAACATGAAATCAACATGGCAGTTCAGACAGTTCAAGGCAGAGGCCACGCAGACTGTCAGGAAGGTGGAACAGACACATGCACACCTCCCTCTCCAGGACACATCACCAGAGTGCAGTGCTGAGGAGGGCTGCACTCTGTCGTGCAGGACTTCACACACACGGCCACAGCCTCATCTTTGCATGCATCCAGAACGCTACTGTGCACAGGGAGGTGTTGAAAGATGTCACACACCTACCAGCCCACTGCTCACTCACCCACCAAGTCCCCTCACACATCCAGGCTGAGGTCCACACCCGTTGAGCAGCACTAAACCTAGGTACCAGCACCCATCAGCTGGGCAATGGCAGCATGGCTCCCACTGAAGATTCCTGCCTCCTGACTATATCAAATGCTAGAGCTGAAACAAACAGCTCAGGAAAGTGGGAGACAACATGTGCAGTCCTGAGCACCCAAACAGGGAAGAAGCAGGTGAAGTCTCAAATTTTTGAAGGTCACAATCATGAGATCAGCTACTCTAACCTCCTGAAGAATTCAAGCTGTGAAGCTCTATAAAGTTATGCTTACAGGAATGTTTTTTGCATCTTCTTCCTTTGATGCACTAAAGAATTAAGAACTCATTAATGCCTGCAATAGACTTTTCCAATGGCTGTTACTCTCACACTTAAACCCTCTTATTTTAACTCCTAGCTTGACTAAGCTCTTTCATCTACAGTTTCTATAGAACTATTTTAAATTGAAGAGCCTAAATACCTGGAGAAGTATCTTCATAATTTTATTTCCCAGAGGAAATCCTTCTGCTCAGCTCCAACAGACATCTATTCCAAATGCAGTCCTTTGTTGCACAGACAGGCCCTTACATTGTTTCTAACTTCCAGCTCCCAAAGGTGTGTATTTGGCAACACGGACTTCCACAGCAGATTGAATAAATTACAGAGGCAGGATGGAAAGTCCTGTTTTGAGTGTCCTTTGTTACACAGGAAAACCTTTCTGTGCCATGTGGTGCCTACACATGGAAGTGTGCCTACAGAACTATGTTTATGAGCAAAGTAGAGGAACACTTGTCTATTCTTAAATCATCCAGCCACCACCATGCACTTCCATCTCACCAGACAACACCAGCTCACAACAGTGTAGATCCTTAGCAAGGGAAAAGATGGGTGTTAGAAAAGCAATGGGGATGGCATCCGTTCACCCATGGCAGAAGGACTCGAGTCTGAGTGCTGTCAGGGAACATTCTTATTCTATATACAGGAGAGGAAGGGAAAGAGTCCCTTGTCATTGGAAATTCTCCAGTCACCAGTGAATTCAAATGACAAGCTGGTATCAGGATCCGGAGGAGTCTATGAACAACTGGAAGAATCAGAGAGGGGGATCAGAGGATGAGCATCATTTCACAGCTTCTGGAATTACACCCTCAACTCCAGATCAGGGCAGACAGCAGCATGCAATCCAACCTACCACCTCTCCCTCTAAAGCAAGGGATGGCTGAGTTAAATATGAATCCATTTCTTCCTCTGCTCCTGTACTATTCCCTACTTTCCCATGAACCCTTCCCCCTCATGCTCAAGGCAGAGAAGCCATTCAGACAGGCTGTGACAGATTGCTTCAAAAAAGGCCAATTCATTCCAGCTCATTGGGGAAATCCTACCGTGATGATTTGGTATATAGAATACTTTTCATGAGTGAAGAAATGAAACTGAGTGAAAGAAGATGGAGACAGAAAGAAGCATAAGTATGCTAAAAGCAAAAGCACAAAGCAACAGTACATGGAAAAGCAGGGTCACAAACAGTGAGAGCCAAAGGACATAGCAGAAGCATGCTGACAGCCATCAGCTGCCACCAACAGCACTGCAGCTCCTGAGGCAACACTGAAGCATGTGCAGATAAGTCACAGTGGGAGCTGCATCAAGATGCATGTGAAATGCAGGGCAAAGGCACCTAGAAAGTAAAACTGTTTGCACACACCAAGCTGGTCTGTAACTTCCTGGGACTCATCCACCTCAAGGCTGGCTACAGCCTGGCAGAGAACACTTTCCCTCCAGTCTGGCAGCACCAGGTAGAAGTGAGAACATGGGGAGACCGAATACCCATCACAAAAGCATTTCTGGCTCTAGGCTGCTTCCTAAGGCCTATTCAGGAACACATGCTCAGCTGCACATGGAAAAGTCCTTTATCATTGTGTTGAAGTGTCTGAAGGGACTGAACAGGAAAGGAATTAAGTTTCCTAATGGAAAGCAAAGCCATTTGACTTGAACCCTCTAGGCTGGAAAATGTTCAAGTTGATTACAGAAGCAACAAAAGCACCTAAAAACTTCCACTGCCCTGCAATATTCTCCTAGCCAAAAACCATCCAAACTGCTTGGATGAAGGTCGCTCCAAGTCCATCTTGAAGAACTCTGAGCCAGGAGGAAAGCGGCAATTTCAGACTTTGGGGAACCCTGTGCAGAGGCAAACTCCCTGGAAAGGTTCACTGTCACTCCAGTTTTATGATTGTTCTGGTGACCACTTTCTCCATTGTGAGCAGAAGCATCAGCATGAGTGCTTTAGCAAAGCCCTCGGGCACACAGCCCTTTCCTCAAGCTCTGCTCAGCGCAGAGGTGCCTCTCTGCTCCCAGGAGCTGTCCCTCTGCTCCCAAGAGCTGCCTTGGCACTGCCACATCTGTACAGTAAAATCTCAGTGGACAAAAATACCTCTGCTTGCAAGCCAAATTTACATAGCCCGAGACAGTAACCACACCATACACTCCACTCTCCTGTGGCCCAGACAGGGCAAGCACTGCCCAGGTTGCTGTCTGAAAACCGCACACAGCCCATGTGCGGAGCAGCGTTTGGGACTTACCTGGGAACACCAGGAGGAGCTCGATTAGGCCGAGAAGGAACCTGAGGTGGAGGTCCAAAGGGGTCAGGAGAGGCACCTGGCCTGGAGGGCACAGGGGGGGCACCACCCAGTGTGGCCCCACCAGCAGGAGGTGGTCCAGGAGCTGGGCCTCGAGACCCAGGTCTGGCAGGAGGAACAGCAGGAGCTCTCCGCTGTGGTGTGGGGCTGGACGTAGGAGACCTGGCAAAGAAATGGGGAAATTCAACTGCAGCGACAGGCCTGGGATCCCTCTGTGGCAGCATCTGGTCCCCACATGCTGTCTTTAGTGGTCCTTCTTTCAGCTTCATGTCACTTTTGGCATCATCCTTTAGCTTTCAACAAGGGCCACACCAGGCTTCATGTTGCCTTCATAGCTACTTCAGGTCCCACCTAACCCAAAGGCTTAGAAGCCTCCACCTCCTCTGTAAAGGCACAGCAGCCCTAGACAGCTTTCAAGGAGCCTCCCAACACAAACCTCAGACCTCTTCATGCACAGGGAGCAGAGGGCAAGAGGAGGACTCCCTATCTTGGTAGGAGGCCCCAGCTAGCCACCAAAGAGGCATCAGGCAGGTCTGTGGGGTCTCCCCCGAGCCTCTGGTACCTGCGTCCAGATGGTATGCTCTGCACCTGCAGCCAAGAGTCATCCACTGGTGGGGGCATGGGGGTGCTGATGGTGCTGGTGTTGATGTCCCCGATGATGTTGAGGGCTTCTTTCAAGGCATGGTACATGCGCAGCATCTCATCACGCCGCTGGGCCTGCTCTGCAGACTCCTCCATCAGTGTGTTCTGGTCGCCGCAGGAGTACAGGTTGGCCAGCAGCTCTGAATGGATGAAGTCCTTGGTCTGCAAACAATCACAAGAGGGAATCGGTGTCCACTGTCTTTCCCGAACACTCCTCCCAAGCTGCCTTCAGTCTCCTTCATCCCTTCTCTCCCGCCCTGTTTTCTCCCCTTCTCTGCCTCCCCAGCTCCCTTGGCCACGAAGTGGTAAGTACATTGTTTATCATCAGGTGCATGATTGTCTTCGGCATGAGGTCTCTGATGGTTTTGTTGACAATTGCCATGTAGGAATCCACCAGGTTCCTGATCGTTTCCACTTGTCTCTCCAGCTGAGGGTCCATGGAGTGCATGAAACTGTCTGACCCATTCTCCTCTGCTTCACTGGCCTGCAGAAAACAGGAGAAACAGATTGGTTCTGCAGTGTAACACAAAACCAGAGAGAGCTAAGAGAAGGAGGTAACAAGCAGGAAGCACATGCAGTAAAACTTGAAACTTACATTTTGAGCTTCTCCAGTCAGATCTGAGAAGCTTTAACAGTAAAGCTGCTCTCCTAGCAGAAAGTTATTACACAAAGGTGAAAGGCAATGGGGCCCCTGAACAACAGCCACAAGTTAAGGCTTTAGTGACAATTCAAAGCTGCATTTTTGCTTTTGATGTTTATAGTTTTGTGAAAGATTCTTTATCTGAGCTGTGTTTTCCATACCCAGATTGAGTTTAGACCTGGGAATCACCATAAATGAAGCCTTGCAGGCTCTGACACACTGCATCTTTATCCTCATTATATAAATGAGGAAACTGATACAGAGAGATTAAGTAATTCTGCTCACCTCAGTCAGACTGCAAGCAGATGGAATAAATTAGAAAAGCTTCCTGACCACTTTGACTGCAAATCCTGCATCATATGTCATGATTCTTTCATGCCAAGCAGAAGACTTCCTGCCTGTCTGCCTGAAATGCACTGTTAGCTTTCTGTCAGATAAAACCTGGACCGTGCTGTTTGACAACAAGCAGCCACCAAGGCTCATCCACTTCGGATCAGTTTCAAAGCAGTAAAGCACCAAAGACTGCTGTCTTTCTCCATGCTTATTTGAAAAGCCAAAACAACCCCAAGCCCCTTGATTTTAAAAAGAAAACTTTCTTTTGAACTGTCTCAGTCTGAAGGATTTGCAGCAGTGCAGGAAATTGCTTAGCTTTTGTTTTGGGGAAGAAAAACATATGAGAAAGGGCAGCTTCTTTTGTTCTTGTGAGCTGTTCCTGGGAGGATCCTACATAATGAAGGAATACAAAGTCTCAGTGAGAGAGGAAGTAAAGGAGGTGGATGTCAAACAGGACAACTTAAAAAGATGAAACTCAAAACCCCCAAGATAAGTTTGCAACAAGATTCAGTCACACAAAAAGGGAGAAATAAAAAGAATTTAAAAAAAAAAAAAAGGAAAACTGAAACCAAGAATGAAAACAAACAGCAGTGATTCAACAGAAAGTACCAAAAGGGAGACAAGCAAATGCCTCTCAGGAAACCGTGACAAAAGGTAAAACAAGAGAGAACTACTTGGTGAGAGCTTCAAGGGGCAACACAGGCAGATGAGGTCAGACTTACTTTGTCCTTGTCCTGGCAGGCCAGTTTGAGCATATGTGGAAAAAATTAAAACAAAAAGGGACAAAAAAATAGAAGAAGACTTAGTTGGTCTCAGAATTTGGAGACGATCCCATAAGTGCACTGCACAGTAAACAATCATTCCGACTGGAAGTGCACACAGACCTAGACTGGCCTGCAGGAGTGTGTGACCTGTCTTGCTGAACTGGAAATCTCGTCAGGATGTCCTTCCAATGCAGTGTTGGCAAAGGGCAATTTACTTACCTGCAAGGGCTGCTTCCTACCTGTTAGGCTGGGCTTGAGGCACTCAGCCTAGCAGTGCTCCCACCTGCACACCCAGAGGTGGCACATAACCTTTACCAGCATGCGTTCAAAAGGCCCTGACTGGTCCAAAGCCAGTTTGAAATCTTGTCATTGTTAAGATCCAATCCCTAATGCTCTTAACGCCACATCAGTTTGTCAGGGAAAAAAGAGGCAAATACCACAATTTTCAAGTGTAGCAGGAAAGATGAATGCAAGAAGTCTATTAGAAACAACAAATACAGATTCTAATTAGTACTTTTCCAGTGACTGCTGTTTGCAGCAGATTCCTGTCACAGAGGAAGAGGAAGCCTTTGAACAGGCACCTGTACAACCCTTCTCTAGAACAGCCTTTTAAAGCAAAGCATAATGCTGACAGCAAGTGTGGTGGGACAAGGCTAGGGGAAGAGATAAGAGGTCTTGTTACAAGTAGCACATTAAGATATCTGCCACACAAAAGAAAATGCCAAAGGACAACTCTTCGTAAGCACACGTGGAAAGGGAACAGTGCCTTTGCTCAGAAGACACAGACCACCCAGTGGTTAGGCAGCTCGATGTCCTCCTCACACTGGGAACTCAATGCCCACAAAGCAAGAGAGCTAGAAGGGTTTATCAAGGCAACCTTTGCCTACTTTGTCTCTCATCTGAAGTGGCCAGTTACTTCACTCCAGGTTTCCTTAAAGGAAACACCAGGACATACCAAAAGCTTAAATTCTGGTTCCCAAATATCCTCATCTCAAGAATAACGAAAAGCCTTAATGGACTGATTTTTAACACAAGAGGATGCAGCTCCCCTTCCCAAGACACAGGCTGTGTGTCTTCTCATCCTGCTGCTGTGGTTGTAACTTACCCCAACACGCTCTGGGTAGACTCCTGCACGAAGGAAGGAAGCCTTCCAGCTATCCACCTCCTCCTGGGTCTCACAGGCCAGCTCCAGCTGCCGGTAGTCCTTGTAAACATTCCTGAAAGACAAACCCTTTGTTCTTCTCTATCGCAAGACAGAGATTTGCCCATATTTGGCAAATAAGTCAATGCCCAGGGAACCTTCCTACCATTTTAAGGTAGAGATACTTAGTGTCTTGCTAGCATTCTCATGAATTTTTATTTTTCATTAACAACTTTGCTCTCAGTCAGTTGCCTGTGTTACTACCCTGAGCCTCTAGCCCTGCCCTAAAAGCCCCAGTTTCAACACGAGAGATTCCTTTTTCAATTTTGCTCTCAGGATACCCAGGCTGCCAAGTCCAACAGTCTCCTACGGCTTTCCCTGTCCACTCTCCAAGAACATTGATCATAACTACATACTGGTGAAGAATGACAGCAGAAGACCAAAAGAAGTTAAGACACACTTCTTTTTTTGGAAGTCCTCCATCTCCTTGGAAACACACACCTCTCCTGGACAGCTGTTCCTCAACACTTGCCTCTGCTCTCTCCTATCTAATATTGCATAAAGTCTGTCCTTCAACAGACTTGCAATAAAGCTTCAACAGCTTGGCATGTTGAGATGTGAGCATACCTCTGTTCGGTGTTGAAGAGAGCAAAGATGTGCTTGCTGGACATGAAGCCCTTCTCCACATCACGCAGCTTCAGGTTATCCACTGGTAACATGTACTTCTTCTCCTTCTCCTGAAAAGGGGATCAGAAACCAGTCAGTCACTGCTCCAATCGAGCCCCTACTCTGCCTGCACAGAGAAGTCAACCAGAGAGACATTCTCAACCCAGGTCCTCTGGCCCCTTAAGCCTGTGAGAAAAGGGAACTAGGAACAGGGCTTTGTACTTCCTGAATGCCTTTGTGGCCCAACGAGCCTGCCTCATTAACTCCTTCAGGAGCAGGCACTAGTATGGCATTGTCTCACTTCCCTAAGGCTGGTGGTCAGCATCAGGGTCCTCATTCTTCCCAGCAAGAGGTCAGTCAGCACCAAGACCCTCACCAGCCACTTGACACCCAGAGCAGGTGTGCCTGGGAAAGGCTCCTCAGCCCTGTTCTTCAGACAGCATTAATGGGGAGAATCATAGAATCAGCCAGGTTGGTAGAGGCCTCCAAGCTCATCCAGTCTGACCTATCACCCAGTCCTATCCAATCAACTAGACCACGGCACTAAGTGCCCTATCCAGTCTTTTTTTGAACACCCCCAGGGAGGGCAAGCAGCCCTCACAGCCCCACTGCTGCTACCCTGGCGTTCTACTTGTAATCACTGCACGCAGGTTCAAGAGAAGACAAGCTGAAGAACCTGATTTGACACAGAAGTTCTGGGCAATATCAACCAAAAATCATCTCTTCACTAACGCTGACTTTGTCACTTCATCTTGTCATTGTCCTACACTCTTGTTGGCTACTGTGGACCCTTTAAAAGTATTAACTATGCAGCAGAAGGTCAAAAAGTAGGTCTGATTACATGTTACTGTAGGGTTACCTGAAGACCTCCTCTGCTCATTAACGAAAATGGCATGCTTTGAGCTACCAGGAACAGAAGCAATACGGACAGGTCACTGCTTGGTCAAGGTCTGAAACCTCACTGACCAGCCTCAGTTTCAAGGGACCCATTTTTCAGAGTAACTGCACTCAAAACCCTCCAGTCTGGTTCTCACAAGGCACCTGCAGCTGAACACAGAACAAAGCACACAGATGCGCAACCTCGACGTTTTTCACGTTAGTATCACCCCTCAACAAACAAGCTCTGTCTTAATTTTCATTATGTGCAGTCAGGACCGAAGTCAGACATCACTCCCCTCGCTCATGTCAGGCCTGGGCGTGCAGCCAATCAACAGACGTGAGCCTGGTTGAAGGCCCCGTTCGTTACGCCCTGCTCCGGCCGGGTACAGTTCCCCAGCGCAGCAGGAGAGGGAGCCAGCACCCTGGTGTCGGAAGGCAGCATGCGGCTGCCCGAGGCAGAGAGAATCGGAGCCCGCTTCGTGTGCAAGCACGCCTGCGACTGCCCCCTTGCGAGCTCCTCCTCTGTCTGTGGACGTCTTTTGGCTGGAAACAACAAAACGTGACTGCTCTCAGGGGAAAAATGGATGGAAAACAGTCAGTGAACAGGGATCCTGTAAAGCAGATCAGGATGACGAAGCCGCTGAGCTCAAACACTCAGAGGGTGGCAAGTCCAGCCTAAGAGCCTCTTCGGTTTTAGTTAGATCGGCTTAAGTTTGCTAAAGACACCAGACACTGCACACCTCAGACATGCCCTGAAGACTGAACTGGCCCAGCCACTTGCAAAATGTATGCAACAGGAACATGCCTCAAGCCAGCATCCAGAGAATAGCAGCGGTGACCCGGGCAGCTGCGGAACTCTCCGCTCTCTCGCAGACAGGCCAGGCTGTACCGGCAGGGGAGGCCCTCCAAGCAAATTCTCCTGGACCTTTTAATATCGTTGATCGGTCCAGATGAGTGGCGAGTGAGCACTCTTGTGACTGCACTTCTGTCAGCCAGCTACCATGTTCAGAGTCACCCAGACCACTTCAGGTTCCATAAGTCATGAACAGCTTCCAGCTTTCTATTACTCTGGGTTATTATTATGATGCTGGTTTAATTTGAATTAAGCAGCCAGAAGTGAAGTGTACCAACTGCTAAGTCTCTAGGCAAGTCAGACCATCCCCACTGCAGTCTCACTCAAACAGAACTTCCTGAGTCCACCCCAGAGCCTCTGGACTAATAAAATCTCATGTTAAAGCTGCCTAAGAAAAATCATTCTGCATCAGAACCATTCCATAGAAACTCAGCAGTGGCATTGTTCTTCAGGGGAAAAAGTCAGGCAGGTAAGGGAATCTCCTGTCCCAGATATGGAAATACATGCTCTTTGCCAAGCTTTTGACTTTTCACTCCTTCCAAGCCCTTACATAAATAAATGCTACTGAATGATCAAGATCAAGTGCTGATCTTTCCATACACCAGAGGCAAGAGGCCTGTATCTGTTGTACAGCATAAAATATTAGTGTTCAGACTCTGAGGCAGGCAGAGCAATCAAATGGAGGACACTGATGCAAGGCAAGAAACCCCCAGCCCAAGTCTGCAGCAGGGCAATGCACACCACAACCAGCCTGGGCTGCTCTCCATTTCCCCTCACCTCTTCCCCTCTTAGTCCCCCACCACTTCAGGCTTTCCAGCTTCTCAGATTTCAACCCAGCATGTTTTATATCAACAGTCTGACTTCATTTCCTGAGTGTAGAGACAGGAAAGTGTGGAATGTGCTGCCAAGGGCTGAGCCTCTCAAAACTCTGGCTGAGTCCTCTGTCCATATGTTAGCAATCTGGCGGTATGTGCTCTGGCTGAACAGCATCCTGGCCAAGAGGGGAAAAGGGCTTCTCTCTAGCTTTCCAGAGGATGGAGAGAAGAAGGAAGAGCCAGCACACATTGAAATGGGAAAGTGGTTTATGAAATACTATTTTGAAATCCCTCAGCCTGATCCCAAGAGGCTGATGTTGCTCATAAGATAGCATCTTATGTATAGCATCATCTGTAAGAAGGAAAAAAAAAGAATCAGACAAAATTCTCTCAGCAACAGAGCCTTAGTTATGAAAAATATGCCTGTTGGGTGCAAGTTCATCTGCAGAGCCATGAGGCCAAGGACGGGCAGTGAAGTGTCAGAAGCAATCAGATGGGCTGTACAAAGCAGCATCTGGATGCTCTATGCTGGCTAGGCAGTGTGGGCGGGGGGCTGGCTACCCTCAATCTGCTGCTCCAGTGGGAGAGGTGCTGCCTGCATGGAGAGCTGCAGATGGAGATGGCTGCAAGCTGCTGGCATAGGCAGGATCCACACCAGAGGGCTGCTCCATGCCACCAGCACCACGCAGATGCGGCACCAGGCTCCATGCTCTGCGTCTAGCCACGAAGGACAGTGCGTGTGGCCAGGAAGGAGACCAGGATCCATTCGCCATTCCAGCTCTGGGATGTGAGGCACAATAGGTGGAGGTGAAAAAGTAGCACTGCAGCTGCAGCCTGATGTGGCTACAATCTCCTCATGGTGGCTGATTCTAGAGACTGGTCTTGGGCAGAGACAGTACTGGTTTGCACCATTATCTGAATTATCTCTTGCTGTCCTGTAGGTAATAACCTACAAGAGGTTCACAAAATTCACCAGGCAGCTAGCCAGCCTGACTCAAAGCATTTCCTCCACTCAACCGCCTCAACAGCAAGTAAAATTTTCCTGCTCTTAGACACATGTGAACCGAAGCTGACAGATGCCTGTGTGGGCTCCCCTAAGGTTGGAAACTGGCACTTGCAGTACAAGTAAGTAATTGGCAGAATTATTAGGTCTCAGTTTGCATTTAGAACACAATTAAACTCATTAAAGATTTGCCTGTAGCTGTTATGACAAACACCTCCTGCACAGAGACAGGGATCGGTGGATATGGGAGAAGGAGCACTGCCACTGCTTCAGCTGGAAGCTGTGTGAAATTTGGAGAAATCCATCCTGCTTAAACCTCTTCATTGCCCTTCGTTCTTGTAAGGTGTAAAGCACTCTGGGACATCAAAGCTGCCCCAGAGCTGCCTGAAGCTTCAGCTGAGTCCTGTCAAACCAACATACAGCACTTTGGGAACTCTGCAAGAGAACTCCAATTAAAAAATGCTAACATAATAACTGATGATAAACACTGCACAGATACAGGCACAGCACAGGTTTACTGGGAAGAAGTCTCTGACAACAGCTGACAGTCCTGGACAGCAAGCACTGAGCCAAACCACCACAACACCCCCATGACCAAGACATTACCAACCACCTTCTGCTTCATGTCTTTGCAAAGAAACCAGATGTTAGAGGAGCTGGGAGTCCTCCAGCAGGCCCTAAGTATCACCACAAAACACTCGCACCCTGAGACCACCTTTCCAAAACACAGCCCTCCTGGACGACTGAACCTTTACCCCCAGAGTAGAATTTACTGGACAATGCAACCACTGCTCCAAGCAGGCTGTAAGGGCTTGTTTACAGCACGAAGTTGCACTGCTATAACTTAACACAGGTCCTAAGATTCTAAACTGATTTAATTCAAAAGCTCTATATGCACTAGGCCTGGACTTAAGTGATGACTCTATGAATCCTCAAATTACTTGGCCTTGGAAAGAGTACTGACTAGCGGGGTAGATGGAAGGTGTGTAAAAATTGCATAATTAGCTACTTGATTAATTAACTAGCATTTGGAACCAGTTTAGGATTGTTCACAAACTATTCTTCTATGGAAGTGAGAAGTGTTTCTATTTTATGAATGATTTGTGTGTTTGTGTTTTTTTCACAGAAGGCCAATATATAACAATAGAAATCTTCACAGAAGAGGTCATCTTGAGTGCCATCACACAGCACCTACAGGGTGGCCAAGGGATCAGGCCCAGCCAGCATGGGTTTAGGAAGGGCAGGTCCTGCCTGACCAACCTGATCTCCTTTTATGATCAGGTTACCTGCCAGGTGAATGTGGGGCAGGCTGTGGATGGAGTCTGCCTGGACTTCAGCAAAGCCTTTCACACTGTCTGCCACAGCAAGCTCCTGGCTAAACTGGCAGCTTATGGCTTGGACGAATTCACTCTGTGCTGGGTCAGGAACTGGCTGGAAGGCCGAGCCCAGAGAGTGGTGGTGAATGGTGCCACATCCAGTTGGCAGCTGGCACTAGTGGTGTTCCTCAGGGATCAGTGCTGGGCCCAGTCCTGTTCAACATCTTTATTGATGATCTGGATGAGGGGATTGAGTCCAGCATCAGTAAGTTGCAGGA